>OY763891.1:1682420-2282420 GCA_963667165.1 Barbarea vulgaris | reverse complement strand
GAATCAGCAGCCGTAATCGAAGAACATCAGTTCATTCCAAGTTCAAGCAACAACAGATCCCCACTCCACCAGAAAATTAATGGACTAGAAAATCTCGAATCCAAGAACCTATCATCGCTTAAGACGAGTAGCTCGGGTGATGAGATTGGCTTTTCTTTGCAGTTAGGTGAATCAGATGCAAAGAAAAGAAAACGAACTGATTCACAAGAACCATGAAGAGCAAAGGTTTATTGCTTGCTCTCTCACAGTAACATCATTATTATTTTTCCACTGCATTTTTCTCCAGAGGAAAGATATTGAGAAATATAGAATATTTTGTAATGGCTAATATCAAGAGATAGTCAAAACAAGCTTTTTTTAAATATAAAAGACTCATCAGGGCATTACATTACAATACTTACAAATCCAATATCAATAGCATTGAAACAATCTTTTGCAAAATTCAAATACAAACACAAATTCAATCTCAAAACATAAAACATAAACCATATTACAAAAACCATAACAATCATCAACTTTATTCATTAGCTTGTGCAAGTGTGTGCATTTGACTTACTGTGTAGGACGAATCGCAACACCTTTGATCTGGAGCCCAGTCTTCCTCTCGTCCGTCTCACGTTGAGACAAGGTGAATGTGATCTTCTTGCTTTGTAGCGGGGCTACGAAAACCCCGGCTCGAATATCAACCCACTCGTTCCTTATGTAACCATCAAAGCTCAATTCCTGCTCCTGCTGCTCGTTACCATGGGGAACCATTAGCTCTAACTTCGCCGGACTATCCCATCCCGAAAGCGACTCCTCTACTTTCACCACAAACACCACCTCGTAACGTGTCCCCGGTGTCAGATCTCTCGTGTGGAAAAAGCCGTTCACGTGTAGATACCAAACTACATTCATCTTCGCGACTTCAATGGCTTCCCCACTACAAATAAATCCGAGGTACTATAAGAATATGCGACTTCACTTCAGTAACTAATTATAGTACATGTCTTCATGATGTTAGGACTCAAACTCAAAAGGCCTTTCGAAATATTCACTCCATTCCTAATTGATTGTATTTGTAGATTTTTTCTTTTCTTTTCAAAAAGATGTTATTTCTCTATTTCCTATGCATTTTTAACTTCATATTTCTTATTATGTCTTTTATTTAATTGCTCTTTTTTTATGTATCAAAAATAATTAGTTAATGAACACAAGATTAAAATTATTATTTCAACAAATTTTTTATTATATGTGCAAATTCTAGAAATATAATCAATTAGAAATGAACGGAGTATTATGTAGTAGAATCAAATTTTATTAAACTAATCCAAAGCTCCGGGCTAACCGGAAATTTGGCATTAAACAGAAAAAAAAAGGTACTAGGAGAACTCTTACTTAGGTTCTCCAAGAACAGACATGAAGGTCCAGCAGCTCGCCAGCTCTGACCACTCGATCTTGAGTTGCCTTGCATAGATCATGAAAGTTTGTCTCTGACCTGCATTTTCCGGAGTACTGGAGCTATCCGACAGCACTCTCTGAACTTCCATGACAATTTTGTTTATATTTTCTACACTGTCATTCATATTATGAGTTAGAGACTAGAGATATCAATTTATAAACTATATTGTCTTTCTACTTACTAGTTTTTTTTCCTTCTACAAGAAGCAAATCCGATTCTGACTTAACTCAAAATTCAGAAATTCCCAAGATTTGGACCATTTGGTCATAATATTGCCTCAAAAATGACTCTTAAATAAGAACCCCTCACAAATAAGAACCCTTTTGCCATATCAAATGTTTAACTTCTTTCTTTAATATTTAATTTAATAAAAAAATAAAAAAAATATTATTAAGAAACTAAGATGGCTTTGCTCTAAGGGAACCTTTCATGAAAAAAAAAATTAGAAAATAATAAAAAGGTGAAGAGAGAAAGGAGAAGCAATTCTTACAATAGGAGCCCCATGAGATATTATGTGTCTATTTGTCATACACTAATTGGTTAAGTTTTTTTTTCTTAATTAATTTTTAATTATTTTATTTAATAATATATAAAAATACTATTATTAAATTTGTGAGAACTTTGGGAGAGTTTCTTCTTTGTAGAGATGATCTAAGAGCACTTATTAAATTTGTGAGAACCTTGGGAGAGTTTCTTCTTTGTAGAGATGATCTAAGAGCATTGGAAGTGGGGATTCTAAGTGAAATTCTCACTAATTAAAAAAAATATATATATTAAAAAGTATGACAGATAAATGAAAATAAATTCTCATTTGAAAATTTTTGAGAGATCATCTAGAGACTCATTTGACACATATATTAATGTGACCGGTTGTGTTTTTTTTTTAAAAAAAAATTTAAATTAATAATTAAATTAGTTAAAATAATATATATGAGAGACTAGAAGTTCTATGCAATGAGTATGTTTTAATGTTTTCGTATAGTTGACCTATAATATATTAACAAAAAAAAAAGAATAGAGGATCAAAGACCCAAAAAAGATACCTCAATACTGGCACGGTTACGCCTAACTTGTTTGGAATACATGCCAAAGCTTTCTCCCATTCTCGGGTTCTTGCTGGTTCGCTTCGAAAGTTTTTCATCTTTTCCCTGAATTTTTTTCCAAATGTTCCATTTAGATCATTAACATCTGAAGCATCTAGCTTATAGAAGATCGGAATCACCCTAAGCTTGCGTTTCTCCTCGCAGTCCATGATCTCCACCAGCTCGTCCAAACACCATTCTGAATCGGTGTACTCATCCGATAAGATCACCAGTGCAATCTTCGACTCTTGGATCCTCTGGAAGAAGATCTTTTGTAGATCTAAGCTCCTTACCTCTTCCTCGTCTACGTAGACGGTAAGATTTTTCCTTCTCATGGCATCCACGAGAAAGCCGAGGAGATCTTTGCGTACATCTTTTCCTCGGAAGCTTATGAACACCTGAGGCCCCAATGGTCCTACAACAGAGGAAAAAGAAGAGGGAGGAGTAGCCATGGGAGAGCTTTTTTCGGTAGGCAAAAGAAAGGTTTGACTATTGTTGTTTAAGACTTTGTGTTTGCTAAATTCCACGATATTTATAGGACTCGAGGTAGTTTAACAAGTTTTTTTTTTTTATTATTATTAAAAATCTAAGTACAAATCTTACAAGTTGACAACTTCAATTAGTCTTTAAAATATATCGCTAGCGTTAAAACGAGTAATTTCTTAGCTCATCGGATTTATAAAAAAAAAATTAAAAACACTTCGTTGTGACGAACATAAAACTAATTTGACCAACATGCCACGACTGCTAAACTAAAAGTATTTGGGTTATTTAGATCCTATATAACAAGTTATTAATTTTTGTTTCATTTTTACGTAAGAATTAAAAGTTGGATTTCTACTAACAATTCAGACTAAACTCACGCTCAATATAATTTATACGTGGTGGCCAAATAAATATGACAAATCAAGGGTCGATCTATATCTTGTTTGATTGAGGTTATTCAAATTAAATGCAAGGCTATGAATTGACGAATTTTTACGCAGCACAAAAAAAAAAAAAAAAAAAAATTGATTCCATTGGGCATTGCATGTGTCTAGTTCCTCGTTTTTTTTGGTTAAATCGTCTTCCATTAATTTTTCTTTTTTAACTGCAAAAATTAGACCATGAAACTTAGCTTTTATGAAACTGGAGTAAGCTTAAGTGTATTTTCTTTGAAAATTCTCTCTTTCCAAGTAGTTTCAAAGTCAAGGGATCAAATTTTTCGTCCCTTTAATTAGAAGAGACAACACACCACCGGCCCGTTTCCTTATCCAAATGTCAATGACTTCCCCAATTCATAAAATAAGTCTTTCCATTAGCTAATTATAATTATTAAACCCAATTGTCAAATTAAAAGTTGCAACCGCGTAAAATTTAATACTAATCGAAAGAATAGGACTTGTTTGTTTTGTATTAATGAAGAACCTGAGCTCTCAAACGCGGGAAGACCAGAATCAAGTCATGCAATCTGCCATTGCATGTATGATGTATCACATATGATGTTAACACATGTTTTTTTATATACTACTGTTTGTACCGAAGTTGCAACAATAAATCTCTAAGTGTTTTTTTGGGAATTATCGCACGGAGCGAATGAATTTATTAACGACGAATGAGTCGGTGATTACAGAAGATTAATTTCGGAAACGGAGGTTACAGATAACCGGCCGAGTCGAGAACTTAGTGTACAAAGCAAACCGAAACACACAAACTTTAGCGATTTTAATTTAGGACTTGAATACGATTTTCGTGATTCTCTCTATAATTCTCTCTAGAATCCAAAAATCCCCCTTTTCTCAATGATGCCTTCTGCTATTTATAGAGAAATTTCTTGACTTACGGTTTTCTCGTGTCTTTTGTATCACAGGCTTTTAATGGTCGTATTTGTGATATTGAAGGCCCATTAAATCTTTTCGGACTCCCGTTTGGACCAAGTGCCAAGTGCAATAGGGCAAAACCCATATCCCACAATAGTCCCCCCCATTAGCCACGTGGTCGTGGGTTCGATCCCCACAGACGGCGCCAATTGTTCGTACCGAAGTTGCAACAATAAATCTCTAAGTGTTTTTTTGGGAATTATCGCACGGAGCGAATGAATTTATTAACGACGAATGAGTCGGTGATTACAGAAGATTAATTTCGGAAACGGAGGTTACAGATAACCGGCCGAGTCGAGAACTTAGTGTACAAAGCAAACCGAAACACACAAACTTTAGCGATTTTAATTTAGGACTTGAATACGATTTTCGTGATTCTCTCTATAATTCTCTCTAGAATCCAAAAATCCCCCTTTTCTCAATGATGTCTTCTGCTATTTATAGAGAAATTTCTTGACTTGTGGTTTTCTCGTGTCTTTTGTATCACAGGCTTTTAATGGTCGTATTTGTGATATTGAAGGCCCATTAAATCTTTTCGGACTTCCGTTTGGACCAAGTGCCAAGTGCAATAGGGCAAAGCCCATATCCCACAACTACTCAAAGTCATTTCCTATATTCCAATGTACGATATTCTTCACATACGATATTTTTTTTTTCTAACTTAATTTTTATTTTGTTTTCAAAAAATCATGTTTTAAAATTGCAAACTTGAAAAACAATGAGCATGAGACGCAAGGATTTCTTTGACTTGACAATTGCAAATTTAAATGATCTTTTAGAATCCACTTAATCAATCTAATACGACATCAAGATAAACCCTTGACTTGTCCTTGGATGATACAGGATCGGAATCACACCAATCTGAGATCACTTGATGATCAAGAGGATTCCAAGCCAATGCTAAGCGGAAGTGGAATAGATGATAGAAATGGAGGTGAGGTGATTGACTCTCTCAATCGATGAACAAAACAAGTTTATTTGAATCACTCAAATAACCTATTCTGCAGCTTCAATAGGACTTAATGAATCACTCAATAAGAACTAAAGAATAGTAACACACAAAGAATTCACAACTTTGTGAAGAGAAGAAAACAAACAGTTTTTCTTATGAACTTTAAAATCTCGATTAAGGGTCCTTTACAATGAGGAATGCGCTGAGCTTTTATAGGCTCAGAGTACAATAGCCCTAAGGTCTAAAACAAGAAACAAATCACAGAAGTTAAAAGAAAAGAGCCGTTTGAAGGCTTGATGACAAAATCGGCCAAATAAGGAAATAGCCGTTAGCTTGAGTCTTGAAAGCTTGGGTGCGAAGTTGTGATGTCTGGGGACATACAGGTTCTTTGTAGGAAGCTTCAGAATGCACATAAGTGATAAGGGAAAGAGCCGTTGCTGATTGATCTCCTTTAGCTCCAAATATGGTAAGTAATGACTCCACATGTTCTTGTATGGTAAGGTGTACCAAGCCTCTGGTGGTAAAGCTTCTTCTTGGTCTAGAGTATCTCCTGGGTTAAAAGGGAACCCTCTGATGCTCATAGAAGGTCTCCAATTCGTGGCTTCAGCTGATGGTAAGTTGGATGCAAGACTTTCCTTATTTACATCCGGTTTTGATCCTCCTTGGTTAGCTCTTAAACCAACTCGTACCTGGGCTGATTTAACTTGAAAAATCATCTTAAAATAGATGATTTCCTGATGAAATTCAAATCCCAGAACATTTGCTCGAGTAGATTTTTCATTGGTCAACTTCTCCCTTGGATTTTTGTCTCCAAGTAAGGATTCTTGAACATCTCCTAATTGAGCTCGGTTGGGGCATGATTTTCTTCGGCAAAAACTCTTATCTTGGATGGTTTCCTGGTGAATAATGACTCTGAGGCAAAAATCACGAGTGGATTCTTCTAGTGGCAGCTTCCTTGGCTTGGTGACGGCTTCGGTGAGGTGTTCGTGTGCTAACTCCAAATATGATCGATCAAGTTGAGTTTTGGCTCGATAATTCTCTTCAAAATAGGTGGTTTCCATGTGAATATTTAAGCAGAACTCATGTGCTCGAGTGGTTTGTCTTTTGGTACATGCTTGACTTCGTTTCTCGTCTCCGGGTAGGCATGCATCGTCTTCAGGTGGCTTGGCTCGAGTTTTCATGATTCCTCCTGAATCATTGGTCTTCTTAGGACTGATTGGCTGATAGAAAATCAATCCTAGGCCTGGTGCTTGATTAGAACTCCATTTGGCTAAGGGTTCTCCATGATGCTCCGTGTGGACCGTTTTGGCGTGTGTAGTGGTTGGTTTGACATGCTGCAGGATTAATCTGGTTCTGATGTCCACATCATACCCACCCCCTTGAAATAGTTTCGACCTCGAAACTGTACAATCTTCACCAAGAGAAAGCAAGTTAGCTTTCATCCTTCTTTGGGAGTTTAGAGTCTTACATTGGCGTGTTGACGGTTTGTTGGTGCATGGTGCATCTGGTGGCTCTTCTTTGATCAACATGTTTTTGATGACTTCTTTTCTCTTGTTAAGACCTGGAAAACACATCATGAGCTCTGGAGGCAAATGATTACACGTTGCTGGTTCCTTCACTTGATTCGAAGTTAAATTCCATTTGGATGTGGTTTCTCTTCGGGTTTTGCATACGTCTAGGGTACCTGTCCTTTCGTTGACACTTAAAGGAAAAATCAAGTGCATCATATCTGTAATATATGTACTCAAAACTGTATACTTTAGGCTATTAGTGAGCATAAAAGTTTTCCAATAGTTGATAAACTCGTAAGTGTTACTTACTTGAACTATGGATGTTGTGTCCGGATGATTCTCAAGTTCTAAACATGTTACAACTCCTCTAGCTTCATACTCCACGTTCAGACCTGTAATATCAACCTTTGGCATTGACAAGAGCATTATACTAGAACTGGAAATTTCAAAACCTGTTTGAGTAATGCTTATATCCGGTTTTGACATAAGTGATTTTTCTAGTTTCCTAGTTGGGCATTTAGCAGCAAAGTGTCCTCCTTGATGGCATCTATAACAGATTATTTCTTTTGATTTAGATAGCTTAGGAGACTTACATTTCTTTGGTTCCCCGTGTGGTTCAAGCATTGAACACGGCCTTTGCTTTGGAGCTACATCTTGGGGTTTTGGTTTCAGTTTCTCCTCCTTTGCTCGAGTTGTTGACTTGACTTTTGGTGTTGATTTGGAAGCTGTCTTCATGACAACTTGATTCATCTTCAGCAGAACTTGATTCCCCTCCATAGATGTATTGATCCTCTAGGCTTTTGGGACAACCAATTGCTTCACAATAACTCAATTCTGAATTTTCTTCATCAAGTGCATCAGCCTCTTCTTCTAGACTGATTCGCGAGCCATCCTCTTCAGGGTTCTCCCATTCATCAAATGCACTCTCTGATTTTGTTTCTTCATCCCAGAGTTCTTCATCACGTTCATCAGATTCTCCCGCACTCAATTCAGGTTCAGTACCTCCTCTCCAAGAGCTATTGTCGAACTCTTCTCCTCCACTCCATGAGGGGTCTGGTTCTTCACCCCAGTCAATCTCAGAGGTGTTAAACTCACTCCCTTCTCAGAGCTTAAACGCTCCCCTCTCAGGTTGTTTCAACCCCTTTACCTTTATTTAGTTTGCTGTGGTTGTTTGTTTCAATCCCTATCAAGAAAAACCAAAAAAAAAAAAAATCTGTTTCATAGTTTTTCAATTTTTCGTCTGTTGTGTTGTTTCGATTTTATAAAATTCAAAAAAATTTATAAAAATATTTCGTCTTCTGTTTTAGCTTCTCAAAACCTTTTAAAAACTATAAAAATTGTCCCCCTTATTTTAGAAATTCGTTTGCTATTTTTCGTTCACGAAAACTTGAGACACAGAAATTTTGCTAATTTTCCTGTTTTGTGTTTGGCTTGAAGGAACTTTGGTTTCTTGTTTGATTTTTTGTTCAATTTCCTTTTGCACTTGATCTGTTTGCTAGTGTACTACAGGAACCTTGACATGGGAGAGGAGGCACACGTCAACATGAACCAGCTCTTGGAAGCCATAAGGTCCGTTAATGACCGTCTCGCACGCCTAGAAGCGCGACCTCAGCCGGTTAGAGAGGGACAGGGAGAGAACCCCAACAGGGCTAGAGCTCGAACAGAGGACGAAGTTGTTGAAGACTTGGAAGATTATGAGGATGATCCGTTACCAGCTCCCAATATTCGCGTTAGGAGACAGGAGAGGGCTAGAGATCGGAACCTAGGTGATGAACGACCAAGGCATGAAGGCAAAGATTTGAAGCTGACTGCACCAACGTTTGCTGGGAGAGTAAACCCTGAAGCCTACCTAGATTGGGAGAAGAGAATGGAGAATATATTCGAGTATTATGGGTATTCAGATGCGAGAAAAGTTTCTCTCGCCGCTGCTCAGTTCACGGAGAACGCATTGGCGTGGTGGGATAGAGAAGTTTCTGAGAGAAGAAGACTTAGACACGACCAGATTAGTACATGGGGTGATATGAGGTACCAGCTCAGGAAACGATATGTTCCATCATACTACCATAGGGATTTGCAGAAGAAGTTTAGGAAACTCACTCAAGGGAGCAAATCAGTAGAGGAATATTTTGAGGAGTTTGAGATGCTTAGGAACAGATTAGAGGTTGAGGACTCGGAGGAGACTCTAATGGCTCAGTTCTTGGACGGCTTACATGACAGAATCGCAAGGAAGGTTGAAAGGCAAGCCTACCGAGATTTGGAGGAATTATTGCATTTAGCTATACAAGCTGAGCAGCACATTAAGAGGAAGACTGCTCAGACTAGTAGGGGCAAGCCTACTTGGACTTCCCAGCCCCAACGAAGCCTAGACAAAGGAAAGTCTATAGAGGCAGAATCTAAGTTCAAGAAAAATGTTCTGGAACCTTCGAAACCGAGCAGGACCGAACCAGGTAAGTTCCAATCTCAAAATACTAGAACTCGTGACATCACTTGTTTCAAATGCCAGGGAAAGGGTCACTATGCAAGGGAGTGCCCAAACCAGCGAGTTATGGTGCTTAGAGACAATGGAGAGTACGAGTCCGAGGATGAAGTCAATGAAGAACAAGGGGGGTCCGAAGAGGATATAGTTGACTATCCAGAGGTGGGACAGCTCCTAGTGACAAGAAGAGCCCTCAGCTCGTTCTTTGATCCCGAGACCGTGCAAAGGGAAAATATATTCCACTCTCGGTGCACCATAGATTCTAAGGTATGTAGTCTTATAATCGACGGCGGCTCTTGTACTAATGTTGCAAGCAAGTATTTGGTTGATAAGCTAGGTCTCAAGAAGACAAAGCATCCAAGGCCCTACCGTCTCAAGTGGCTCAATGATGAAACAGAGCTTAAGATCTCGGAGCAAGTCACTGTGGCATTCAGCATTGGGAAGTATGCGGATCAAGTCATATGCGACGTAGTTCCCATGCAAGCTGGTCACTTACTCCTAGGACGGCCGTGGCAGTTTGACAAGGATACCATTCATAGTGGCCGCACCAACTACTATAGTTTCAGCCATAACAACCGAAAGCATAGTCTAGCACCACTTACTCCACAAGAGGTCCATGAGATGCAAAAAGAAATGGACAAAGGGGCTAAGGTAAGTAAGACTAACTTATTTGTATCCTCTCATTCTGTTTTGAAATCTCTAGAATCCAAGGAGCAGGTGCTACTAATGATCTTTAAGGAAGGATTGTTTTCAGGTCAAGACGAAAAGGAAACACCGGACGAAATACTTAAGCTGTTGGACAGATTTCAAGACGTGTTTCCCGAAGAGATACCACCAGGATTACCACCTCTTAGGGGCATAGAACATCAGATAGACTTAGTTCCTGGAGCGCCGTTGCCCAATAGACCCGCTTATAGAGTGAACCCGGAAGAAGCTAAGGAGTTAGAGCTTCAAGTTCAAGACCTAATGTCTAAGGGGTATATTAGAGAGAGCCTAAGCCCTTGTGCAGTTCCAGTTCTGTTAGTTCCTAAGAAAGACGGAACTTGGCGAATGTGTGTGGACTGCCGAGCAATAAACAACATCACCATTAAGTATAGGCATCCTATCCCTCGGCTAGACGATATGTTAGATGAGCTTAACGGTGCAACCATATTCTCTAAGATAGACTTAAAGAGTGGGTACCACCAGGTTAGGATGAAAGAAGGGGATGAGTGGAAGACTGCATTCAAGACCAAACGGGGGTTATATGAGTGGCTCGTCATGCCATTTGGGCTTACAAACGCCCCGAGCACATTCATGAGACTCATGAACCATGTTTTGCGAGACTACATCTGTAAGTTCGTAGTTGTGTACTTTGATGACATCCTAATATATAGTACATGTCCTGCAGATCATGTGGAGCATCTAGAACAAGTTCTAGAGACGCTTCGGTTGGAGGGTTTATATGCGAACCTTAAGAAATGTACTTTTTGCACTGATCAGTTGGTCTTTTTAGGCTTTGTTGTTAGTTCACAGGGTCTGAAGGTTGATGAGGAGAAGATAAAAGCAATACAGGACTGGCCAACACCCTCTACGATCAGCCATGTTAGAAGCTTTCACGGACTAGCCAGCTTTTATAGAAGATTTGTCAAAGACTTCAGTACCATTGCAGCACCCTTAACCGCGGTGATCAAGAAGAATAGTTCTTTTGTGTGGGGACAAGCTCAAGAGGACGCCTTCAGTCAACTCAAGGACAGCCTCACCAATGCACCGGTCTTGGTACTCCCTAACTTTGACAAAATGTTTGAGATTGAATGTGACGCCTCAGGTACAGGTATTGGAGCTGTACTAACTCAAGGAGGAAAGCCCGTAGCATATTTTAGTGAAAAACTAAGTGGGGCTTCGTTGAACTATCCAACATACGACAAGGAACTCTATGCGTTGGTAAGGAGTTTAGAAACTTGGCAACATTACCTTTTATCCAAAGAGTTTGTTATTCATACAGATCACGAGACGTTAAAGCACCTTAGAGGACAGACGACACTTAAGAAAAGACACGCTAGGTGGTTGGAGTTTGTGGAAACTTTCCCATACGTGATCAAGTACAAGAAAGGTAAGGAAAACATTGTAGCAGATGCTCTATCAAGGAGATACACGCTCATTACAACAATGGAGGCTAAGATCATGGGTTTTGAGCATATCAAGACGCTATACGAAGAGGACCCAGACTTTCAAAGAATCCACAAGGAGACTACTACGGCTGCTTTTGGAGTTTTCTACCAGCAAGATGGATTCTTATTCAAAGATAAGCGCCTTTGCATTCCACAGGGCTCAATGCATGAGTTACTAATTAGGGAAGCTCATGGAGGAGGCCTAATGGGGCATTTCGGACGAGACAAGACTTTGAGTGTGCTGATGGATCATTTCTTCTGGCCACATTTGAAGAGAGATGTGGAGAGATTCTGCTCCAAATGCATCACTTGCTTAAAGGCAAAATCCAGGTTACATCCACATGGCTTGTACTTACCCCTACCTATACCTAACATGCCTTGGGTGGACATATCAATGGACTTTGTCTTAGGACTGCCAAAGATAAACCACAAGGATTCTATCTTTGTAGTTGTTGACAGGTTTTCGAAGATGGCACACTTCATACCTTGCAACAAAACGAATGATGCCACACAGACGGCTGACCTATTTTTCAAAGAAGTTGTCCGTCTACATGGAGTGCCGAGAACCATCGTCTCAGACCGCGACACCAAGTTCCTGAGCCACTTCTGGAGAACCTTATGGAAGAAACTAGGGACTAAGCTGCTCTTTTCAACGACTTGCCACCCCCAGACCGATGGGCAGACTGAGGTAGTAAACCGGACCCTCTCAACATTATTGAGGGCCACGGTCGGTAAGAATTTACGCAATTGGCTGTCATGTTTACCACATGTAGAATTTGCATACAATCACGCTAAGCATTCAGCTACTAAGCATTCTCCGTTTGAAATTGTTTACGGCTTTAACCCTAGTGCTCCACTAGATCTTTCTCCTTTGCCCCAAGCTGTTTACTCTAGTGCAGAAGGCGAGACAAAGGCCGACTTCGTAAAGAAACTGCACCAAAAGGTCAAGGATAACTTGGAAAAGAAGAACGAGAAGACTAAGGAACACGCAGACAAGGGACGCAAAAAGATCACATTTGAACCAGGGGATTGGGTTTGGCTTCACATGCGCCAAGAGAGATTTCCAACACAAAGGAAATCTAAGCTTTCACCACGGGGTGATGGCCCATTCCGCATACTAGAGAAGATCAATGACAACGCGTACAAACTGGAGCTGCCAGGTGAGTTTAACATCTCTTCTACTTTCAACGTCACTGATCTAGCTCCTTATAATGCAGATGAACCAGTTCTGAGGTCAGAACCTTTTCAAGAGGGAGGGAATGATGAGGACATCCCTACAAGCACCCCTGGAGCTGAGGAGAGTGTCATTACAATTCTGAAACTAAGGAGAAGTCCCAGAACAAGAGGAGGACTCAAGAGTGTAAGAGAAGACTTTAACAAGTCCGTAGAGAGCTTGATTACCCTAATGGAACATGAAGAGCTTAAGGGGACACTTCTCACTAAGGAGATCGATCAAGAGACTCCAATGGATCCGACAAACATGGGAAACACCTTAGGAGATGAGGATTCAAAGCAGATTATACGCGCACAACTCAAGTCTTCATCAATAGCGTTTTTGCCGGTTTTACAAGGACATCAAGAATCGACACTCTTCGTCATCACCAAGAATGCAACGTGAGTATTTGAATTATGCTTTAGACTCACGAGTTTTATTTTGTTATTTTTGCAGGGTTTTCTTTTTATTCGAGTCGTTATAAGTCCCAGCGTTTTTGTAATAGAGAGTCTAGAAAGCGTGTCATTTTATTTCTTTCCTTATTTGTATTTTCGGCCAAAGAAGCCACCAGCTGCTGAGCTATTTATAAAGCTCCTTCTCAGCTTGTATCATTTACCCTATTATTAATAAAGAACCACGTTTTTTTTTCTTCTTGAAGAAACCCTAGCCGCTTGTTATCTCCTGCGTGTGAATCGCTTGCAGATTTGAAGCTTAGACTTATCAAAGCCTTTCCACCAGCTTTGTGGCGTCTCTCGATCCACCCTTGTTACCTAGCATCCATCTCATCTCATCGCCTCTCTCAAACTGAGTGCTACCACCGTTTGAAAGGCTCCACTTCAATCCACTTCGATCCCTTCTTCGTCATTCAAAGAGAGTGTTACCACTCGTTGTTTGGCTCCGCACCTGTCCCCATCTAGCTCACGGTCTGAGGCTGTAACATTGGAGGTGACATAAATATCTCTTGCCTATGATTCTTTTCTTTACTTAATTCAGTTTTTTTTTTTTTAATTACAATCTCTGTCGGATTTCTCATGGTGAATTTCAATAAGGTAGATACTAGAAACATGAAGATACATGCACTCTATAAAGTTTATACTACCGCCTATCTTAAAGTTGGTTTTTGGAATCCTTTTGTCCTCTTACGTTGATCTAGACTTCCCATATAGAAGATGTGTTGGAACCAGCTGCCCTGATCGAAGAACATTAGTTCATTCCAAGATCCAAGTTCAAGCAACAACAGATCCCCAGTCCATCAGAAAATTTTTAGACCAGAGAATCTCGAATCCAAGAACCTATCATCGCTTAAGACTAGAAGCTCAGCTTTCCCACCAAAACCGCGTTTTTCCACCAAAATCACGTATTTCTGCCAAAATCGTGGTTTCCTTTATTTTTTGTAACAAAACATGTTTTTCCGCATTTTTCTGCCAAAACCGCGTTTACTCGTCAAAATCACGTTTTCGCGTCAAAATTGTGTTTTCCTTTCTTTTCCGTAACAAAACATGTTTTCCCGTGTTTTTTGCCAAAATCATGTTTTCCTTTCTTTTCCGTAACAAAACATGTTTTCCGCATTTTCTTGCCAAAACCACATTTTTCCGTCAAATTTATGTTTCATGTATCTTCCGCAACCTTTTTTTTTTGTTAAAACTATGTTTTTTTTTGGTCAAAATCGTGTATTCTGCAGTTTTCCGTCAAATTACAGAATTATGTTTTCCCACCAATATTGCTTGCTCTCATAGTACCAGTAGCAGATCCACTTGAATCAAGAGGGGGGCAGTTGCCCGGGTAAAATTTTGAAGTTTTATGTAAATTTTTTATATTTTCACTAATGCCCCATTTGTTATTTGCAATTATAACCTTATAATTTTTGGCAATTTTAATTATGTCCCCTAAAACCAATCTCTAGATCCGTCTCTGCATATAGTACCTTCATTATTATTTTTCCACTGCATTTTTTCTCCAGAGGAAAGATATTGAGAAATAGAATATTTGTAATGGCTAATGTCAAGAGATAGTCAAAAAGTAATGAGAAGCTATATATAATTTTTATTGTACCTCAAGGACATCTTGAAGCATAAGCAATTTGCAATGAAAAGGTTAAGTTAACTGGCCATAAAACAAAACTTAGAAATTTAAAGGACTATAATGCAAATACTAATAAGGTAATATAAAGAGAAAACAAAAAAAAAGAGTTAAACCAAACGTGTTCTGTTTCTTCGTCTTCTTCTTCATCAATTGTTTCTTTCTCTTGCCGCCACAATTGCTCACTGATTTGAATCAGAATAAGCATCGAAGGAGATCGTAGATGTATAGGAGAGGAGGCCGAGGCCGAGGAAGAGGAGGACAAGGTGTGTCCTTTGAGCCTTTTGTGATTTTCCCTGTGAGTACATTTTTTTTTTTATTATTATTATTACAGATTCTGTGTTTAATTGTGTTAATTTCATATCTTTTTCTGGCAGGAAATTACATTACCTGATCCAAAATTTATCTCACTAGACTCACAGTTAGCATCGAGTTTTTTCAATTTCAATAGGTCTTGGAGAAATTCTCCTTATTATTTAGGTGATGGTGTTCCAAAGAAAGGTATTTGCAAATTATACACATTTTGTAATTTCTCTTAAAGATATGATTTTTTTTTTTTTTTTTATGTTTTTTTTGTGTGTTTTACAATTTATCAGAGAATGAAAGTTTAGATATTGAGAAGTATTCAGACTCGTTGAAGCCGAAGAACAAGTCTAATAAGAAAGGATCTTTCTATGATTTTGTTGTTCTTAGAACTGATAATTTCCCTAAAGAACTTGTTGGAGGTTTGTATAATAAATCTTCTTTTGATTTTACATTCATCTTTGTAGTTACTGTGATTGTTGATTCTATATGCGAGTTTTCAGATACTCGGAGAGAACGGCCTGTAAAAAGAGTTAAATGGAGTCAAGAAGCAGGTAACATTTTTTTAATTTAGTTTCTTGGTTTTTTTTTCAAGAATCTGAAATTTTATGTTTTTGTTTTGCAGATTTTCAGAAATTGGATGTGTTTGAGAAGCTTGAAGCTAAGTATAAGGTATATAACAATAACATTTCTCTGTTTAATGATTTTATAGACAACAAGTAGTCACAATTTGGATCATTGTTTTGGTTAGGCTGAAGGTAAAGAAGAGAAAGAAGGAGAAGCTGATGATGATGAAGAAGTTGAGGAATCACAAGGAGAAGAATCTGATAATGGAGATTATGATCAGGTTCTGCTTTATTTTCTTAATTAATGGTGAATTTTGGTTCTTCTTTTCAGATTACTTGAAAATTTTGTTCTTTAAATGTTATTTGTAGAATCAAGACTTTGATGATGATGATGACGATTATAATCAGGCGGATGATGATGGATGTAAGCATCATCTTTATTTCCCTACTAAGATTATTATCCTTTAACGACTCTTAACTAACTTTGTTTATCTCATTTCTTGCCAACAGTTGAAGAAGTGTATTAAAGCATTTTCTTCTTTTTCCCTAGAGTTAGGTTAGTCAGATGCAAAGAAAAGAAAACAAACTGATTCATCGGATGGTTCTCGTGCTCTATGAAGAGAAGGTTATACTTACTTTCACTGTAACATCACTATTACTTTTCCACTGCATTTTTCACCATAGGAAAGGTATTGAGAATAGCATATTTGTAATGGCTGATGTCAAGAGATGGTCAAAATTAGTGAGCAGATATGTGTTGGTGGATTATGAACACCTATGATTTTTGTTGTGCCTCGCGAACATCTTGGAGCATAAGCAATTGCAATGAAGCCTACTAAATCTTATATTATTTGACACCATACATTGAGTTTAAGACATAGTAGATACAAAGGAATATACTTGATTAACCGAACTGTAACTGTACTAATGTTAGTCGGTAGATACATTTGGCCAACCTTTGTCAGCTTGAAACTTTACAAATTCAGCCAGAAGCTTGATTTCTTCGTCCTGCAACCGCGGTCCAAAGGTACATTGTCCTCTCGGCGTGCATTTCTCACCAAATCCCTGTAGTAAACCATCAGACATATATCTCTTCAGATCATTCTGCTAAGTGGAAGAGAAGTCTCAGTTTATACAAGGAAACTCTTTTAGGAGATCTCACCGGCATTCTTCCTTTTCCGTAATAGGTAACACGAAATATCTCTTCTTCAGTATCAACTCCATTTCTGTAAAGGCAAAACAAATCATTGCAAATCTCAAGGCACAAAGATCTATCTAATCAATATTTCCTTATCAGAATCTGATAGATGCACACAAAACACAGCTCTTTGAGTGTAGAGTATTGGTTATTTAACCTCTCGAGATCACTTGTGAAAAGCGTTGCGCCCTGGAACAGAGAAGGATATGAGCTTATTTACTCAATGAAAATGAAAGATGACTTGAGAAGAGATTCAAGAATGGTTTCATGAAGTGTTTATTAAACTCACTGGTTGAATAATGTTTCCACCTGTATCGTGACACCCAATACAAGCTCTATTAAACAATGTTGCTCCTCTTTGTATATCCAAAGTCTGCCCAAGAGATTCTACATCACAAGACCACAAAAGCAAGAAACTTTCATGAACACAATTAAAAGTTTCGATCTTTAATATATTGATTACATCGTTCTTCTATGGTTGCATAGTCCGGATTGAGACTAAAAATTCAGTTTCCATATCAGTAGTGTCAACAAGAAACATTCTTGAATGAGACAACAAATTCAGATACAATTTTCTCAAAATCCTCTTAAATTTCACAAGCAGAGACTGAGACAAGTGTTCTAAACCAAATTCCTTAAAGAGGAGAGTGATTCTGCAATGGCTCAACTTAATGAAATTAGTCTAAAGTTGAAAGCTTTGGTCCGGAGGAAAATAGGGTTTACCTGGAGGATGACAGATGGGTGAAACAGCAATTAGAACCGCCGTGAGCGGCGGAGCTAACTTCTTGATCAGGAATTCAAAACCTTTGTTGTGGTTCACAGGAATTGGGTATTTCCATTCTCTTTCTCTTCCATTGCCCTTTCGAACAATATATAAATCTCATTGTCATGTGTTAAACCATATATATCGAATGTACAGAGAATGAGAAACAGAGAAGAACCTTGTTGGAGGTACAAATGAGGTTGCAGCTGCGAGCAGAAGCAGAACAGAGAAGACTCATCTCGGATTCTTGGATGAAGTCAGAATTGGAGTCTCAGCATCTTGTTTTTTTTTTTTTTTTTTTTTTTTTTTTTTTTTTTTTTTTTGGCGTTTGAACCGGTTTGGTAGAACCAGATTGGTTTTCACTTTTCAGAAAATAAAATATTGACCAGGATGGTTTAGTGGATGATTTGAGTCTGCATTTTTTTTTTTTTTTGGCTAAACTTTCAAAAGTCAATAAATATGGTCTCAAAACCTCTATACACTAGTACCTAAAAGTATGATTTTTAGTTTTTGATTTTTGCCCCAATAAATTTTTTTTTTAACTATTAAAAATAGGATTTTGAATTTATTTTTTATAAATATGCAAAAACCATTAAAATCTAGATTTTCTATTTTTTTTTAGGAAATCTATTATTTTTTTCCAAAATGTGGATGTCTGAAATAGATTTTATGAAAATATAAACTCAAAATCACTTCGAAAACTTTTTGGCATTCAAGACCTATATGTAAACATATACTATATCTTATTGTAACAAAAAAAAAAAATTGTTGAAAAAAAGCATAAATATTTTAAGTTATATATAAAACACAAATCCAATATCGATAGAAAAAACAATCTCATAAATCCAAATACAAACACAAACTCAATCAATGGTAAAACAAACACAACCAGGGAACAAAACAAATTTCCAAATTGCAAGACATTCATTTATTCTGTATAGAAATGTATAGAAAGATCGACTCAATCATCAAATGTATAAAAATTAATGCATCCACTATTAAGATAAAGAGTGCAACAACATATAGAAAGCTCAACTTAATCATAAGCTCAGCTCAACATATAGAAAGCTCAAACTCTATTGATATTTGACTTACTCCACCGGACGGATTATAACACATTTAAGCATAAGTCCCGTCTTCTTCAGGCTAGAATTGTGCTGAAACAAATAGAAAGCGATCTTCTCTTTATGCGGCTGTGCCTCGAAAACTCCAGCCTGAATATCAATCCACTCGTTTTTTATGAGATCCATAAATTCCACTTCTCGCTCTTGTAGGCCTTTATCGGGTACCATTAGTTGCACCTTTGCCGGACCATCCCATTTGGTCATTGTATCCTCTACTTTTACCACAAACACCACTTCGTACCTTGTCCCCCATGCCAATTCTTTGGTGTCGAACTTTCCAGACACGTCTAGATAATAGCAGTATCCTTGCATCTTTGCAACTTCAATGACCGCGCCGCTGGACATAACAAAACAATGAGGTGATCAGGTCTTGTATACGTCAATGATCCCACATTCTAACCCTATGACCTATGTTATTCACGTTTCAAAATATAACAGTTTAACCTTCCACTATGTGAGGATTTTCACTGTGGAAGTTAGAAGATATTTAGGAGAGTCTTTTCCTTCATGTATTTTAAAACATTTTCAGATCTATCTATATATAAATACTTGGTTTTAAATACGTTGATTATATGTCTAATTATACACGAATAATATAATATATACTATGCATGAACTTGTAAGAAAACTCTTACTTTGGTGACTCGGATATAGACTCAAAGGTCCAATATCTGGCATTAAACGAATTGCTTATCTTGAGGTCGCTGACATTGAATACGCAACCCTGGTGATTTGAGTCTGGCTGTTGTGTCTGAACTGCATTAGACTGTCGTCTCTGAACCTGTTCGGGCTGTTGTTTTTGAACAGCTTCTGGCTCTTCTTTCTGATTAGCATTTTTTGCAATATAGTAGTCCAGCGATTTCTTAACCTCCTCGATCATTGAGTCTATGAACTTTCCATCGGAAATCTCACTATCACACAATGTCAATGAGAAGAAATCAACGGATCAACTACCTTTTCTTTATATTCGATGGAATAATATAATATATATATATATAACACATTTTCCTCAAGATACACAAACTATAAACAGTAGTACTGGAACAATTTTTTTTTTTTTTTTGGTTAAATAAATAAAACTTGAATTTAAAATTTTAAACATTAAATTAAATATTAATAAGGATTTAAGATTTCATTATATAAACATGAGTCGCACTCACAAGAATTCAGAACGTGTCAAAATTATAATTAATGAGATCGAGACACGTGTTAATTATAACCTCAAATTTTGACATGTGTCAAACTGTTAATATAATATCAAAATTAAATAATTTAAGGAGAAATCATTTATTTGTTAATATATACAAATTTTAATTAGAAAAAAAATTAATCATATCATGAAAAAGAAAATAAAAATATTAACAAAAATATTGAGCGATAAAGATAAGATAATGATTAAACACTAAACGAGCAAAAGTTAAAAAAATTAAAGATAATTATCTTAATTATAAATGATAAATCTTCTTTATGATAAAGATTATTATTTTTTTCCATTTATTAACATATTTTAAATAAAAATAAATAAATATCTTTTATTATTAGCAAAAGTAAATCTTATATACGGTTTTTATTTTTTTCTCACTTTTTGCTATTAATTTTATTTTACCGGTTATTAAATATTTCTATAAATCCGCATATATACGAATCTTTATCTAAGAAGAAGGTTTTATAAAATAATTTTTAAAGAGTTTTTTTATAGTGGTAGTTTAGCAAATGAGGTCGAAAATAATTTTTTCGAATTTTTTTTTTAATAATATCAATATCTTTATATGAAATTAATTATTAAAAAAATAGAATTAATAAATTATGCCTCGACCTTGCGTGTACACTTGACTACTACGGTATCATTTTTTGGTTATTGCTGATTCAGAGATTCGTGTGAATTTTGATGAATAAGTCATTTTTTTGGGGGGGGGGGGGGGGGTGTCAATAAGTCTACTTTACCAAAAAAAAAAAGAAAAACAGGAAAAGGGAAGAGAAAGTAGACAAAACACAAACCCGTGTTCTGACAACGCCATGCCATGCTTTGCCGAAATAGACGCTATAGCTCTCTCCCATTTCTGAGTTTTTACTGTATCATAGTGATTTTGGCGCTTTAGAGCTCTGAAATGAATGCCAAACTCTCCCTCAATATCTTTCACATGGGAGACATCAAGCTTGTAGAAGACAGGAATCGCCATAAGAGTGCGCTTAGTAACACATTCATCGATTTTGACTAGCTCGTTTAAGCACCACTGTGAATTACAGTAATTTTCCGAGAAGATCACAATCGCCACTGCTGACTTTTCGATCCTCACAAATAGTTCCTCTAGACCAAGGCCTCTCACCTCAAACTCGTCTATGAAGACGTTGATACCTGCAGCTTTCATTTCATCAACGAGAGACTTGACGAATTCACGGCGGATATCTTTTCCTCGGAAATTTATGAACACTTGTTGTTGCGTTGAGGTCGTTGGTGCCACAACAGGAGAAGATGAAGAGGAAGAGGAAGAAGAAGACATGTTGAGAGCTTTTTTGGAGACAAATAAAAAAAGGGTTTGGTCGATTGTAAAGATGCCTTGAACCATAAGAGATATTTTACAACTTAAATAGTAAAATTAATAAAAAAATATGGTCAACTTGTGGGTTTCTCAACTTGTCTTGTCCTAGTAATTTATCAATTATCAAAAGTCAAAGAAAACAACTTGCCTTAGTTAGAATGGGTCTGTTAATTAACTCAGACTAGGTTTTAATATAGGGAAAATAGATATATCATTTAAGAATCAATTTATACGACATTGTGCTAAACCATTTCAATACGATTACTTGTCTGCCAAGTTCGAATATTATTGCAATCTAAGGGGGGTTTATTCAATTATGATTTAACAGGAGTTTTAATGACTATAAAAATATGAGAATTTCATTAACTCTTGCATATTCTTGAATACATGTAAATATTACATCAAAGATTTTTCTATATTCTCACAGATTTTAAAATATACTTTTGATAGAGTTTTGTTAACTTTGGAGTTACCATTGATATTTGTTTGATATTATCTTGCCTTTTTTATTATGAAATATTTATTTTTCTCTGCTGATTCACTTTATATATTCATCGTTCTCAATCATTCATTTTTGTGAGATAATTCAAGTTTTCAAAACCGTCGTTGGAGCTTGATTACATTGATATGTGTATTCGTCTTTATAGTAATTATTTTTCTTTTGTTTGTTCTCAAACATAATTATGTTCTCATTTTTTTCTTTCAGCAAGTCACGTAGTGATCTTTTGCCTCTGAATGAGAGGTGGACGAGGTGGTTTCAATGATAATTTTGCTTCTGAAAGCTACAAAAGATCATCAAGTGGCTTCTCGGCTAACAGAGCAAGAGGCAGGGGGAATGAAAATAAACTTTCTACGAGTTATGACTTTCTAAGAAATCCTATTAAGCAAGTGGGTGATGAGCTGTCTAGGTTTGGAAAAAAAAAAGACAAGAAATGGACGAAAAATAAAATAAATAATAAATAATAAAAAGACTTTGAGAATCTGAAGGTAACACCTAATATTTTGAAAGAGTTTTTCTATGAACAAAAAATTATAAATTCAATCAAAGAATAACACTAGACTTTAATTTAATTGTAAAGTCAGTTAAACTCCTTTTATTTGAATAACATATGACTTTGATTAATTTTTTAAAATCTTTAATCCAATAACGCATGACTTTTAATGACTCTAAACAAAATTTTGAAACAACCAAAACTAATAACACATAACTTTAATAGAGTTTTGAAAATTCAACATTGAATAACAATAAACTTTTAAAATCTTTTAACTCTTTAAAAATGTTAAAACCAATAAGCCCCCCTAAGAAAATGTTACAGACTTTTCCAGAGTTCGATTTTTTTTTTTTTTTTTTTTTTTTAAAGACTTTTCCAGAGTCTTTCCATAGATTATATAATCCAAGCTGTGTCAAATTGAGATTATTGAAACTGCGAAACATCTCAATACTTGACTTGTTCATATCAAGAATCGTTACAGTTTACAAAAAAAAAACTCTCAACATTGAGATAGTCTGTTCGAACATGTGACAGTTTACAAAAAAAACTCTCAACATTGAGATAGTCTGTTCGAACATGTGACAGTTTTAACCCCAGCCGATTCGAACATGTGACAGTTTACAAAAAAAAAAAAAAAAAAAAAAAAAAAAAAAAAACAATTTGTTGTCAAATCTGTTCAAAATACAAAGTACATATAACATAATCATAATCTTAAAAGAAGATTTGTAAGAAGATAAGTTAAGATGAACATAAATTCTATAAAAAGAGTAGTTTCAATTGGTTATCATTTAAGATTTTACTATACGATTCTCGGAAAATATGAATTGAGTTAATTTGATTTAAATAAAAGTAACATTTTGAATGTTATATATTTGTAGTTTGGACTTGAACATTTTTGATGATAAATCATTAAAAGCTAATATATCAAATTAACTTACTTTTTCAAATTTTCATCATATAAGCGTATAGTCCATTATTTTATATATATAAAGGTTTCATTTATTTTTGAAACTCTGCATTAAAAATTAATGTGTTAAAAGAGAATAAAAAACATTTTACCAAACAAAAAACTGTAAATAGCTATAGAAATTAATTTACACCGCAAAAAAAAAAAAAAAAAAAAAAATTATAGAGATAGATAAACCATTTTTTTTTTTTGTCAACTCATCGAATAAACTTATTCACTTTAACTTAACTACATAATGGAAAGAGACTATCTCAATTAACCCAATTAATTTCCTTTGACAAGTATTCCCTTGGACGCTTTCAAGATACGTAACACATCTCTCATGTTCATCCGTTCACCAGCTGCATACGCAGTGCAAGCCAATCCAACTTCCACAATTTTGTTAAGACAATCAAGTTTTGTTTGAATTTGTGCACCAGAAGTATTATCCATGAGTCCCTTAAGTTTAGGGTCAATCACTTCCATAATTGCATTCTTTTGAAACCCATAACTTATCCATTTTGTCAAACTTTGATCTCCTTCGAAGCTCTCGTCCATTGGGCTTTTTCCACTGAAAAGCTCTAACAACATTACTCCAAAGCTATAGACATCTCCTGCTTGTGTAGGCTTTTCTCCAAGCCCATACTCTGCATGAATGTATACCACATAAATTCATGATATATTTCATAAAAGACATTAATCAGCATAATAATTAACAGTTTTTATTTAGTTATAAAAATAAAAATTTACTAGCAAATTCATATTGCACAAAATTTTTATAGAAATGTTTCTTTAACGTTCTAAAATCAATACTAAATAAACTTGGATTCTTTTTTTTGATAATTTGTGTTTTTGTTGTGTTTTTGGAAATTCTAAATTATTGTGGTAAGTTTTAAAATAACTATATTTTTTTGGTAGTTTATAGACGTTTAAATTGCTTATGAGTTGCTATTATGACATCTATAATAATTTTTCTTTTTTCTTATGTACTGTATACATGATTAACCTAAATGTAAATTCAAAATTATCATTTAATTGATTTACAAGAAAATAAAATATTGAAAAAACTAATATCCCAATATAGACATATATGTAGTAAGTACTTATTAGATTTAGAACTAACCTGGAGGAATATAACCGATGGAGCCTTTCAAAACGTGTGTGGAGCTTATAGAAGCGTGACGACCATCATCAGATGCATTGAACAACACACGAGCCAGCCCAAAATCACCCACTTTTGCAACCATTTCTTCGTTTAGAAGAATATTGCTTGGTTTAAGATCGCAATGAACCACAGGAACCTCACAATCATTGTGCAAATAATCCAATGCAGATGCAATATCAATGGCTACATTCACTCTTTCTTCAAGACTTAACCCAACACTCCCATCAGAGTTAATCTTCTTCCCTTTGATCCATTCTTCTAAGTTTCCTTTGCTCAAAAACTCATACACCAAAGCCAAAAACTCAGTGTTTTTGAAGTCTATGCTTGAGCAAGAAGTTATTAGTTTCACAAGATTCCTATGCCTCACATTCCTTAAAGCCTCACACTCCGCAATAAATCCTTTATAATATCCGTTTGCCTTGAGATCAATGACTTTTACCGCGATATCAACCCCTTCTATTACCCCTTTGAAGACCGATCCAAAGCTTCCAACGCCTAGAAGATTTCTAGGGTTGAAATTATCAGTAGCTCTCCTGAGCTCATCATATGAGACATTCATGAATGGTTCCTTGAGGAGTGAACTTGTTGATGTAGATGTGATAGACTTTTTTGATTTTCTTTTCAAAATCAAGAAAGTTATCATGCATATCGCAAACATACCTACCGCACAAGTAATAATGCTTGCTTTCAAAATCTTTCTGTGCATCCGAGTTTTTCGACAAGTCGTGTGGGTGCATAGCTTTGGATTTCCCTCCATAAAAGCTCTAGAAGTATCCTTGAAAATCCCATCATTTGGGATCCATCCTTCAAGATTGTTGAATGAAAGATTCAAGAACTTCAAAGCTAGTAAATCTTGAAGCTTTGGAGGAATAACACCGGAAAATTGGTTTGAAGAGATATCTAGAAACTCTAGACCTTTCAGCTCGGCTAACGCATCCGGAATTGGGCCAAAAAGATTATTCCTAGCCATGTTTAGCTTCTCCAAGCTCTGACAACCTTTGATAGATGAAGGAATGTTGCCTGATAACTTGTTATCAGAGAGATCTAGGCTCACGAGGCTTTGGAGGCGACTTATATCTTGAGGAATAGGACCAGAGAATAGATTTTTAGATAGATTTAAGATGGCACTCAAACTAGGAAGGTTAAGAACTCCATTTGGTATGCTTCCATTTAGCCTATTGTTGGATAGGTCCATGGATAACACATTCTTGAAGTTTCCAAATGATGGTGGTATCACACCTTCTAGTTTGTTCTGGGATAGATTGATCTCATTTAATGCACCAAGATCGCCAAGAGAATCCGGGATTCTCCCAGTAAGTTGATTTATCGCGAGTTCTAGAACTTGCAACCCTTTTAAGTTCCCAATCTCTCGCGGGATTTCACCAATGAGTGAGTTGTCACTCATGTTAAGTAGGGTCAAGCTCGTGAGATATCCAATAGATTCAGGAATCTTACCCGTGAAGCGGTTTCCTCCCATGTAAAGTTTTGAAATATGCTTCGAAAGATTGCCAATGGATACTGGAATAACACCTTCCAATAGATTTCCATCAAATGCAAGGAAGTTAAGTTGGGAGCTATTACTCAGAGACTTGAAGAACTGGTCAAGATCTTGATCCCCACCCCAAACCATATTGTTGAATCCAATATTGTACATTTCTAAGAATGGGAGGTTGCCTAGTCCTGATGGTATGGTCCCTTCTAGAAGGTTATGAGCAGCACGGATCACCTTAATGTTTGTGAGGTTATATAGAGACTCTGGAATCTCTCCGGTGAACTTGTTGAAACAAATGTTGAAAACCAAGAGATTTGGAAGTGTCTCCCCGATGTTGCTTGGAAATTGACCCCATAAGTTGTTTGAAGCAAGAACCAAAGAGACTAAAGAAGATATGTTGTAAATAGAAGGAGGTATTGTTCCAGTGAGGTTGTTAATGGTGAGATCAAGGACTTGGAGCCTTTGAAGACGACCTAATTCGTAAGGTATTGGACCGCTGAGAGAGTTTGTGCCTAGGCTTAAAACGGTGAGTGATGAAATATTTGAAAGAGATGGTGGGATTGGTCCATAGAAATGATTTTTGCCCAAGTTTAAGACATTGAGGTTCTTGAGATCACCAAGTTGGTTTGGAACAAAACCAGAGATCGTGTTTGAGGTTAGATCGAGTGTTTGCAGATTGAGTAACTTGCTTAAGTTGGAAGGTAAGGATCCTTCCAAGCTGTTAGAACTTAAATTAAGAACTTTTAGACGGAAAAGATTTGTGATCTCTTTTGGAATTGGACCTCGAAGTAAGTTATTTTGAAGTTGAAGAGATGTGAGAAAAGAGAGATTACCAATACTTGAGCTTATGGAACCGGTGAGACCATAACCAGAGAGGTTGATGGAAGCCACTCTTCTGGTGCTTCTGTTGCAAGTCACGCCAGTCCAATTACAAGGAGATATGTTTTGGTCCCAAGAGAAAGAAAGTGTTTGTGGGTTTTGGCTAATTTGGGACCTAAACAAGATCAAAGCTTCTCTGTCCGTATTCAAAGAAAAAGAAGCTGACCCAACAATGGAAAATGTTGAAATTGAGAAAACAACAAGAAGAAGAAGCAAAGACAAAAGAGTGGATTTGTGTAAAAGATGCTCAACACTCGAAGCCATTTTTTTTCCCCTCTAATAGGTTTCTCTCTTTTGTATATGAAAAATGATGTAAGTGAGGTTTGATTATTTATAGTGATTTATTGGACTACGTGTTTGGTCGGAACATGTTTGAGTTCGATTTTGATAGCATCGGTTTAGGAAATGTAGACACGTATAAAATCTATTACAAAAGTCCATGAGCTTGACTGACTATATTGTGTGGCCTACATTATTGACCCTAGACTTATAACTTAAATCAGACGTACCAATATTTCTTCGATCAGTCTTTTTCTCACCCCGTTGGATAGAGAGCATTAATGCACAAAACATATGTTTAGTCACCATTCAACGATTTTATTATTATTGTAATACAGCTATATATTATTATTATTATTGTAATACAGCTATATATAGTAAGGAGTTTGTTCATAGATAACAGACAAAATTTGGTACATAACCGTATTTGCTACTCTGCTTTATATTATCTGAAAAACAATAGAAATAAAAAATATAAATGTATGAATTTATTGAAGTGTTATTTATAAAAGTTGAAATCTGATACTTATACTCTCTTAAATGATCACTCATCATTTTAATTCATTTTTTTCTCTCTCTTTTTGTTATTGTTTGGACAAATAATTCATCATTTACTTTAGATGTTGTTTTAAGATTATTGTATTTGTTATGTAGTCCCCCTTATTTGTCTTTTTTTTTTCTTTTTCATTTTTTTTTATTATGTTTGTACTATTTATTTTATATCAATGATATACTATAGAAGTTTAAATTTTAATGTTATATTCATATTCTATAAGATCAGATCATTTTTTTTTATTCTATAGAACCGGTTATATCACTTGTAAATTCATACATGAGGTCTTAGAACATCTCAGCGGGAGAAACGGCATTGGGAGGTTCTCACTAATTTTTAACATATTTTTGTTATTTAATTAAATTGAAACATTTAATAAAAAAATTGAACCAAATATATTTGTCCAAATCGACGATGAGATTCTAAGTGAGATACAAGAGTTTCTTCTTCTTCCTAAAGAAACTTATTTTAACATCTCTCCTCATTTTTTATTATTTTCTAATATTTAAATATTCAGAGATTCTTAAAGAAATTTTCGATGTGCATGCTTTTAGAGCATCTACATCCCTGAGAGACTTATGTGAGTCTCTTGAGAATAGTTTAATCTTATTTTTAATTTAATTTTGTTATTTAAATAAAGTTTTATTGTTATAAAAAATCTGAGCCATTAAAGGAGGAAAGATGTACAAAAAGTTAATTTTGAGTTTCTCATGTTTTTTTCTAAACGAGAGATGCATCTATCTTCTGTCTTACGTTTTTAATTTTTTCTAATATTTTAATAAAGGTATCTGGATGAAATATCTTCGGTGAAAATGGTCTTAGAGCATTAACATCAAAGGTATCCTATCTAGAGACTTTGAAATTAAATAAAGAAAATAATTAAAAAAAAAAAAAAAAGAAAGGTAGAAAAATAGGAGAGAAATGATGATAGTCTCTCAATTGAGAGACGTATGAGGAAGAAGTTCTGCACCTGACAACTTTTAGTTGGCTTAAACAATTTAATAAATAAAATTTTAAATAAATAATTAAATTATAAAATAAAATATTATTACTTAAATTTTGAGAGACCCTTATGGGTTTCTTCCGTTAGAAATGCTCTTATATTCTATTGTTTTTGTCTTTTCACTTAACTTGAGATTTCTAACTTATCCTTAACATAGATGACTCTTAGGCTCATTTACCTCGAATCCAATATCATTTTTTTCCTTATCATTTTATATATCCATTTAGGTTTGTTTATTAAGCTCTGATAATCATATGAAAGAAAAACTATTACTTCCACTTAAAAATAAACTAACAATAAATTCATTAAATCCATATATTTTATATAATGGTGTTAGTTTTTGCTCACTTTTGACATTTTTAATAACACAACCACCAACATACAATGTTTGAAAGCAATGATCATAGTAGATCGTTGGTTTTAGTCTAATCCATATATAAATGTGATTGAGTCAAACGTTTAACAACCTGACATCCACATGAATACACGTGTAACTTTTATGAACCTCAAAATTTTCTCTGGCTAATAAGCCCACTCCATTTTTCTTACAAATTACGTATAGTGCAAAGAAAAGACCAAGTCGTATAGGGTTTTTCCATTTTTAATAAGAGACCAAAAATGAAAGATAACAAAAAAATACCTTTTGTCTTATTCTCTTCTTGACTTCTTCACAGATGTTCACGGGATTTACACGTCTCTCTAGATTCTTGGTGTTGGAATTTGAACATATCGGCCCAACGAAAGTTCATTAACGGTAAAATCTCAACAGACGAGCTAATCATGTAGTCAAGAAATTGGACATGACTAAGATGAATAATGAAATAACATTAGTAGAGTAATCGAACACTAGAAATTTTTTAGATGAAAATAAATTCTGTAAAATAATCATAAAACATTAAAAATCTGGTTTTAGTATATTAATGACGTTTTGTTTTTCTAATGGTATTTTTGATATGCTTTGCGGAATCATTTTTTAAAAAGGGGTAAAAACATAAAAGTTGATGAATATTCGAAATGGTAAAAACAGAAATTAACCTAATAATTTTGAAACGTGAAAAGTAAAGTACTATTCATAACAAATAAACATTTAAATTGACTTTGCGTATGATCAGCTAGTAATGAAATTAATACATGTACAAAATACAAAATGCATTAGACTTGGTATTTAGGACGAATTACAACACCTTTGACTATAAGTCCTGACCTCCACATATTGGCTTCATGCTCATACAATGAGAAACTAATCTCTCCGATGTCCTTCGACATCTTGAACTCTCCCGCCGGAATATCAACCCATTGCTTCCCAATGTACTCCAAAAAACTCACACTACGCTCTTGTGGTGTCTCACTACCGCTGGGCACGACTAGCTTCAGCTTAACCGGCGCCCAGTCCCATCCATAAGCAGTATCCTCTAACTTCACCACGAAAACCACCTCGTACTTTGTCCCTGATTGCAGATTTTTTGTGTCGAACTTTCCTGACACATCTAACCAACAAACTTTATTCAACACGGCGGCTTCAACTACTGCCTCGCTGCATACACCAGTTTTTATGTTAGAAGAATGGTCTAACAAAATTAGATAAACTCGCTTAATGGAAGTGTAATATGAATCCAAAAACCAAGATGCAAGCAAATAGACAAGAAACATGACTAGGATCCGTACGGAATTCCTATGAAATAAAATGAAACATTAAGTCACATATAAAGAACATGAGAAAAATCACATCATATAGGAAACATGAGAAAACCACACAGATATATATATAAATATTCCCATTTGTAATGGAAGAGTAATACAATAGTGAAAGTTTTAGAGTTCTTACTTCGTTTTCTCGTTCAGGAGAGGGAGCCAAGACCAATATTTAGGGTTATCCGACCATGTGATAGAGAGATCTCTTGCATTGATCATGAAAACTTTGTCGTTTTGTTTCTTGAGAACCCAAAACTTTATCTGTCCAAATTTATACACTTCATGTCAGCTTCACATATAGCAATATGAACAAGCATATAGAGAAGACAATTAGCATATAGCTAAGATGAAAAAAGTCAGAAGTCTAACCACTAAAGCTATGGATGCTACGAGTGTGGATAATTCGGCGACCATAGTAATTGTGGATTTGCTTTTCATAACGGCAACGACCACCACGGCAATAATCAACCATGCTGTGACCATCTGAACGAATGACAACTTCTTCATTTTGGCCGCCTTTGAAACTCTACTGATTTTAAGATGTTATTTCTGCAAAATGGTACTTGGAAAATTGGTTTATATAGAAACTATTGTGGTGATCAATGAGATTTTCTTTTCTTGTTTGGGTGGCCGCGTTGATGTGTAATTAAATTTATATATGAAATGGTTGAATTTGATTTCTCGTCTTATTTAAAAAAATCAAGTGTGATCGTTTTTGGAGCTTTATCACCTAATTCATGCATCAACAGCCGAATAAATAAACTAATAGTATGTTTTGGTTTTAGACGACGAAAAAAATCAAAGTCAATTTTTGTAGAATGTATATGCCGTTGCTTTCCGATTATTTTTTTAAATTTTTTTTTTCGCATTTGGCATATAAAGAAGACCTTAAAAAATTGGCATATAATTTAGCTAGATATTTGGCTTTCAATAAACTTTTGTGGTGGGGGATATCATGGTAACAAATTTTGCGTGATTTTGTGTCAACGAATACATTACATAAGGCCAAAATCATATGATATTCTAAGCTTTTATTAATGATGAATGAGTTTCAGATTCAAAATCAATAAGTAATAAGTTATTTCAGATTCAAAATCAGTTATTAATCATGAGTTTTATATTCAAAACTATATCCCATAAGAAAGAGAAAACCCCATAAATTTATAAATTATGTACTTCTTTGGATTCTAACAAAAGTCTAAGAGATGTCCTTCATTAGAGTTGATATAACTCGATCAATCTCCACATCTGCATATAACTGAATGAAATTATAAGGGCACCTTCAACGCATGTTTCTAGAAGCGTATCTGATGATTAAAAAAGAAAAATGATTACTAGAATGACCTAAATTTCTTAGATAATTGTTAGAATGACTTGTATTTTTTTTAAAATTACTAGTTTTTTTTTTTTTTTTTTTTTTTTTTTTTTTTTAGCTTCTAAAATACCCCAAGAAAGCTTTGCAAGAATTTTTTTTTACAAAAATGGCATTAATAAGATAATTCCAGCGTCTCCGATATTTATGAAAATTTCATTTCGCCTCTGTTATCGTAGATTTATTTTCTCGCAAACTTATATTTTTTTACCGCAGATTTATTAAAAAAAATTAGTTACAGCAGATTTATTTAACGTCATCGCATACTTATTTATAGTTGCTGAGTTATTTTCTTTTACCGCATAGTTATTTGACTAACATAGCTACCATATACTTATTTAACATCATGATAGACTTATTTTCATTGCAGAGTTATTTTCTTTTACGACAAAGTTATTCGACTAACTTACTTACCGCATAATTGTTTTATGTCATGACAGACTTATTTAGAGTTATTTTCTTTTACGCTGAGTTATTAAATAAAATTAGTTACCACATACTTGTTTACTTGTCCGAGTTTTTCGGCAAGTCGTGTGGGTGCATAGCTTTGGATTTCCCTCCATAAAAGCTCTAGAAGTATCCTTGAAAATCACATCACTTGGGGATCCATCCTTTAAGATTGTTGAATGAAAGATTCAAGAACTTCAAAACTAGCAAATCTTGAAGCTTTGGAGGAATAACACCGGAAAATTGGTTTGAAGAGATATCTAGAAACACTAAACCTTACAGCTCTGCTAACGCATCCAGAATTGGGCCAAAAAGATTATTCCTAGCCATGTTTAGCTTCTCCAAGCTCTGACAACCTTTGATAGATGAAGGAATGCTGCCTGATAACATGTTATCAGAGAGATCTAGGCTCACAAGGCTTTGGAGGCGACTTATATCTTGAGGAATAGGACCAGAGAATAGATTTTTAGATAGATTTAAGATAGCACTCAAACTAGGAAGGTTAAGAACTCCATTTGGTATGCTTCCATTTAGCCTATTGTTGGATAGGTCCATGGATAACACATTCTTGAAGTTTCCAAATGATGGTGGTATCATACCTTCTAGTTTGTTCTGGGATAGATTGATCTGATTCAATGCACCAAGATCGCCAAGAGAATCCGGGATTTTCCCAACAAGTTGATTTATCGCGAGTTCTAGAACTTGCAACCCTTTTAAGTTCCTAATCTCTCGCGGGATGTCACCAATGAGTGAGTTGTCACTCATGTTAAGTAGGGTCAAGCTCGTGAGATATCCAATAGATTCAGGAATCTTACCCGTGAAATGGTTTCCTCCCATGTAAAATTTTGAAAGATCCTTCGAAAAAGATTGCCAATGGATACCGGAATAACACCTTCCAAGAGACTCGCATCAAATGCAAGGAATTTAAGTTGGGAGCTATTACTCAACGACTTGAAGAATTGGTCAAGAATCTAGTGATGTTAATATGGTTAAACTCACCCCATTTAAACCCATTTAAATAACACTAACCAATTTAAACACATTTAAAACCATTAAACTATATATAATAAATAATTCATTATTATTGTTTAAAATTAAATTTTTCTGCCAAAATTGTATAATAAAATTTTCCGCCAAAACTTTGAAATCTCATTTTCATACCAAAACTAAAATTTTCGCCAAACTTTTATTTTATTTTTAACTTTTTCTATATTTACTATAACAAACCATGTTTTCCCGTATTTTCCCGTCAAAACCGCATTTTTCCACCCATTTTCGGTCAAATCGTGTTTTCTTTTCTTTTTCGTAACAAACCATGTTTTTTGGATTTCCCGCAAAACCCAAATTTTCCCACCAAAATTACGGTTTTCAATATATTTACCGTAACAAATCACTTCTTTCCATATTTCCCGCCAAAACTGCGTTTTTTTACCAAAACCGCGTTTTTCGCCAAAATCACATTTTCCAATCAAAATCGCGTTTTCCCGCCAAGATCACGTTTTCCCGCCAAAATTACGTTTTCCGCCAAAATCTCGTTTTTCCATTAAACTCACGTTTTCTCTCCAAAATCATGTTTTCACATTTTTCCGCCAAAACCGCGTTCCCCCCCCCCCCCCAAATCATGTTTTCCTTTCTTTTCCGTAACAAAACATGTTTTCGTGTATTTTCCCGCTAAAACCACATTTCTCCGCTAAAATTATGTTTTTGTATCTTCCGTAACAATTTTTTTTTTATTAAAACTGCGTTTTCCGTCAAAATTTTGTTTCCCATCAAATTACGAAATTATGTTTTTTTCACCAAACTAATATTTTTCCAATATAATTAATTTTTAATTATAAATATAACTTGTTTTATGTAAACATAAATGGGTTTAAATGGATATCCATTTATTTTTGTTAAACAACATTTAATAAATGGGTAAACTCATTTAATGCCATATAATTTTATATGTTAAATAGGTTTAAATGAGTTCAGTTTCCTTTAACATATTTATTTATTAAATGGTTTTACAAACCCATATAAACATCACTAGTCAAGATCTTGATCCCGATCTTGATCCCCATAGAAGGTTGCCTAGTCCTGATGGTATGGTCCCTTCTAGAAGATTATGCGCTGCACGGATTACCTTAAATGTTTGTGAGGTTATACAGAGAAGCTGGAATCTCTCCGGTGAACTTGTTGAAACAATGTTGAAGACCAAGAGATTTGGAAGTGTGTCTCCGATGTTGCTTGGAAATTGACCCCATAGAATGTTTGAAGCAAGAACCAAAGAGACTAAAGAAGATATGTTGTAAATAGAAGAAGGGATTGGTCCGGTGAGGTGGTTTACGGTAAGATCAAAAACTTGTAGCCTTTGAAGACAACTCAATTCGTAAGGTATTTGGCTTAATACGGTGAAGGATGAAATATTTGAAAGAGAAGGTGGAATTGACCCACAGAAATTATTTTTGCTCAAGTTGGTGTGGAACAAGACCAGTGATCGTGTTTGAATTTAGATCGAGAGTTTGGAGATTGACTAACTTGCTTAAGTAGGAAGGTAAGGATCCTTCCAAGCTGTTGGAGCTTAAATTAAGAACCTTTAGACGGAAAATATTGGTGATCTCTCTTTTGGAATTGGACCTTGAAATGTTTCATCTTTTCAAAATTGTATCTACTTTGTGGCTAAATTAACATAGTCACGAAATTTGTTGGCAACTGAATCGTGGCTTTCCACAATTTTTCTTGTAGTATGTCATGGTTGCAGATCAAGTGTGGAATTAGATTGGTATGTATGCGCTTTGTTGAGTTCCTTTTGCTCCAAAACTCCAAATTTTCCCCTAAACGTCCTTTGACTTGAAATGACTCATTAGAATACTAAAAGACTCTATATAACAATGAAACACACGGCAAAACATGTGTTAAGAGTTGCTAAAACAGCAACACATCAAATCAATTATTAATCAAAAGTGGACTTAAATATACTGTATGTACAAAACACGAATCCAGAGAAAAGAGAGCAGTTGAAAAATCTAAAAAAACCACATACACAAAAAAGTATATCAACATGTTTAACAAGCACTTTAAAAAAATTACTAATAAAAATTATTTGAAATATCTTCCCCATCTTTTTCCATAATCAAACATGAAAGAAGACGTAGAGAGACTACTAGCATCAATTGAGTTATAATGAAAGAAGATCTAAACAAAAATTCAATCCACAGACCAAAAACTGTTTAGGAAATCAAGTCTCAGTTAGACATTTTGTCGAACATGTTCACTGCATCATCCACTTGACCAATACTCATGTCATCAAAGTGTATACAGTATACCCATAAATCAAATTGCCCAAAACTTCACTTCCAAAGGTCTAAACAAATCATCGAGTATCACTGATAAGAGATGAACAAAGTCAAACTGAACAACAATTTCGTTTTAACAATTGTTTACTGAGACAAATTTTGGATGACATTTAGAACAAAAAAACAAAAAGAGAAGCAATTATTTAATGATGTTCTTCTGAAGCAATTACGCAAGAGATATTTAGCTTCAGCCCTGTTGAAAAAAAAAAGAATAAATATTGAAGTTAGTTTCCATAGACGAATAAGAAAATCAGTTTTGTTGTTTTTGCATCAAACAATGAAGTCGAGACATCCTCATTTGCTTTCTCTTTATGAGTCTATGACTATGCAATTGTGTTTTTTTTTTTTTCCCCTTGTGAGGGGGAGGAAGTAAATATTACCTGGTTGTCTAATTGGAACCAAATTCTTCCTTCATTCGATTAGAACAAGAGGAATGTGTTGAACTTTGTAGTAATCTTCTCCTCCTGGGGACAATTTCTCCTTCAATTCCAAATGAGATGTGCCGATTCGCAGTTCTTTCAAGGAAGTGATAAATCTCAGCTCATAAGGAAGCCTTTTTAACTTATAACAATAACGAATAGAGAGAGTATGAAGAAGGGGCATGGAGCCTTCTTCTACTATCCACTCTTCCCATTCCTTTAGTCCATTAAACTTTAGCTTATGCAACTGAGGAAACCCACCACGCGAGCAAACCATTCTCCTCCCAGAGAAAGATTCCGAATCTAAACTAACCTCTTTCAGCTGAAGCAATTTCTCTAGAATTGGCATTGGATCATGTTCCAAACGACAATTACATAAAGATAAGGCTGTAAGGTGAGAAGGCAGTGGATGCTCATCAAGTAACCTTGGCATATATATCATCAAGTTCAGCTGTCGGAGATTATTCAAACCCAAAACAAATCCTTCTTCATCACTCGTGCAACCATTTATAGTAAGATTTTCCAAGTGTCTCAATCCACGTAAAGAGTAAGATAGAGTTTCCATAGAACACTCGCCATTGAATAAGATTGAGAGTTTCTTGAGCCTTGTCATTTGGAGAAGATCTTTCACGTTGATATGCTTTGTTGAGAAATTTTCCACCCTCTCCAAGTTGACTAGATTACTCAATTCCAACTTTACCTTATCACGTATTCTCACTGGAAGAGAGAGATATACCAATTCTCGCATCTCTTTTAAGAAGTTGGGTATGTAGATTGGAGAACTCACATTTAAACATAGGTCTAGATAGAGCAGCAGCTTCAGGTTCCGCATAGAAGTAGGTAGATGAGTTACATGTGCCATATATAAACTCAAATATCTCAAGTGGATGAGCTTCCCGATGCTAGAGGGTAACTTCCCTCCTTTAAACTTGACATAAGAGAGATCTAACGCCCTCAACCTTTGTAGCCTTGTAAAATCTAAACTTGATGCCATCCACGGCTTATGTTGATTCCCCACAGTTGTATCCCTTTGGATAAACAAGAGAGATCGAAGTTTTGGATTCTTCATCATTCCCGTTGGATAAGATGATTCATCAAGCCGGTGTACTGCTATTCTACGAGAATTACAAGGAGAGTTTGTAGCATCAACAATATCTACGAAATTCTCTTCTTTAGCTTTACGCAGACAAACAACTCTCATAATCTCATGCAACTGACATGTCTCATATCTCAAAGTCAACATGTTTCTTTGAGATATAACCATGTTTCTGCTCACCAATTCTTCTATATATCCCTCTGCCACATCTCTAATGGTCTCTCCATCATAACACCTCGCCCTTGATATTCCTTCTGCAGCCAAGTAATAGGACAAATTCTCTACATCTATTGAATGATCTTTCGGAAAATGAGCAAGGTAGAGGAAGCAGTGCTTCAAATAAATAGGCAGTTCTTCAAAGCTCAGACAAAGAATATGATAAACCGAACTGAAATTTCTGTCACTTAAGCTTGTCCCTCCACCGATGTGAGATTCAATATTCTCCAATACCCTTTTCCAATCATGCATTGTGTGTTGGGCAGCTAACAACCCTCCTAACACTTTGATGGCCAATGGTAGCCCTTCACAATGTTTGATCATTTTCTTACCCATCTCTTCCATTTCTAAATCAACCTTGTATTCTGCAAAACATAACCAAGTAGTATTTGGGATTTGAAATCAAGATACGATGCAACTAAATCTTAAAGAAGTTTTTATATTTTGATTAACGTCCAAAAACTATCTTCCTTACCTGCTATGTCTTTTCTTGGAAATGCAGTCATTTGGAAAAGTGTCCAACTTTCTTCAATGGTTAGTAATTCTGGTTTAAAAGTGACACATGTTGGATCTGCACGTAAGCCCACCCGATCGTTGCGAGATGTAATTAGTACCTTCCATCCTGAAAATTTATTTTAAACAAAATGAAATTTATCTTTCTATGATCTATATTTTTCTCAATCAAAGTTGCATAGTCAAAGTTTAGAGTAAGATGTCACCTTTTTTTGATGGAAACACATGCTTTATTATGTCCCAGTCATCTTCTTTCCACATATCATCAAGGATAATCAAAGACTTTCTAGTTTCCAACAATTGAAAGAGTTTGTCCTGAAGCTCGTCTTCAGTCATGTTTGACTCTTTATTCTCATCACCTTTTAAACTGAGCTTCTGCAAGATTGTCTGCCACACATATTTCCTTGTAAACTCTTGTGATAGAAACACCCACACAACTCCATCAAAATGACTTTTTACCATCTCGTGATTAAAAATTTTTCGAGCCAGGGTGGTTTTACCAATACCCCCCATGCCAGTTATAGAAACCACTTGAATGTCATCTTCCCCTACCAAATAGCCAACCAATTTTTTAACATTCACTTCCAACCCCATAATATCGTTTTCGCTATAGCCAGCAAACGTCTTTCGCGTCGTCATTAGTATTTCTTGTAGAGGATGTGAATACTCGCTGTCATTGCCAATCATCATCTGCACTCCAAAACTCTGCATATCGCATATCAGCTTGGAGATCCTCGTACTTATGCCTCTTATATCTAGAGCAAATTCCTTGCGATCCATTGTAATGATGATATGTCTTCTCAAGGACAAACATTTCCTTTTGATGCCACTTATTTTTGAAAGCTTTTCCTTAAGAAGAAATGTTTCGATCATATCCTCTGTATCAAAAACAATTTCTTTTATCTCGTCCACACAATTTCTCACCCCACTATGTGTATGTTGTTTAGCATCTGCATCTTTCAAGAAATAACGAAGCTTATCTAAATAACTTTCGAGTTCAGTGAGTTGCTCGTCAACTCCTCTTAATCGATCAGATTCTCGGACAAATAACTCCCAAAGCTTCTGAACACTAAATGACAAAAGTGTCTCTGCCATAGATCTCCTGCTTAACCAAAAAAATGAATGTAGTGATCCATGAGTTCATACTTCAGATATTATAGTTCGGGTAGATATTTCAATCCATAGATTATTTTACAGAGACAATAACATTAGATTACTATAAACATAGATATTTAAATAGATGCACACAAAAATAAAAATTATTGCTACATCAGTAAATTTTAACAGAAAAAAAATTTTCTGTTAACAAAATTAATTGGTCCGTTAAATTTAGTGATGGTGCGAACTCAGAAGCCAAATTGAAGGTTTAAAGTTAAAAGTTGTCAAGTTGATGGTTTATTGTGGGAGTTCAAAACTTTGGAGGTTTAAAGTTAAAAGTAGTCACCTTGAAGGTTTTTAATGTGATTTTCTCTTTTATTTTATGTGTTTAGCTATTAACTAAATCCATAGAAATTAATTGGAAAATATAGGATCAAATTACAGATGATGATGGCCCAGGCTGAGGACTAGTTGCCTGAATTACAAGCCGCAACAAGAATTATTAAATTATGATAATGCCACACGAAATGACAGTATATTCAATCCATTTGTTTCCCTCGATATGTTATTATCATTGGATGGATTGTTAAGATAAATATTTAGTTATGTTTTCAAAAAAGAAAAATAACAAAATAAAAATTATGTAATATATTTTTTTAAGAATCGCCCTTTTAGGTAAAAAATCTTAGAAAACATATACGTAATATAAGTTAATAATAATAATAAAAAAAAAAAAAAAAGAGAAGAAGACGACTTACGTTGTTGGCACGTAAGATGGATCCCTGGTCCAGGTTTCGGGATTTTCTGAATGAGTGATTGTTGGCACGTAAGATGGATGATCCCTGGTCCAGTATTCCGGATTTTCTGAATGAGTGATGTCGATTTTCCTTGCATTGATCATGGAACTCTGACTATTGTCGACCAATCTCTCAATCTTGTTTGAGCTACCAGGCAGCATGGATTCTGAAAGGAGGAGTTCTTTACCCATTTGTCGTAGCAAACAATGCATCACTATTTCCCCATTGGATGATACACTTATGAGAGACCTATCGGCTAAGACTTTGAGCCCAACGTCCAATTCAATGCCAGCAATAAATGGTGCCACCAAATTAACATCCTCGTCATTGAACAAACACGCTATGTATAGAAACAAAGCTTTATTCATCTCCTGTAAACCATGATAGCTGGCTCTCAAAACTTCTTCATCGTCATTACCAGAAACCTCCATCGGATCCAAGGACAAAGCTGGTGATATATCCTCAAGACTTGTATTGCCAGTTGCAGACGTTATTACACGGACTCCACATCTTATCACTTCGCACCTATCTTCTAGACTGTTGTTCTGCTTGTCGATAGGAAAGAATTCAAACACTAATAAATCAGCCGAAATATTGGGGTCATTTCCTTCAGCAGTACTTGGATGCATGTTGACATCAACGAAGACAAACATATGATCCTTTTCAACTTTTGGAACAGCTTTTCCTGGAGCCCAACATTGCAAATTTCTTTCTATCCTCTGAGAGTGGCCTTCCTTGTTTTTCCATCTGCACACACAACATATGCCCAAACCAGTAACATCACAGTAATCCTCTGAAAATTCAACTTCCATCAGCATAGCAAAGCCCACAATCGTGTTCCTCCAAGAAGGATTTAGTCGTGTCATTATTGAAGATCCTGGTTGCAGACCAAGTCTGGAATTTTGATCCACGTGCGATGGCGCACAGAAGCTGAAAGTAGGCGCTTTGTTGAGTTCTTGTTGCAATGATGAAAAATAAGTTAAATATGATATGAGATTGACGTGGCTGGGTGGGAGTATCAGGCACTGATATTAAGAGAAGATAGAGAAGCAAAAGGATTGAGAGGTACTGGGACAAGTAATATTACCTGCTGACGCTCTCTTGGTATGTGTTTAGCATTAGCCAACACTTCTACTAAAAACTTCCTAACCATGTAAGGAGATAGATCAAAACAATTACTGAATGTGTAGTGCATTGGAAGCTTCTTGGAGTCCAAACGAATTGCTTTGAGAGAGACACAACCATGTGCATTAAGGAGTTCTAGACTTTGAGGAAGTTGTGGTACTTTTCTGACTGCTGTGCCAGCAAGATTTAACTCATTCAGGTTACGTGAGAAACCCTTAATAGTCTTGAGCTCCGAGCAACCAGAAAGATCAAGAACTGTGAGAAGTTCTAAATTAACCATGTTAGGCAGACTTTGCAAACGAGAACCATGCAGATTCAAGAGCTCTAGACTTTGAGGAAGTTGTGGTACTTCTCTTACGGCTGTGCCAGCTAGATTTAACTCTTTCAGGTTACGTGGGAAACCCTCAACAGTCTCAAGCTCCGAGCAACCAGAAAGATCAAGAACTGTGAGAAGTTCTAAATTAACCATGTTAGGCAGACTTTGCAAACAAGAACAATCTTTCAGCTCCAAGCAAATAAGCTTGCCAAGATCTTGACAAGATGAGCTAGATTTCATCAGACTTTTCAAACGCTCAAGTTTCAAGGCATCTGAAAGACCATGTAATCCTTCTAGAAGACTTACAAGCTCTCCACCATTTGGCTTAACAGTTGGTAGTTTTCTTATGCCAGTACCCTTGAGATGCAGTGTCTCAATATTTGGTGGAACATCCGGGAAATTTCTCATCTCTGTGCAACCTGAGAGATTTACATCTCGTAGATGCAGCAATTGACCTGTGGCTGGGAAATTCTGCAGTCTTGTACAGCCTTGAAGATCAATTACCTCAAGCTTTTTTGCTTTAAGAAGCTCGTCGATATTTTCTAGTTTCTGGGAATGACAAAGCCTGATCGTCCTCAACATCTCCAGGTTCTGAAGGAAAAGAAAAAGCCAGATGAATAACAAAAAATCTGTCAAGTATTGATATGGGTATCAGAGTTTGCTTACCTTGGTTCCACCCCAAAGTGTCTCAAGTTGACTGTATGGCATGTTGATTTCAACAAGGTGCCTAGGATCAAATTTTTGAGGCAAATCTTTCGCAGGATAGTTCTCCCAATGGAGGAGTCTTAGCTCATTAGGAAGAGAATGGAGAGAGCCAGTAGGGAAATTGATTACAGGACGGATTTCAGGATTGGAACAGTAAATCTTCAGCAGTCTAAGGTTCAACATATTCTCAAATGCAGTCGGCTTGACATCAAAACGTACGTTTAATGTGTCCAGAAAGATGCCTTGGATCTCTTCAGTGCCCTGAAAGAATATGGGAAGTGGGTATATTAGGACGTTCGGTCATAAACAAGATTAAATAAAACTATCAAAATATAACAGACCTGAGCACGTTTGATGGTTGATTTTGGTTCAACATTTGCTTTGTGTTCATCATCTTCTAATACATCTTTGATGCTCCAAGGTTCCCACAGTCTGCTGTGTCTCTCTATCTGAACCCTTTCTTCATTTATTACTTTTCGGCCAAAGTCCTGGACCAAATTATGCACCCACACACGGTTGTCTGAAACAGTCACCAGAGACTTCCCAACAAGAACATCAATTCCAACATGTGGAAAGAAACCACAACCCTCAAGCAGTTGCATCACATAGTCGACATTTTCTCCATTGAAGAAACAAGCTATGTCTAGAAAAATGTTCTTTTCGCTGTCATTGAGTGTGTCATAGCTGCTCTTGAATGCATCAACAATCTTATACGGAGGACGTTGCTTGAGTTCGAGGAATGCGGTCTCCATTTCTGATAGTGTTTTCTTACCTTTCAGCTCTCTGCCGTAAATACTAAGAGCTAATGGGTTTCCATTAGCATGTTCAATCACCTTCATTGACAGCTCGTGATGAAGATTCTGCGCTTCCTTATCCTTAATAGACGCAGACAGCAAGAAGAGTTGAATAGCCTCTTTTTGATTTAAACCCTGAACCTCATATACATGATTGACTTGGCAAAGACGAAACACTTGTTTATCTCTAGAGGTTATGATGATAAGGCTTTCGGGACCAAACCAGTCTGTCCCTCCAAGTAAAGGCTCTGCGATCAAATGATTGCGCACATCATCAAGAACAACAAGAACCTTCTTATTGTTTAATTTGTTGCTAAGCAAGCTCAGTTTCGTAATGGAAACACCAGCACCAGGTTTCTTTTTTGAAAATTGTTCCTCCAACAAACGATAAAGGCCCTTCTCACGAATAACTCTGTCACAGTCTTCGATAAAACAATAAACATCAAAGTCGCCCGACATTTGATTAAAGAGCGCTTTAGCAAGTGTCGTCTTGCCTATGCCAGGCATACCCCAAATCCCAACACAATGGACGCCTAACGGTTGTTTGAAAACCATGTTTTGTATCTCCAGCAGCTTCGAGTTGATTTCGATTCGTTCCATATATAAGAGCTTCTCATCAAAATCTCTAGTAATCTCTTTTACAAGTTCGGAGTCAGTACAATCATTCCTGCGTCATATTAGCTCAAGTTATAAGAACATGTACTTGAACAGTACACTAGCAATGGAAAGATGGTTTAAACCTTCCAAATGCAAATAATAAAATCCCTCAACTTTTTCCTTGAAATTAACTACACCAAATTCCGTCCAAAAATGGAATTTTCAAGGTTTAAGATTTACAGTAACCCCAATACCTGGACAGGTGGAGTGGTGTTAACCCCCTCAAATCCAGCGCGTCAAGCCAATGGTTCTGTAATGTACTAACGCCGTACAACACCGGAACCACCACCTGATCTTTGTTCTTCTGGCACTTGAGAACCTTATCGAGCTTGTCAAGGAATACTGGACGGTTTCCGGGTAAAACCAGCACAGAAACCCTAGCTCTCTCGACCTTTGATTGGGCCTCCTCGGAAAGCAGATCGTCGCTATCGACGAACAAATCATTTATGCCTTTTCGCCGGAGAGCTTCGGAGAGGTGGCTGACGAAGGAGTACCGTACCTCTTCTACGCAGCTGATGTAGACGCTTTCCTCACTTCCGGTCATGATTGGATACGTCTACACAGTCAGAAGAAAGCTTCTTTTTTTTTTCTTTCTGTAATTTTTATGTTTGTGAAATTTCTGGGCTTCCCGCATTCTATAGTCAAAGATTCTCCATCGATTTAAAACAAATTTTAAAGGAAAAATCATTTCCAACTAAACCAACTAGTATTTGTTAATTATACGACATGCACAAATTAATAGTTATATGCGCAAATATTATAATCATCTATTTTTTATTATTTTAATATATTAGCTATTTTGTTATATGAATCTGAATTGTATTTACGAGAGATCGACATATGTCAAAATTATAATTAATGAGATCACGATAAGTATTATCTATAACCTCAGATTTTGACACGTATCAGTTATAACTTCAGATCTTGACACAGATCCAGAATATTCTGTTGGGAACCAAGCTAATATATGAACAAGAAGACATCATAAAGACAACAAAGATCTTGCTAGAAAAACGTCTTGCCTAGATATGAGCAGGAACATACCCACCGGTCACTAAATCTGTTTCTCTAGATCTCACACAAGGTCTGGACATTCGGGTTTAGTTCATGCTAGGTCTATCAGATTTTTGGGTTTAGAGGCCTATGATCCATTCAAATAATTATAATTTTAATTCGGTTCGGTTTCATTTGGGTTTGAGTCATGTTCGGGTACACGAAACATCAGAAAATAAATAAATAAATAATTTGGTTAAATTTGAATAAATTTTGGTTGAATTTTCACAAATATAACTAAGGATTTTCAAATAGTTTGGTTATTTCTGGTATTTGGTTCTTTTGATCTAAAAATAATTGATATTCTTGGTTTTATAATTGTAGGATTACTGGGTTATATCGAGTTTATGTATTATTAATATTTTGATTATATAGTTTTATTTCTAGTATTTTGGGTATCTATTGAGTTTTTGGTTTGTTTTGGGTTTGGTTCTTCGAATATGGTAGTGTAGGACCCATGGTTCTTTGGATATAAGAGTTTATGGATCGGATTTTTATCGGTTTAGATTTGGGTTTGGTATTTCTTTTTGGGTCGGATTCGGTTTGGTTTTTTGGTTTTTAAATTTTTTTAGCCATATTTCACACGAAAAATTGAAAAAACAAATGATAAGGTGGAACCAAAAGCTATTAGACATGGCATAGATTGTTAGTATGTTGATAATAATATTGCAATATATAAAATTAATTAACTTGCTCATGTAGAAAAATAAATTATTAGGGTTCACAAATCCTCCACAATCCTCTAGTAGAAGCACATCCGATCCCGGTCGACGAAAAAGTCACAGAAGATGGAGACGACGACATTCACCTGTCTACAACCAACTCCAATTCCTGTTAAAGCACAAAATAAAATAAAATAAAAAAAGAAGTTCACACATTTAAAAAAAAATAAGTAAGCAAGACTATGTAAATTAATATTTGATAAATTAATATATTTTCTTGTCTTAAATTTATTTTTCTCCATAAGCGATATTTTATAAATTAATAAATATCATAATTTAAATATTATTAATTTTTTGATAAATACATGGATTTAAATATTATCTTATTATATAAATCTGGTTTGCACTCACAAGAGCTCGACACGTGTCAAAATTATAATTAACGAGATCATGACACGTGTCAGCTATAACCTCAGATCTTGACACATGTCAAAATTATTAATATAATAAGAAAATTAAATAATTTAAAGAAATCATTAATTTTTTTTTTATCATCTAGATTTATTATCTATTGCAAATTATGAGAACTATTACATAGACGATTCTACCATGGAAATTTTTTTTCGACCCTTATTAGATCCACGAGAGACGACACTTCCTTCTCCATGTTCTTGATGGACACACCGACGACACTTTCCTCTCTACGTCGAATCACGGTGAATGGTTCTAATTGTACATCGCTGGAGACCTCTTATAAACTTACCTCCATTAATCTGTGTTAATAAATCGCAGTATCTTAGAGTCGAACCTCAGATCTCTTGGTGTAGAAGCATTAATTAACATTTGGTCAACCAATGGGTCAAGGGGGCTTCCACAATTAATTTTTTAATATCTTCAAATTTTAACTAGAAAAAAAAAATTAATCGTATCATAAAAAAAAAGAATATTGACAAAAATAAGGAGCGATAATGACAAAATAATGGTTAAACACTAAGCGATAATTTACTTTTTCCTAATTATAATTGATAAAATAATTATATTTTTATATTTATTAACATAATTAAGAAAGCAAAAAAAAATTTAAATACCTTTTACTATTAGAAAAATAAATCTTATAGACGTATTGTTTTTATAATTAACTTTTTCCTAAGTAAAAGCTGTAAAGATAATTATTTTTTCTCATTTATCAACATAATCTAAAGAAAAAAAGCACAATAACTTTTAATATTAGAAAATGAAGTTTTGATAAACGGTTGTTTTTTACTATAAAATAAAATTTACCCTTTTTGTCCATCAAAATTTTTACCCAAAAGAAAAAAAACTCTATAAGAGAAAGTTTTCAAATAATATATTTTTATTGATTTATGATGGCTATTACCAAAAGTTATTTGACCTTGGATCAATGAAATTGCAAATGTGTTTATCGTCATATTCATGTTATGGTGCATCTTCTTCGAAATTTAGAATTCAAAAACTTCAAAAAAATAATGAGCTAATAGAAATAAATTTACAATTACCGAAAATGTAGTTATTGAGTATTGTTCAACACATTCAAATAGTTTGGATGCATATTTATGTGTTGAGAAATTTTTGGTGTACTTTTCAATGATTTTTCCTAATCAAATAAAAAAAAATTTAATAAAAAGAAGATAATAACACATTGTCATATCCTAAAAAGCAAAAGACTATAAATTTTTACTTCAATATTAACAAATTTGTATTTTCTCAACTTCGCACCAAACAAACTCAAAATCTAACTATAATATTAAGGGGAAAATGTCAAAAAAACCATAAACTTCCAAAATGCCATTTAGATCTCAAACTTGTTGTTGACTTTTAAAGTAAATATCAAACTTTTGTTGACTCGGAAGAATGAGGCATGCCGTTAAGTCAACTGACGGAAAAATTAACCGGAGACTTAAACCATTAGTTTTTCCGTCACGCTTAGTTTTTCCGTCAGTTGACTTAACGGCATGCCTCAAATTATCCAATTAACAAAAGTTTCATATTTACTTTGAAATTCAACAAAAAGTTTGGGATTTAAATAGCATTTTGGAAGTTTATGATTTTTTCGTCCATTTTTTGAAAGTTCATGCTTTTTTTACTTTTTTAATTTTCTAAATGTACTTCTCAAATAATAATATAGATATTTTTTGTTTTTATAGAGTTTAAATAATATTAGAATTTTAAAATTTTTATAGTGTATACATTATTAATTTTAAACGTTTTAAAATGTAAATATTTATAGGATTTTGAAACTTTATCAAAGTTTTAAATTATTCAACTAAAAAATCGGATTAAGCTGAATAATTTTTTTTTATTTAAATGTCTGATAAGTCAAGTGTCCTTATCATTCGTATTTGAAATTATTTTGGTCATTTTTATAATAGAACTCTGAACTATTGCCTTTTTTTTAGCCGATATGGGACATTATCCTTTCGTCTTTTTTTCCTTAGTTGGACAAGTCTATTGGATTTATATGTCAATAATAATGTTATTCTAATTAGATTTTTTTTCATTTTTTTTTGTTAAAGATTTTTTTCATTGTTTCACTGTGAAGAAACAACATTGAGTTTTAATCCTTTTTTGGGTTAAAAAAGGCAATCATCGATCATGGCAAATTGAGTTTTAATCTTCACCATGATATTTACACGAAGTAAGATTTAAAAAAATTTTGAGAACAATTTAATCAAATATTATATATACATGAAAAAATTACTATACATACCCGATTAAAAGCTTTTAAAATTATAAATAAATTCTGAACATAATTTCAAAGTGTGAGGATATTCGGCAGACTTGACTGTTGTTTTCACTATGGCTCTATAAATTTGACAGACTTGTTACTTACATTTGACAGATTATCAAGAAAACTTTTTGCGGATACTTGACAGACTTGTTGCATATGATTATTAGATTAGAAAGATAGTAAAAAATGTGTTGTGTTATCATTGGTTGCTGAGATTTTCGATATATTTTTTTCATTTTAACTATTGGATGTCAATTATTTTATAATTGGATGTCAATTATTTTATAATAAATTATTTATTTATTATACTAAAATTCATTATTTTTATATTTTAAAAACAGAAACTTATTTTATTTAACTTGGGCATACAAATTCTTTATATATATATATATATATATAAATTAACTCCAATAAACTCTTGTTTATAACCTCTAATATAATCTTTCTATTAGGACACACTGTAGTTTTTATTTTAGGTTTTAATAAACTCTTATTTATTGCTTTAAACATTTTTTTAGTGAAACAGATATCAGAAATAATTTTTTTAACATCCAAAATTCTACTAATTAAATTTTTAACTACCCATATCCCAACAATTGTCAATTTCAAAATCAATCTTCCATCCAACTCCAAAATATACCAAATTATGGTTTTCCACCAAATTTCCTCATGCCATCATATGTTTAATTTGACAAAGAAAACAGTAGAGGCTTTTGAAAATCTTGGTGCTAAGCAAGAGGCGAACTTAAATTACCCATTGATATGCATGTATTTTCATAGTTTTTAGTATGCATTTCTTTAGCATTTTGTGTATATAAGTTTGTTTAAAGGAGTGTTTCTTAAGTATTTTGTGTATATTGAGTCTTTTATAGTTTTAAGAGTCTAGGTTTGCATTTTGGGCATTCTTCTGTGGTTTGTGCATGTATTTCAGGGATTCTGGAGCAGTGTGATGATGCACGAAGATCAAGGATCGAAGAGGAGACAAAGAGCATCTGGATCGGTCAACAACCGATCATCATGACCGATCAACTTCACCTTGATCGGTCAGCAAACGATCCCGAAGGACGCACGGCAAAACAGCCATTTTCCGGATTGAACAGTGATCGGTCAGCAAACGTTCACCATGACCGATCAAGATTGCAGTGATCGGTCAGCAAACGTTCACCATGACCGATCAAGATTGCAGTGATCGGTCGGCAAACGTTCACCATGACCGTTCGCCGATACCTTTTAGTGCTAGTGCTTTCTCTTTAAAGGAAACTTTTTCCATTGTTTAGGGGGACGATTTTTTTAGATCAGAGATAATTTTTTTCTCTGTTTTTCCTCTGGTTCTTCAGCTTTTCTTCATCTATTTTTATCATTTGAACTTATGTTTTAAACCTTTTGTTGAATCTTTTTATAAAATATTAATCATGTCTTCGTTATCTATCATTTGTACGGTTTACTTTTATGATTTGAGCATGTGTGAGTAGTTGACTTTTGGGCTGTTGGTATGGTAGATCTAGGATGCTTTGATGGTTGTTTGTGATGTTTGATGGTTGATTTATGTTTATGTTCATGTATAGAATGATTTTAATGCTTGAAATGAACTTGGAAAAGTGATTTCTCGATCTTTTGACCGTTTCAAACCCGGAAGGAGTTTAGAAACGTTTTGAACTTTCTATGCTTGCTTTCCTTTATCTTTGCCAATGGAAATTGAGTTTTAAGATAGGATTGATGATAATAATGAGTTGGTGTTTAATGTTTATAAATCATTCGGTTGCAATTGGGAAATTAGCTTAATCGATTGTTTTATAAAAGGATTAGTATCATGGGAGTGAGCTAGTCTATTCTTATAACTCATGTCATAGCATTATTCATAAATTGATCTTTCATTTCGTCGTTTATCATCCCGTCATTCACCCTTGTCACAATACCTTACCGATAGCCCATATTTACGTTTTAGGTTGTTAGTCTTTTGCATTCTACTTTCTTTTGCTTTGCTTTACATTGTTTAGTTTAAATTACATAGTTAGTCGTATTTTAGGAATCAAGAACCATTTTATTTTGCTTAGATTAACCGAACTTGTGTATTCCTAGTGTGTTGGTTCATTGCTCTCTGTGGATTCGATCCCTAAGTACTCAACGTACGAGGGTTATTTGATAGCCCCGAGACCCAAAAATCTCGCGTATCAAATTGGCGCCGTTGTCGGGGAGCAATAGCAATTAGCCATTAGGATTTCATTTTTGGTTGAGACTAAGCTTTCTTTTATTTTGTTTTATTTCTTTTGTGATTACTAACTTTCTTTCAAGTGTTTGTTCTTTTTGCAAGGCACAATCACAAGAGAGAAAGCATGGCTTCGGAATTGACTTCAATGTTGAAGGCTTTGCTAGAAGCTCAACAAAGAGAGATGGCTTGGGACCCTACAAGTCATCATGGTTTTGAAAGCTCATCCACTTATCAAGAAGGTCTTCCTAAGGAATACTCGTCTCAAGAGTATCAATATGAGTATGGTGATGGATACTCTACTCAAGAGTACCAAGGTGAATACGGTGGATACTCATCTCAAGAGTATCAATATGGGCATGGTGAAGGGTACATGGAGCATGAACAAGAGTATCATGAGAATCAAGAGTATCAATCTTGGAACATGGAGCATGAACAAAATGCAACATACTCTTCCCAAATCTCAGATAAGGAAGAGATCTTCAACATGTTGAAGTTGGCATTGGAAAAACAAGAAGAATTCAGCGAGAGCATAAAGAATTGGCGCACCAATTTTGCAGGTTGGTCTCAAGATGCTCAAATTGTTGAGTCAACACATGTGGAGTCCATAAAAATCGAACTTACACAATGGATCGACGAAGAAGAAGAAGGAACGGTTGAGGAAACTTTTGAAGATCCTTGTGAAGATGGTTCAGTTGTTGAGTGCATAGAGATCACAAGAGAGAGCACAACCCAAAATGAGCTCTTAACCATGGAAGAGATGCAACAACATGATTCCAAACAAGAGTCATATGGAGAAACACTTATGGAGGAACAAGAGATTACCATTGAAGAAGCCTCCAAAGAGAACGAAAAAGAAGAATCTCCAATGACACAACAGTTCGACAAGCATCTTGGCATACTCCCCACCACACCATTGAGCTTTCGTGGTCCAAGGAAGATCTCTTTCGAGGTGAATGCTCAAATCAAAGATGAATTCCAACAAGGAGCTGAAGAGTCTATAAAGGAATTTGAATTGCTTCTTGGATGCACGGTTGGCGAAAATCTTGTGATAAGATATGATGAAGAAGAAGAAGTTAAACCCGTGGCAATCAAGAGTTATTCAACCAAGAGTAACGAGGTAAAAGTAGACGTGGTTGGAAAACAATTTGAGGATCATTATGAAGGTGTTTTTGTTGTTGAATACATTTGCGACAAACATCTTGGTATAATCTCCACCAATGAAGTGAGCATTCATGAACCGAGGAAGACTCCTTTTGAGGAGATTAGGATGAACGAGTTTAGGGGATGGTTCTACGATGAGTATGATCCCGGTGATCCAAGTTCAACCTTCACTCCCACCCAAACCAATATCCATCGTCAAGCTTAAGCGACGTTAAACGAGCCATTGGGGACTCCCCCAATTATATCCTTTATATATACTTATATATATATATGTGTGAGTGTGATTTTATTTTTATTTTTGTGTGAGTGTGATTTTACAAGGTGTTGTGAGTAGTCAAGGCGTTCTCCGCAAACCAATCTCGGAAAAGAACCTAAATGCATTCATTCCACATGCTCCACTTCAAGGTAACACAACTAATCCATTTGTACATATTCTTTAATTTGCATTTTTACACTCTCTTTCGATTTATCTCACACCGAGACGGTGTGATTTAAGTCCGGGGGAGAGGTCATTGTTATTTAACGTTGTGAATTTTGTCTTATTTTCGTTCTTTTGAGTCTCATGCATTCACATATATTGCATAGAAAAACCAAAAAAAAAAAAAAAAAAAATGAAAAAATGAAAATCATATAGTTTTGCATCATTGAATTTTGTTATTTAGGATTGAGTCTAAAAGCATATAGGATTGCATAATGCATAGGAGACAATGATAGAAACCACTAAAAGTTTTGCTTGAACAAATTTTTGAAACTTGTACTAACCCGAGTGGCCATTCTCATATTTAGAATGGTTCCCTACCTTTCACCTTACCCATTTTGTTTTTAACCTCTCGTTGTTTGATTGAGTGAGGCCTTTTTCTTGATAATGCTATTGTGTGTAAAATCTTGTAAGTATCGGGAACGACAAAGGTTAGCTTTCATTTTTAGCTAGTCTAAGTTGTTCAAAGAAAAGGGCTAGCATTAAGATGAGGATCAATGAGAAAATGGTAGTTGGTTTGGGAATTATGATCAAGAAATAAAAAAATTGAGATGGGAAATGAGAGTCAAGGAACCCTTGGTTAAGCAAATTCTAGAGAAGTACTTAAAAGAAAGACCCTAGGAAAAGAGAAGAAAAATAATCTCCTTGTTTGAAAAAGAATTAGAACAATAAGTTTAGGGTCAAGTAAAAATAAAAATGTTCTCTAGAAGTTTGATGTTTTGGAAAAAGAAAAGGAAGTTCGATTTAGCCAAAAGAAATTTGGAGGTTTAATGTGCTTCAAAGAAGTAATAAGATCAAGAAATGAAATCACCATTCGGGTAGAATGCTTTGCTAGGAGGGTAGAACAATGAGAGCTTAACTTTGTATGCATAAATTGTTTCTAGTCTTCCTTGCTTTTGCATAACATATAGCATTCCATTTTCTTGAGAGTGAGTCACTTAAAAAGAAAGTAAACCTCCTTGCACTCATATTTACTTGTGCTAAAAGCCTTTTCTCCCAAACCGATTGGATTTGATCACTTGCCCATTTGTGAGATCACACCTTGAGAAAGAGTAAATGAATGTGAGGGTTGGTTGCAAAGAGAACTTGTAAGCATAAGGCATTGTTGTTAACAGAAACAATTAGGAGTTGCGATAAGCCTTAAATGAGTTAGAGTGAATTAATTGTTTGTTTTTGCAACTTGTAAAATTTTGGTTTCGAGTCCCCGCTTTCAAACCTCTCTTTCGGATTATCTTTCCTTGTTTGCTTGAGGACAAGCAAAAGGCAAGTCCGGGGGTGTTGATATGCATGTATTTTCATAGTTTTTAGTATGCATTTCTTTAGCATTTTGTGTATATAAGTTTGTTTAAAGGAGTGTTTCTTAAGTATTTTGTGTATATTGAGTCTTTTATAGTTTTAAGAGTCTAGGTTTGCATTTTGGGCATTCTTCTGTGGTTTGTGCATGTATTTCAGGGATTCTGGAGCAGTGTGATGATGCACGAAGATCAAGGATCGAAGAGGAGACAAAGAGCATCTGGATCGGTCAACAACCGATCATCATGACCGATCAACTTCACCCTGATCGGTCAGCAAACGATCCCGAAGGACGCACGGCAAAACAGCCATTTTCCAGATTGAACAGTGATCGGTCAGCAAACGTTCACCATGACCGATCAAGATTGCAGTGATCGGTCAGAAAACGTTCACCATGACCGTTCGCCGATACCTTTTAGTGCTAGTGCTTTCTCTTTAAAGGAAACTTTTTCCATTGTTTAGGGGGACGATTTTTTTAGATCAGAGATAATTTTTCTCTCTGTTTTTCCTCTGGTTCTTCAGCTTTTCTTCATCTATTTTCATCATTTGAACTTATGTTTTAAACCTTTTGTTGAATCTTTTTATAAAATATTAATCATGTCTTCGTTGTCTATCATTTGTACGGTTTACTTTTATGATTTGAGCATCTGTGAGTAGTTGACTTTTGGGCAGTTGGTATGGTAGATCTAGGATGCTTTGATGGTTGTTTGTGATGTTTGATGGTTGATTTATGTTTATGTTCATGTATAGAATGATTTTAATGCTTGAAATGAACTTGGAAAAGTGATTTCTCGATCTTTTGACCGTTTCAAACCCGGAAGGAGTTTAGAAACGTTTTGAACTTTCTATGCTTGCTTTCCTTTATCTTTGCCAATGGAAATTGAGTTTTAAGATAGGATTGATGATAATAATGAGTTGGTGTTTAATGTTTATAAATCATTCGGTTGCAATTGGGAAATTAGCTTAATCGATTGTTTTATAAAAGGATTAGTATCATGGGAGTGAGCTAGTCTATTCTTATAACTCATGTCATAGCATTATTCATAAATTGATCTTTCATTTCGTCGTTTATCATCTCGTCATTCACCCTTGTCACAATACCTTACCGATAGCCCATATTTACGTTTTAGGTTGTTAGTCTTTTGCATTCTACTTTCTTTTGCTTTGCTTTACATTGTTTAGTTTAAATTACATAGTTAGTCGTATTTTAGGAATCAAGAACCATTTTATTTTGCTTAGATTAACCGAACTTGTGTATTCCTAGTGTGTTGGTTCATTGCTCTCTGTGGATTCGATCCCTAAGTACTCAACGTACGAGGGTTATTTGATAGCCCCGAGACCCGAAAATCTCGCGTATCACCCATCTATGTCAAATATAGAGGAAAGAGCAGAGGCATATAGGCGTTGGTATCATATATCGGGTCTAGAGGAGAATTTTCTCAAGCAAAGGTCGAAGTTACATTGGCTTAGAATTGGCGATAGAAACAACAAAACTTTCCACAAAATTGCTACTGCAAGAAACACCAAAAACTGTATAAGGGAAATAAAACGGCGAGATGGAGTTGTGATCTCAACAAGTGACGAGATTAAAGAGGAGGCATGGGTTTTTTTTAGGGATTTTCTTCAGCATATACCTGATGACTATGATGGCATTACACCTGAATCATTAGCAGAGCTTTTGCCAAATAAATGTTCTCAGGAAGAGCAAGAGAGGCTTACTAAAGAAGTATCGAAGGAGGAGATTCGAGGAGTATTATTCTCAATGCCAAGTAATGAATCTCCAGGACCAAACGGTTAAAATGTAGAATTTTATAGGGTGGTATGACACATTGTGGGGAAGGAGTTCACAACGGCTGTTCAATCTTTTTTTGTCATAGGTTTCTCCCAAAGGGTATGAAATCCACTATTCTTGCTCTTATCCCACAGAAAAATTCGGCTCTAGAAATGAAAGACTATCGCCCTATATCTTGTTACAATGTGATTTATAAGGTCATTTTGAAGATCATTGCTAATCGATTAAAGGACATTCTACCACATCTGATTGCACTCACCCAATCTTCATTTGTAAAAGACCGGTTATTGATTAAAAATTTACTACTTTCCATATAACTAGTTAAATATTATCATAAAAATGCGATTTCATCTTGATGCGCTATCAAGATCAATATCTCCAAGGCTTTTAATTCAGCTCAGTGGTCTTTTGTTCTGAATACACTCAAAACGATCAGCTTTCATGCAGCATTTATCCATTGGATATCCCTCTGTATTTCTACAGCGTCTTTCTCGGTTCAAGTAAATGGGGAATTAGCGGTTTTTTCAGAAGTGCAAGAGGACTAAGGCAAGGATGTGCTCTATCACCTTATATTATTGTTATAAGCATGAATGTGTTGTCGAAGCTTCTAGATAATGCCGCAAGTGCGCGGCATATTGGCTACCATCCAAAATGTAAGAACATTGGGCTTACTCATCTCAGTTTTGTTGATGATATTATGGTTCTTACAGATGGAAAGGTGAGATCAGTGGCTGGGATTGTCAAGGTTTTTGAGGAATTTGCAAGGTTTTATGTGCTTAAAATCAGTATGGAGAAATCAACAATTTATCTCGTAGGTGTCTCTGGGAAAATACGAGAAGAGATAAGTTCAAGCTTCTCTTTCGACTTGGGACACCTACCGGTCCGTTATTTGGGCCTGCCTTTGTTGACTAGAAGAAAGACATCGAATGATTATTTACCATTGTTGGAAAATGTTCAAAACCGAATAAACATATGGACATCACGGTACTTATCAACCGCGAGAAGGCTCCAATTAGTTAACTCTGTTCTTCTGAGCATATCGAACTTCTGGCTCTCGGCATTTCGACTTCCTCGAGCTTGTATTCATGAGTTAGAGAAATTGTGCTCAGCGTTCCTTTGGTGTAGGCCAGAGCTGAATCCAAAGAAAACTAAGATGGCTTGGATGGATGTGTGTAAACCTAAACAAGAGGGTGGACTCAGCATTAGACCTCTAAAAGAAGTCAATACATTTTATTTCCTTAAGCTAATTTGGAGAATTATCTCTTCTAAGCCGTCACTTTGGGTACAATGGGTTCAAAACTATCTTATTCGAAAACAATCATTCTGGTCAATTTGAGAGATTACAACCATGGGATCATGGATGTGGAAATTGTTTTTAAAGTATCGACCTCTTGCAAGGAAGTTTCATAAAGTAGATGTTAAAAATGGTGAGGAAAATTCTTTCTGTTTTGATGTGTGGCCGGACCAAGGATGTCTTATGGATAAGCTTGGAAAAAGAGGTGTAGTTGATATGGGCATTCCAACTCACACCTCAGTGGCATCAGCCTGGAAAAACCAAAGACAGAGACGACATAGAAATGAAAATTTGTGTCAGATTGAGGAGTTGATAAAAAAAAAGAGACAATTCAGTGGCTGCAATGGTTATTCATCTGTGGCGCTTTAAAGAGGACAGATTCAAGAAAGATTTTAAATCAAAGAACACTTGGTTACTCACTCGTGAAGCAGCACATGTGCAGTCGCTTAGCATAAAGGGATCTGGTTCACGCACTCCACTCCAAAGTTCTCACTGTTTGCATGGTTAGCGATTCACAATCGACTAGCAACGGGAGATCGTATGTCGACTTGGAACGTTGCGGCTAACACAACATGTATCTTTTGTGGTGATCCAATGGAGACAAGACACCATTTGTTTTTCTCTTGTAGATATACGACCGAGGTATGGGAAAAATTAGCCAAAGAACTTCTAAAAAATCACTTCACCACCAGCTGGTACAATCTTATTCCACTTCTCTCGGACATCCGCATTGGGAAAACACTATTGTTTCTACTCAAGTACATCTTTTAAGCTTCAATCCATAGCATATGGAGACAGCGGAATGCCCGTCGCCATGGAGACACTCCCAAATCGGCAACTCGGCTAATAAAACTCCTAGACATACAAGTTTGCAACCGTATCTCCTCCATTACTTCTCTTCAAGGAGACAAGTATGCTGGAGCTCTTCAGCTATTGTTTGCATCAAAGGGTACATAAAAATACTAGACTCTAATTGTTTTCAAAATTTAATTAGGAGCTGCACTCGATGTAAAACAGTTTTTATTTTTTAGTTTTGAATAAATTTTACATTCAATTTTTTTTAAAAAAGACTCAACTATCCACTACACATGCTCTAACTGTGGCTCTATATATACATATCTATTTTAATTTTATTGTTAAAGTCCACGTATTAATATTGTCAATTCCCTAATTAAACACTTTTCTTTTGATCTTTAACAATTCTCCCATTTATTAACCTTGTGAAGTTGTGATATAAAAAGTTTTGTTTATTTGTTCTATTAAAAAAAAAAGTTCTACAACGGGAGATCGTATGTCGACTTGGAACGTTTGGACTAACACAACCTGTATCTTTTGTGGTGATCCAATGGAGACAAGACACCATTTATTTTTCTCTTGTAGATATACGGCCAAGGTATGAGGAAAATTAGCCAAAGAACTTCTAAAAAATCACTTCACCACCAGCTCGAACAATCTTATTCCACTTCTCTCGGATATCCGCATTGGGAAACACTATTGTTTCTATTCAGGTACATCTTTCAAGCTTCAATCCACAACATATGGAGAGAGCGGAATGTCCGTCGCCATGGAGACACTACCACATCTGCAACTCGGCAAATAAAACTCCTAGAAAACAAGTTTGCAACCGTATCTCTTCCATTACTTCTCTTCAAGGAGACAAGTATGCTGGAGCTCTTCAACTATTGTTTGCATCTAGAAGGACATAAAAATACTATTCTCTAATTGTTTTCAAAATTTAACTAGAAGTTGCAATCGATGTAGAAATCGTTTTTCTAGTTTTGAATAAATTTTACAGTCAACTCAAAAAAAAAAAAAAAAAAACTCAACTACCCACTACACATGCTCTAAGAGCATGTCCAATGGAGACCCATTAAGGGTGTCTAAAACAATAAGTTATTAAGCTTTATGCAAAGTAGATTTTTTAGACACTCTTAAGTGATTTTAAGTTTTGGACCGATCCAATGGAGACATCCAATGTAGGTGTCTTAAAAAAAAAAAATTAAAAACCCTAAAATTAAGAACAACAAAAACACAAAACCCATGAAAAACCTGCAAAATATCCAAAATTGAAACCATTAGAGATCATAGATATAAAAATATCTCGATTTCGTAACAACCATAACAATTTCAATCTCAGGAAACTTCAATTTCAAAAAATCCCTAAATTATGAAGAAAACCTAATTTTCCCAAATTGAAAACCCTAAAATCAAGAACAACAAAAACACAAAAAACCCATGAAAAACAAAAGCAAATCGAAAGAAGAACATACCTAATGAGTTTAAAGATCATCACTTGGTCGATACTCGTTTGGTGTATACGGATTTAGCCTTCGCGATAGAGAGAACGAGATAAACAAAGAGAGAGAGAGTTTCAGACAAAACTAAAACAAAATCGCGTGTGTTTTTTTTGTTTTTCTCTTCATTTTCATCTGTCAATAGAAATCCGCCACGTTACCGGATTTAATGGACTCATAAGTGTCTTAAATAAGATACGGATCTTAATCAATTAGGCCTTATTTTTAATTAATTTTAATTTTAAACTCTTAAGACCTAGCTTAAGATACTCCAAATTTCACCATTAGAAGTAGTCTAACTGTGGATATATATATATATATATTTAATTTTATTTTTGTTAAAGTCCACGGATTAATATTGTCGATTCCCTAATTAAACACTTTTCTTTTGCTCTTTAACAATTCTCCCATTTATTAACCATGTGAAGTTGTGATATAAAAAGTTTTCGTTTATTTGTTCTATTAAAAAAAAATTAGTCGTGCAATTTTTATATTTGCGCAATGAGATCCGGTTATCTGGCAGGAATAGCCCTCATGTCTCTATCGTAAACAGCTGGCAATAGCAGGGTTCGTGGAACGAAAGGGTATTGTCTTGACCAACTGGTATTATTATTAATATAAGTCTCTTAATATAATAATAATCGGAATACATTAATGAGAAAGTAGAGCCAAAAAAAAACTAAAAATAATGAGAAGGTAGAAAAATAACCAAATGAGTACTTTAGAGTTTAGACTATAGTTGCAGTACTTTAAACATAGTTGCAGGACAACTTGAAATTTAGCCTAGTGTCTCTAAACTTTTATCCAAACAAACCCAACCAGACCCGGAACATTTTTTCTCGCCATGGCGGGATACTCCACGGTCGAAGAACAGCCACCGCAACATCAAGTGTTTATCAATTTCCGTGGAGTGGAGTTACGCAATGGATTCGTCAGCCATCTCGTCACGGCCTTGGAAAATAGTGAGATTAACGTTTTCATCGACGCCCACGAAGACAGAGGCCAAGACTTAGAAAAACTATTAGACAGGATTAAGAAGTCAAGAATCGTAGTGGCTATCTTCTCTGGGAAGTACACCGAGTCAATCTGGTGCGTGAGAGAGCTGGCGATGATCAAGGATTGTAGGGATAAAGGAACACTTGAGGTGATTCCAATCTTCTACAAGGTGAACCCATCCATGGTGAGATGTTTGACGGGGGAATTTGGTGATGCATTCAGGTTTTTGGCTAAGGATGATGAGAGGAAGAAGGAGTGGAAGGAAGCTTTCAAGGTTATTTCTACTATAATAGGCACCGTTCTGGATGAAAAAAGGTAACTGATTTTTGCTCAAGTGGTCTTTTAAATTTTTATCTAAAACCCTAGAATACTAATATTAAGGATGATCATGATCTCATAACTATTTTTTGGGTCACTCTTATTACAGCGATGAGAGCATGGTGATAAAAAAAACTGTGATGGATGTTTGGAAACTGCTGAAAAAAATTCCATCAAAGGGAAGCCAATTTGCTTCTGTGGGGACTACAGAAAATAGTGACTCCCCTACTTCCTCCAGCCCACAAAAGGATACAACTTTTGGAATCGATCAACGCCTAAAGGAATTGGAAGATAAGTTGGATCTTACAGACAAGAAAACTCGAATCATCGGAGTTGTTGGGATGCCTGGAATTGGTAAAACCACACTGCTTAAAGAGCTCTTTAAAAAGCGGCAGCATAAGTTTAATAGGCGCGCATTAATTGATCAAATCCGTGAAAAGTCAAAGTCCTGCAGGGAGGAATTCGATATCTTTCCCAAATTGATTGTACAAAAGTTACTAGCCTTGAATGAGTCAGACTTAGACAATGTGGAAGACACTTAGAGCAACTTTATCAGACATACTTTTATCAGTGTCTTTAAAAAAAAAAACAATTCACCTTCCAATAATAAAGTGCCACGTTAAGAAACTGAGTGTCTTGAGTGTCTCGGTAGAGACACGAGATCTCGAGAAATCTACACTATTCACTATTTTTTATTATTTTTTTAATTAAAGACACTCTCCAAAAATATGCGTTGGAGATGGTCTTATGTCAAGTACAAGAGTGAACTGCTCAAACGCAGAGTTTTTGTGATTCTTGACGATGTTAGTAAAAGTGAAGAGATAAACGCTCTTCTTGGGAAATTTGACTGGATTTGTGAAGGGAGCAGGATTGTCATTGCAACAAACGACATGTCCCTATTAAAGGATAGGGTTCATGATGATCCTTACGTGGTCCAGAAACTGAACCACCAAGACGGCTTGAAGCTTTTTAGCTATCATGCCTTTGATCAAGACAATCCTCCCGAAGATTTCATGAAGCTGTCAGAAGAGTTCGTTCATTATGCAAAAGGGCATCCACTAGCTCTCAAAATATTGGGTGGAGAGCTTCGTGGGAAAAAGAATGATATTTGGGTTTCACAACTAATGAAACTCGCTCAAAGTCCCAGCCCTTATATTGGAAGTGTCTTGCAAGTAAGTTATGATGAATTGAGTCCAGGGCAGAAGGAAGCACTCCTCGACATAGCCTGTTTTAGATCGCAAGATGTGGATTATGTACAAAGTCTACTGACTTCATCTGAAGCACTGGGTGCATTAAAAGCTCTCACGAATAAGTTCCTGATTAATATTTGTGACGGCCGTGTGGAAATGCATGATCTACTATATACATTTTCGAGGGACCTTGATCCTAAAGCATCCTCTCAAGCTGGTAGCAAAGAACGAAGGTTGTGGCGCCATCAAGACATAATCAAGGACAGCGAAATTAATGTACTGCAGAACAAAATGGTGAGACTAGAAGTTCTTCTTGATTATTATTGATTAAAGATTCGTAGCTAATAACGTTTTGGTTGTTATTCTTATTCATTACCAGAGACCTGCCGATGTAAGAGGTATTTTCCTCGATTTGTCTGAAGTGAAGGGTGAAACGAGCTTAGACAAAGATCACTTCAACCGTATGACTAATCTTCGGTACCTCAGGTTCTACAATTCTCACTGTCCTCAGGAATGTGAAACTGATAATAAGATTAACCTCCCCGATGGACTTGAGCTACCACTGAAAGAGGTTCGATGCCTCCACTGGCTGAAATTCCCATTGGAGGAACTTCCAAATGGTTTCAACCCGAGTAATCTCGTCGACCTTAAGCTGCCGTACAGCGAGATAAAACAGCTTTGGGAGGGTGACAAGGTGTGTTTTTTTTTCTTTTTTTTTTCTTTTTTTTTGATAACTCGGGTGATCCGATTCAACGGACACCATGAACTCCGAGACAAGGTGTGTTTTCTTGTAGCCTTTTTTTGCCTGAATATTAACCTAGGTAGTTTTCTGATTGTCGGCTAAATGTTTTGCTTATACAGGATACACCACTCTTAAAGTGGGTCGATCTTAATCACTCAAGTAAGTTGAGCAGCTTGTCAGGATTATCAAAGGCTCAAAATCTTCAAGGACTGAACCTTGAAGGGTGCACAAGTCTCGAATCTCTTGGAGATGTGGATTCAAAATCTCTGAAAACTCTCACCCTCAGCAACTGCTCAAACTTCAAGAAGTTCCCGTTGATTCCAGAAAACCTAGAAGCTTTATACTTGGATGGAACATCAATAAGTGAACTTCCTGACAACGTGAAGAAGCTCCAGAGACTTATCCTATTAAATATGAAGGACTGCAAAATGCTGGAGAATATACCCACCTGTGTTGGTGAGCTGAAAGCTCTTAAAAAACTGGTACTCTCTGGTTGTCTGAAGCTCAAGGATTTTCCAGAAATCAACGAGAGCTCTTTAAAAGTTTTACTCCTGGATGGGACAGCCATAAAAGTCATGCCGCTGTTACCCTCAGTGCAGTATTTATGCTTAAGCCGAAATGATCAGATCAGCTACCTTCCAGAAGGCATCAATCAACTATCTCAATTAACATGGCTGGATTTAAAATACTGTAAGAGTCTTACCTCTGTTCCAGAGTTGCCACCAAATCTTCAGTACTTTGATGCACACGGCTGTATGTCACTGAAGACAGTTGCCAAACCGCTGGCCCGTATCTTGCCGATGGTACAGAACCATTGCACTTTCAATTTTACCAACTGTGGTAGCCTGGATCAAGGTGCAAAGGAGGAAATCACGTCTTATGCTCAAAGGAAATGTCAGTTGCTGTCATATTCTCGTAAACATTATAATAAGGTACCTCTCTCTATATCTAACTCTATCTACATGAGGCTCTCTTTGATTCTTATATTTCACAATTTATGATATTCCTTTTCTTTAATGTTGCAGGGTCTTAGTTCAGAGTCTTTGTTCAGCACTTGCTTCCCTGGATCTGAGGTGCCTTCGTGGTTTTGTCATGACGGAGTTGGATCTTTGTTGAAACTCAGACTTCCCCCACATTGGCATGAAAAGAGCCTCTGCGGGATAGCTCTATGTGCTGTTGTCTCATTTCCTTGTGGCAAAGATAAAATCAACGGCTTTTCGGTGGCATGCAACTTTACAATAACAGCTAATAAAATGTCTTGGATCCCTTTTACTTGCCCAGTAGGAAGCTGGACTAGAGAGGGAGACGAGAATGACAACATTGAGTCAGATCACATTTTTATAGGCTACATTAGTTGCCCACATACCATAAGGTGTCTAGATGATGGGAACTCTGATAAATGCAATTTTACTGAAGCCTCAGTTGAGTTTACTATTACAGGTGGTTCAAGCGAGATAGGAAGGGTTTTGAGGTGCGGTTTGAATTTGGTGTACGAAAAAGATAAGAACAAACACAGTTCTCATGAGGCGACATATGATATGCCTGTTGAAGTGAGCTGTCAAGAACCTCAAGAAGTGATGCTAGACGACCAAACAATAAGCGAAAAGACAGAAGAATTGATCATATCAAATATCGCTCCAACTTGTGGTGCAAATGTTACTCAAAGAATGGAAGATAAACTCGGTGGTCAAGCAAATGGTTCCAAGGCAGGATGAATATGTTTCAGGTGAACCACATTATTACCATTACATCTCCAATTAGTAATAAAGTATATTGTTCCTTAGTAAAAATGTGGTTCATGGCAGTCTATCTTTACAGATTTCATTGGTGGAGCAAATACTTCTGAAGCAATTTGTGTTCTTTTTCCTCTCTGTCTATAGCTAAAGCATATTCATCAACCAAAAGCTCCTCCTTTTACAATCAAGCCAACGGATTTGGCATAGTGATCTTTTGTTTACAAAAACTTCTCTTTTACCATCATTTTATTTTTCTTTTGAATTCTTTGTTCACAGGACGTCCTGCCAAGTTACAGAACAGAAATGTAATCTCTTATTAGAGACATTAATTTTCTGGTTCATGTTAATTTCAGGGTCTTGTTTGGTTTTATTTCGGCTATGACGACTCTAGTATTTCGAGCTCTCTGTAAGACTTTTTTTTACTGTTGATTGAAGAATACAGTACTAAAGTCAATTACTAATTAATGTATGGTTAAAAAAAAAAGACATAATTTTCCAGATAAAAAAAAATATATAGATGTAGGTAAAGAGAAATTTAGTTTTGAATTTGAAACTCCTAAAAATCAGTTTGAAGTTCACGAAATTTTTAGGGGTATACCACGGAAATCAAATTCAAATTAGAACACTCACAGCCACGCTATACCACGAAATTTTTTATATATAAATTAGAAAACTAAATGAAAAACATATAAGTATGAAATATAAATATGCTTCGGTTTTATGCATTACTGCAGGGGACGAAATGCAACACCTTTGACCACGAGGCCGCTCTTCCGATCAGTGTCCACATACTGATGCATCGAGAAATAGATCTTTGCTTCCTCTTTCTTCGGCGGCGCCACAAATTTTCCGACTTGGATAGCCACACAATTGTCACTTATGTATTCGTCCAACCACAATGCCTTCACCTGCTCACTTGGGCTTCCATCGCTCATTTCCAGCTTCAGCGTAAGGGTCACCTCCTTCTTCCATCCCAAAGATGTATCATCTAGCCTCACAAGAAACACCACCTCATATATTATCCCCGGTGTCAATTTTCTTATGTGAAAATCTTGGAGTAATATGTTATTGTGAGAAAACTCGCTAAAAACAAAATGACAAAAGATTTCGGGAGGAGAAAAAATACCTTCAATTGAGAATAGACACAAGATTTGAACATGAAGAGAGCAAAAGGACAACATAGATCTTGGTGGAAGAATGTCTCGCCCACATCTAAAGGAGATCATGGCCATTGGTCAATGAATACATATATTAATTTGTAGTAATTTTATCTTCAAATTTAATACTAATTAATTAATTACAAGAAACTCAAAAAATTGAGGAATCAATAACATATGAGGAATTATAAAACTATATTTTGTGGAAAATTAAAGGATGTCATTTTTAGAAAATTATCCAATAATTTTTTAGACAGAAACTGTGAAATCACGGTTTTTGAAATTTATGTATAATATTGATAATGATGAATAATTGGTAAAAATGTTGGTGTTGACTATTTAGGTTACTAGATTTTTAAAATGTTAATAATGAAATATGTAAATAAGTTTATTCACATAGAAAAAAAAATTAGGTAAATAATTTTGTTTTTAAGTGAAAACACTTTGTGCTTCTTTCCTAAAACAAATTTAACATACACCATTAATAAAAAAAATTATTTAAATATTTTTCTAAAATTTAATTTATTTTATAAATTTACAAACTTGTCCATAGAACAGGTCCTAATCTAATATATGTATATTTGAATGCTGGAAATAATTTATTATCTTAAGTTGTCAATTTGTAGTTTATTAAAATAGATCACAAGTTGTTGAAGAAAAAAAAATTGACAACTTGTCTTCGAAATTTGAACTCGTCTTTTAATTGATCTATCGCCATCCTCGGGTCAAAATCGAGTATGTTCATGGATAACTAATCTTATAACGTATACAGTTGGTGGTTATACATCAAATAATAATCAATCTAAGACGACCATCAACATGCATATATAAAAGAGAAATATAAATATTAAGTTTCGGCTTTATCTTTGCTTGATCAATTGTTTAGATCTGTGTGTTTTCTTCTCTTCGTTTCTCAAATTGGTACCTCAAAATGTCATCCCTTATGGGAAAGGGAAAAAAAAAACGAATATGTCTAGTCCCCCAAGGTCTAAACTAATATAATTTGATAACAAAACGGAATTTTACTACCAATGTATGCTTGATTGGTTGCATATGTCTAGTCCCACAAGGTCCTTCCTCAAATTATAATCCAAGTCAACGAGACTTCCCTAGTTCCCAAAGTCTCCCCTATTTCACAAAGTCTTTCCATAGGCTGCTTGTAATAAGTTTTAGATTAAAAATTGCAACAGCGATGCATCGATGATCTTTCTCTGTCTTATTTATATATTCTTAAGAATATATTATTGGACTTGTCCACACCTTCATATTCTTGAAAACTGAGCTCTCGAACGCGGAGAGGCCATAATCAAATAATGTAATTTGTATTTGTGTTCTGCAATACAATTTAACTATTAACAACAAAAAAAGTCATGTAATCTGTCATTGCATAATCACAAATTTTATTATTTAAGTTCATTTTTCAAATAATTTATTTCAACTACTTGATTCAAGATGTCAAGTTTTATGCAAATTCATTATTTAAATTTTATGAACTTATTACTTTTTTTAAAGACTTTTTGTTTTTTTAGCAGAACAAAAAAAGTGGTAAACATACCGAAACAATTATAAACGATTTAGAGTAATATATTGAAAATACTGAAAATACTATTTTTGATATCAATATTGTGATTGGTAATAACTGTTTGGGCAAAATTTAACTAGTTCGTTTGAAGAAGTACGGAAAACACGGTATCAAGGATATCTATTAGTGATTAGGTATATGTCATTATATGTCGTTACAAGCACGACCAAAGAACGATAAATTTCTAAGCAAAGATGAATCTTAAAGAATCTGTCGCTTTTTTTTCTTGCTCTTTAAGTTTGTTGTAGGCTTTTTATCCCCTCCTCTTTGCTCTGACCTCTCCCCTATTTATAAGATTAGAGTTTTCGTAATCCTAATCTCCTTAGAGGTAGAAAGTCGGTTTCCCTATAAAAAAGGAGGTTGGTTTCTCATTCAACCTTATCTGGGAAGATACGATTCTATAGTATCTTGGCTGATATATCATGCCTCCTATCGAGAGTAGATATGTCATCTCTCTTGTATCAGGGCATATATGCCATCTCTCGTATCAAGGCAGATACGATATTTCTTGTACCTGGGTATATAATACGAACTTCGTATATGAGCATATACGACCTCTTTCGTATATATCTGGGTAGATACGAGTTTTTCGTACCTACCTCTTCTTCTCCTATTTTGCCTCGGATTTTTTTTTTTTTTAAGTGGACTTGACCCATTGATTAATTATATCCAACAATAACTAAAACAGTAAACCTTGTACTACACCGATACATAGTTATACTAATCAAAACCGAAAAAAAATTATAATGTTATCTTGAAATACTACTCTAGACATCACAAGCATTTCAACACAGTCATCACATGTCACACATCTAAATAGAAGACACACTGCTATAAAACCCATGAGTTACCACGTCGCATGAGACTTCTTGCCTTATCAGCCCATAAAATCCATGAGTTATATCCCTCCTCAAAACCTAGGCGATGATGAGAAAGGGAACCCACAACACCTTTTATATAGTAAAACTAGATTATGGCTCCGTCCTATGGACGGGTTTCTAAATTTTAAAATAAATTAAATTAAAGCAAAACATTAAATTAAATATTTGGTGTTAATGATATATTTTTAAAAAAAAATAGGGAAAGAAATAGAAAACATGTTTTGTTAGAGAAAAGAGTTATTGATATAAATTTGTCTTTCTATATGAATTACTTGATTAAATTTTTATATTATAATTTCATTATTAACATATTAAAATATAGAGCACATCCACTAATTTTTGGTTTCATCTTGTGCTTTGTTTTACTAACTACCGTGTGAGATCTGATAAACCAGATATGGTGACCAGCGGTTATGCTATCGCTCATATATGGGCAAGATTTTTGTTGTCTTTTATTCTCTTATAAGTTCAGATTTTATCTTGGGTTCCAACCGAATGTTGTTTCCCTCTTGCACATTCACTCGACGTAATCTTTCGTTATTCCTGGTCTTCTGGCGTCTTCCAACAACATCCTCTACCTCAATCTACTCTTCACCAGCTCTCAATTTTTTTTTTTTTTTATCTCAGGCTTTATACATTAAGATGTCTTTTTTTTTTGGTTTTTTTCTTTTTTTTCATCAGATTCTCATCCACCATCATCTTCAATATCCAACAGAAGCCCCACCGCCTTCTTCTCTTCTCCAGATCCAGAATTGTGCATGAGAATTGGTTATGACATAAGCAACTCTCTCTTAGTGGATATCTTCCACTTGAATCAGAAAAAATTGTTTAGCGATCAGTCTTGAATATCATTTCAATACTCCTGACATTTGGTATTTGAGATCAACTCTACACACTTCTGCCACCACTGATTTGCCAATTTGGTTCACCGAGTTAACAATGTTGATTCTCTATGTGTTCATGCATAACTGATATCCTCTTATAAGTTGCAAGTAGACAACAAGAATCATCATTTTTGAATTTCCATATTTTATTTTTCTACAATATATCGTCTCATATTTCCATGTGTTCATCCTTATTTAGGGATTTTTGCACTTATAACAGTTAATTAAATTTCTTATGTTGTTATAACAGTTAATTATATATTTTATTATATAAATTTGGGTTGTACTCACGAGAGCTTGACATATATCAAAATTATAATTAACAAGATCATGACACGTGTTGTTAGATTAGTGAGATTTTGACATGCGTAAGAAAATTATGCTATTTATATTTAAAATTTAAGATATATCATTAACAACAAAATTTTATTGTGTAATCCAACCTAATTTATTGTTGTAATGATTAAATGTTAATATATATTATAATATAAACTGACTGGATTAACCCATAAATATATCAAATTTAATGGATCAAATAAACATATACATCTTACTTTGAGTTGTTTTTAATTTACTGAGATAATATATTTTACCATATATTAGAAAAATAGAAAGTAAAATTTTATATATTTTCTTATTTAATTTTTTTATTGGTTTTTCTTTTCTATTAAGAAAAACAAAGATCTAATTGTTTTTACACGTGTCAAAATCTCATCCATCAAACGACATGTGCTATGATCTCGTTAATTATAATTTTGACACATATCTAACTCTAGTGAATGCAACCAAATTTTATATAATAAGATGTTAATTTCTGATCCTCTGATGTGAATCACTTATCAGTACCCCCCTTCCACTCATGGAACTGAGACTCCACAGAGCAAGCATACCGTACTAATTGATAGAGAATTTGGCTTAGCCCATAAGATGCATGAGTCAAATTTCCCCTCAAAGCCTAGATTATGAGGAAGGGAACCCACAACACCTTATAAACTAGAATTCCAATTCCCCTTCCTCGGATGTGGGACGCTTATCAGTGTCTCCAAAACCAAAGAGAGCTCGAGCTTATCAAGATCTGTCCTCCCCGATATGGCGCTCTTCATCCAATCATCAACATGCATCCTATTCGATTAGACTCAAAGAGAGTGCTCATCATCCAACTTATCTTCAATCCACTACGGCAGCTCAATAAACATTCTTTGGCCATCCGAGGTATTTGTCAATTTTTTACCAGACAATGATGATCTCAGATTCTCAATTGATCAAGTGAGCCCAAGTCCCCATAAATCCATTAAAAATTTTACCCAAAAAAAAAAAAAAAACAAATCCATAAGAAGCCTCCACGAGAAAACATCATCCAGATAAATTACTTAATCCAAAGATTGTATTCCAATTTACTAACCTCCACATTCTTTTAACGTGCAAACGAAATCCCAACAATTTTTGCACTGCAAGTCGCAGAGAAAGCACTAATCCAAAGGAAAGCATTACACATAAATTTTGTATTTATTCTTTTAAGTAATACTGACTGAAAAGGTTTTACGCATACAAAAATCATGAGCATTAGATGCAAAATCACACAAATTTTGCCTCTTCCCCTAACTTCACCAATTAAAATTTCAAACCGAAGCCACATAAACTTTTGTAACTGGAGCCTAAATTTAGGATGTTATTTGATACACTTTTAGTTAAAAATAAATGTGTCCATATGTATATCACCGGTAAGAAAATAGAAAATAATGCGTTCATGTAAAATTTACTTATAAGATTGGGAGCATGATTAGTCTTTCAGAGATCCATAGCATATATTTTTGTAAAAAAAATATTAAAATTCTATAAGAATTTCAAACAACAAAAAGTACAATTCATGAGTTAACAAAACAGAGTACAAGGAACATATCTTTTACCATAAAAGGCCACTAGTGTTTTATTTTTACTTTTTGGAATTCAAATACAAATATAATAGACAAATAGAAGTATCCCATATGTTTTTGCTTGTGCGCATTAGTTCGTGGGACGAATTGCAACACCTTTGACGATGAGTCCCCTTTTCTTCCAGTCGTCCTGATACTGATACATGGTGAAAATGATCGTTGCGGGCGTGTTTTTTGGCGGAACCACGAAAACTCCGGCTAGAATATCAACCCAGTTGTGGCCTATGTAATCTTTCAAGTTCTCTGTCCGATCCACCCGATTGTCGTCCCCATCGTGTTGAACCACCTTCAACTTCAGAGTCACTGGTTCCTCCCATCCAATCGCATTCTCTTCTAATTTCACTACAAACACAGCCTCGTACTTTTTTCCTGGTGTTAGATCCCCAGTCTTAATTGTTCCGACTATTTTAAGCCAGTAAACTTTAATCATTGTCGCAATTTCAATGGCCGCAGAGCTGCAAACATTGGGAAAAAAAAATAGAAAAACAAATTAAAATAACATTTTTAGAAAGAAAATAATATCCTAATAAACTACTTAACTAGTATCACAAATCTTTTAGTTATATACTGTATGACCAAAATAATTTGATTATTTGTTATAATTGGTTAAACTAATTAAACTCGAATGAAGATGAACGAGCCCAAAACATATTTTTTTCTGTAAATTATGTATAAAATAAATGTTAGCTTTCATAAAACGATTTTTGTTTTTTCATTAAAATGTCAATTAAGTGTTTCTAAAAATTAAAAATGTAATTCTCTGGTGTCTCGTAGAAATATTACTCTCGTGTCTCGTAGATAAAACTCCAAGCCCATTTTTGAGGATCCTCAGAATGAGTAATGTTTAGTTCCCTTGCTGTGACCATGTAAGGGACCATGGACCCTCCTTGATGACTCGCTTCTCCTTCTGGTTGCCTTGCAGGAACTATGGAACCTCCTTGAAGATTCGCTGCTTTCTTTGGTTTCCTTGCAGGGACAATGGAACCACCTTGATGATTCGCTTCTGTTTGTGGGTTTTCTCTCATATACTCCAGCAATTTCTGAATCTTGCCGACCATTGAGATTATGAACTCTCTATCTGTCCTGTCACTATCATGCCATACAAGTGAAACATATCAACAACAAAAAAAACCTTATCAGGTTCTAGATATTTCTTTATAGATTCTTTAAGTAGATGTATCTAAATGGATTATTAGTCTAGACTTCAGTTAATTATTCTTCAATTATCAAAAAAAAAAAAAAAAAAAAAAACCTTTGTTCTGCCAAGGGCATGCCTATTGTTTCGGGAATAGAGACTAAAGCTTCCTCCCATTTCCGAGTTCTTTCCGGCTGGTGTTGATGATTGCGTTTGACATCCCTGAAATGATCGCCAAATTTTCCTTTAAGATGTTTTACGAAGGAAGGTTCAACTTTGTAGAAGATAGGAATCACTTTGAGACGGCCTTGATCTTTGCGTTCCTTGATCTTGGCCAGCTCATCCAAGCACCAATCTGAACTTGTGTACTCCTCAGAGAAAATCACCAGTGCGATCTCAGACTCTTCTATCCTCTTCAATAGGTCAACCAAATCTGTGCCCACATGCTCGTCCTCGTCTATGAAGACTTTTATATTCACTTCTCTCAAGGCGGGGGCGAGAAAGCTTATGAAGTGTTTACGTACATCTTTCCCCCGGAAGCTGATGAACACTTGAGGCCCCGTTGGGTTGGGTCTCAGAAAGGAAGAAGAAGCAGCCATGATAGTTTTTTTAAGTATAAACAAAACAAAAGAGAGTAAAATGAGCTTTTTTTGTTGATTATTGTTTGACCTTTTGTGTTTTGTCAAGATACTTTGAACGCTAAAGAGGTTAATCCAACGTCCTTTTTATATACATGAATGCTTGAAATATTTTAATACGTAAGTTGTCAACATGCAGTTTCTTATAATAGATTACAGCTTATCATTCAATTTGAATTGGTCTTTTGACTGGCTATCGGAATCCCCCGGTCAAAACGGAGTAATTTTTTTTGAGTGACTTGATTTTTTTGGTTAAAACCCAGACTAATTTTGTAACATCTAGTTCGTGAACATACATCAAATCAGAATCAACATGAATATATTGTCATCTAATCTAAGAACATGTGCAGTGAGAGTCTCTCATTCAGTCTCTTACTCATAAAAAAAATTATAAAATAATTAAAAAGTAAGAAAGAGAACAAATTGAGTCTCTTGTTAAGAAACTCATCTGACACATGTCTCAATATAACTAGTTTTGCATTTTATTTATAATTTAAAAATTTTAAATAAAAAATAAAATTACATAAAAATTATTAAAATAATATATTTGAATGACTAAGATATATTTTTCTTACTGCATATGCTCTAATATATAATCAACTTAGGGTCCAGTAATTTAACTGATCATCATATATGTATGGACGAAGGTTCTAATCATTTTCATCATAACACTTTACATGACATATACTTGATCTTTCGGACTTGAGAAATTAATTTGAATTCATCATGTGCTTATCAAACATATATATACGTGTTGTTGGTTGATTGGGTGCATGGTTATACTCCCCTAATGTCTTTCCTTAAATTATAGTGCAAGTGTCGAAGAGACGAAAACCTCCCCAGTTCATAAAGTCCTTTCCATTACAAAATCATAGTTTCGAATTAAAAATTGCAACTACGAAGTATCTAAAAATGTCAACAGAAATTGCTTGTTCATGTCAGGATGTGGCTTTATCAAAACGAAAAAAAAATGAATAAAGATGTCAAGTAGGACCTAAGCCCGAAACTTGACCCGTTCCTATCCTGAAAAATACGGGTTTGAGTTTAGATATATTATTCCAAAAAAATCGGATCTATATGAGTTGGGTTTTAGTCAAGCTGGGTTTGGCTAATCCATAAATGTTAAAAATAATAATATTTGGGTTCATTTTAAGGGTGAACTCCTTCTCTTAAATTTAGTCAATAGAAATGTACAATCTAATATTACAATTAAACTAAAATAATAAATTAAAATTAAATTTAAACAAATTAAAAATATTTAAATAAAATCTTTTAAGTAAAAGCAAATCTACTACTATAAAAGATGAGATTGCTTTTCATGGATTGACATGTGGTTGTGTCTCCTATTGACACCTGTCCTTTAAAAAAAAAAAAGAATCTTTGTAGAGAAAACTAACCATCTCTATGTTACCTTTCCATACATAATCTTAACTCTTTGTCATACCTCATCCAACTATGAACTCTTATGACCTCGATGAGCAATTAGAAACTGAACCTTCTCGAAATTCTTCATGAACAGGTTTGTATTTGGAATTTATCTACTCTTCGTTCCTTCCATTTGTTCATACATAAAAAGTTTATTTATCAGCCGTCTCCATCTTCGTCGTTCAGATCACATCATAACCATACTCTTTCATCACAACTCTAAAGCTTCATCCCACTTCCGAGTTCTTTCTGACTCGTGTTGATATGTGCGCTTCAGATCCCTGAAAGTGTCGCCAAAGTTTCCTCTAAGTTCTCTCACAACGGAAGGTTCAAGTTTGTAGAAGATGGAAAACGTACACATTGAGACCGCCTTGTTCAAAGCAGTCCTTGTTCTGGGCCAGCTCATCTAAGCACCATTCCGAACTTGTATAATCCTTAGAGAAGTCACCACAGCGACCCTTGACTCTTGGATCCTTACAAAAAGGTTAGCCAGATATGTGCCCACCACCTCGTCCTTGTCTACGAAGACGTTTATACTTGCTTCTCTCAGGGCAGGCTCAATAAAGCTTATGAAGCCATTGCGTACATTTCTTTCCCAGAAGTTGATGAACACTTGAGGTCCAGTTGGGGTGGGTATCGCAACAGAAGAAGAAGCAGCCATGGGAAAGCTTTTTTTGGGAGGCAAAAAGAGAGTTTTGGTTCATTGTTGTTTAAATTTTAGCATGTTTCTCAAAGATGATTTGATAGATAAAGCTAATTACACACATGTCCTTATATATATATTTGAATGCTCGAAATAATTTATTATCTTTTTTTTTCCACAAAATAATTTTCATTAAAGAAGTTGAAGTCATAGGCTATACACAGATGTCCCCAAGAAACGTACAAGACTGGCCTTAGAAGGCAAACATAAGGTTAAAATAAAGGGACAAACAATAAAACGAGAAAGTGAAATAGAGAAGGCTTTAAGGGCCCAGCTGCCCAAACCTATCGTAAGCAGGGGTCGTCATCGCCAAAGATAGGATAAGATAAGTGGTCTTTGAGTCAAGAGGAAATAGGTATCTGTTCAAAAGATACCAGGTCCCGTAACCAAACAGGATCACCTAAAGCAATATAAGATTGGTATCTGTGATCTTCAGTCACACTCTTGGCAATTTTCAGAGCAGGGGAATTGCACCAAACCGGAGTATGAATCACCTTCCACTCCTCAAATCGTCCCAACTGGTAAAGAATCTCCGTTATTAATTCTGAAAATTCCTGAAATATGTTTGGGTTCTCGATCAGCTAGTTGCAGAGAAGAAGTCTCAAAGATAACTCTTGATTGCCCCAACAAATTTTCTACAGCCCACAGAAGACTGAGCAGTTCTGAACTCAACTGATCATTTATTAGGGAGTAAGATCGCCGGCTATGGTAAAGAGGCTTGCCGTTGATGTCTCTGCGCAACCACGCTACTCCACAATTTCGATGAGCTCCTATCCACGAGTTACCTATGTTGCATTTGGTGAATCGAGGTAATGGAGGCTGCCATTTCCGTGGTTGACCTTCAATAATGGTTAATGGAGATTCATAGAGGATTGTTGGCGAATTGGCATAGAACCAGTCATCTGCTTCTTCCTGAGATTTACTTGCTACATTCGCTGGGGAAAGTCTGGTTCTTTCAAAAAGGAATGTGTTCCTAGCCTTCCATATGTTCCATAGAACCCAAGGAAAAGCTCGACGAACAATAGGGTGAATATCTGATCTTTCATAGTAGTTGAGCATGTGGTGTAAGTTGATGAAGATATATGTCTGAGAAGAACCATTCCTGGGCGTAGGTAACTGAGCTGATCTCCAAGCTTGCGTCGCCATTGGGCAAATGAATAGTACATGACATATAGTTTCCAGGCCTGCATTACAGGAAGAACAACTTAATTCCGTGTAGATACCTCTTGTATGTAGTCTATCAGCCACTGCAAGAGCACCTTTGGAAGCTCTCCACATAAAGTGTCTAATCTTGGAAATCATCTTAGTCTTCCATATATGGGACCATTGCCTCTTTACCATTGCATCAAGTTCTACAATAGTTTCACTGAATTTGTACCCACTTTGAGTGCTGTAACAACCATCGTTCGAATACATCCAGACATACACATCTTGTCTTGAAGGAATTGGTCTGATCCTGGAGATAGTCTCTGCATCCTGCTCTGTAAAGAGCTGTCTTAGAAGTTGTATGCTCCATATATTGGAGTTAGGATACCATAGATCAGCGACTATATATCAAATTCTCATCTCTAGCTCTAAGATCCTGAGATGGAAAGGGTGGCCTAGGCTGGACAACATCCAGCCAGTTATCACACCATACCTTCGTGCTTAAACCATTACCAATGCGTTTGAGGAAGCCTTTCTGCATCAGCTCCCAGCCAAACAAAATACTTCTCCAGGCATATGATGGCCTATAGCCAACACCACACTCCAAGAAGGATTTATCTTTAAAGTACCGGTGTTTGAGGATTTGAGCCAACAGGGAGGAGGGGTTATTCCAGATACGCCAGGCCTGTTTCCCCATAAGAGCTTGGTTAAACCTCTCTATGTCACGAAATCCCAAACCACCAAGCTCCTTACTTCTACACATAGACTTCCAAGCAACCCAAGGTATCTTCCTTTTATCTTTATCATTACTCAACCAAAACTGTACCATGGCACTAGTAATACGTTTACATGTATCCTTTGGGAGTTTAAAACATGACATGGCATAGACAGGTAAGGACATGGCCACGGATTTTAATAAGATTTCCTTCCCTCCTTGAGACAATGATTTGGCGAACCAGCCATGCAGGCGGGACTGTAGGCGTTCTCGAATGAAGCTTAGTATCTTTGTTTTGGATCCATTGAAACATTCAGGGAGTACAAGATAAGAGCCCTCTCCTCCCTCTGATGTTATACCCAGGCTGCATTTCACTTCCTCTTTACTAGTATGATCTACTTTGGCACCAAAGATAATTGAAGACTTTTGGTAATTAATCCTTTGACCTGAAGCATTACCATATGCTTCTAAACACCTTTTCAGCTCATCACTCTCTAGTTTACTTGCTTTGTACAGTAACAAGCTATCATCAGCGAACAAAAGATGATGAACCGCAGGCCCGGAGGCAGAAGCTTTCACACCAGTAAGGGCTCCTCGAGATTCAGATCTATTCAGCAATTGTACCAAGGCCTGAGCACATAGGATGAAGAGTAAGGAATCTCCTTGTCGAATTCCGCGCTCAGGTTTGATAAACACATGTGCCTTATCATTGATCAAGACAGAATAAGTGACTGAAGATACACAGTACATTATCCATTTGATCCACTGTGAGTCAAATTCCAACTTTTCCATTAGCTTCTCCAAAAAGCACCATTCAACTCTATCATAGGCTTCAGACATATCAGTTTTGACAGCCATAAATTCTTCAGATGCAGCCGCATTAGTTCTCAAAGCATGTACCAGTTCATGAGCTATGATGGCATTATCAGATATAAGTCTTCCAGAGACAAAGGCTCCCTGGGTGTCAGATATCAGATCTGGTAAGATTCTCTTCAGTCTTGACCATAAGATCTTGCTTATGATCTTATAATGTACATAACATAGACTGATTGGACGCATTTTCGTCATTCTCGTAGGGTTAGAAACCTTTGGAATGAGGCAGATATTGGTGAATTTCCATTCCACATGGAAGATGGCTGATCGAAAAAACTCCTTGATTTCCTCACACAAAGTCTGGCCAACAGTAGACCAGTGTTAGTGATAGAACTTGCCATTCATCCCATCAGCTCCCGGACCGCTACCACCTTTGAAACTAAAGACGGCTTGCTTAATCTCAGAATCCTGAACCGGAGTAATCAGGTCAGCGTTCATTTGATCGGAAACACGCGGTGTGAAGTCCGCAAACAAGGTATCTAGGTTAGCAGGATGAGAGCTAGAGAACAAGTGCCGAAAGCAGTCAACAGCAACAAAACCTTTGGAGCCCTCCGAGAATCTCTCCCAGCCATTCTCATCAATCAACATATGTATTCTGCTTTTGACTCTTTTAGTTTTCACACAATTGTGGTAAAAATTTGTATTCTTGTCTCCCGACTTTAGCCATTGTTCTCTACTTCTATCCTTCCAATACAACTCTTCATCCTTATAGGCTTCAGCTAAACTTCGTTTCAGTTGATGCATTCTATGATAATCTGGTGTGATCTTGGATATTTCCGCCTCGAGATCAGACTTTATACGGTCAATACCCACTTCAGATTTTGTATTGCTCATACGCTTCCACTTTGATAGTTCCTTCCTTACCCGATCAATTCTGTCCGAAACTGATCCACCATTGACACTATCATTCTCGTTCCACCCATGAGCCACAGCTTCATCAATACCCGGTTTAGACTTCCAGCGACTATCATAATAGAATCATTTAGTATCCCTTCTAGTTTCTTCAGACTCAAAGGAGATCAAAATAGGACGATGGTCAGAAGCTACAAGCTCAAGATACTCCATATGAGATCTTGGGAATAATCGGAACCAATTATCATTACCAAAGCTTCTATCAAGGCGGCATTGGATCCAGACATTATCACGCCAATCCGCCCCCCAATGAGAACCAATTCCCTGAGCTTTGGATCTCTCGTATCTTACAATTGGTTGCAAAATTGCGAAAGTTCCATAAAGATGAGTCAGGCCTCATCGGACCACCTAGCTTCTCCGTATTATCCATAAGCTCATTAAAGTCACCAATAAGAAACCAAGCTTCATCTCTTTCATAACCAATCTGAGAAATAATTTATTATCTTAAGTTGGCAATATGTAGTTTATTAAAATAGATGCAACTTGTTCCACAAAAGAAAAAAAGATCACAATTCGAAATTTGGACTCGTCTTTTAATTGATTTATCGCCATCCCCTGGTCAAAACCGAGTATTTTCATGGATAACTAATCTTATAACGTATCCTGTATCCAGTTGGTGATTATATAAACTAAACTAATGTTGTTTTATTACAAAACAAAGTTTTACTACTAAGGAGTACGTTTGATTGGTTGCATATGTCTAGTCCCCCAAAGTCCTTCCTCAAATTATTCCCTAGTTCCCTAAGTCTCCCCTAATTCACAAAGTCTTCCGTTAGGCTACTAGTAATAATCACTTATTGTTATGGTTTTGATGCTGATGCAAATTTCAGGTTTGGATTAAACCAAACAGATTAAAGATGAATTGAGATGATAAATAAATTAGTACAAAATTTTAACCAGAAACTTTTAATCAATAATTTATCGAATTATTAATTTTTAGAGATAATAATTAGGTTAAAATATCAATTTGGGACTCCAACAAATTATTGATTTATCTAGATATTAATTAATAGAAGTTTTAGGGTACGTAATTGGTAATCAATTATTCAATAATCAATATAGTGATCTTTATATTTTATAGAAAAAATTATTGCCAACTATACCAAGTACGAATTATTCAAAATTATCTCATTAGATCCACTCAAGATAAAAACGAGAATTATATTAAAAAAAATTAGAAAAGTACTTCTTTGGATTTCAACATAAGTTCAGACATGTTCTTTGTTAGACTTGATGTAACTATAGTGAAGCCTCGAGTATTAATATTTCGATAAATCAATAATTCTCTTTTTCTAAATTGATATTTTGACCTTACATATTACCTCTATAGAATAATAAACATAGTAAATTAATAAGATATTATAAAATACTTTGGTCTAAATATTATTATTTTTATAAATATTTTACTGTATATATGCATCTATAATCGTCCAAACAAAAATATATTTATAGAATTGTGAGCATGATTAGTCTCTCACAGGCAAACTATACCACACAATTTAATGGGTCAATAAAATCTATAACACTAGATAATCTGACAATTAGAAATATGGTAGTTATTATTTTTTAATTAGTTTTCTCTCATTCATTTTTTTAAAATGTCTTTCGTAATTTTATTGAGATAAGTATTTTGTTAATGAGCAAAATATTTAGAATAAATAAAGGTCTTAATTTTAACAAGTAATTATTTGATTAACACGTTGAATTTTTTTATCTCATGTGACATATACATATTCACATCTAAATTATTAACGAAGTATAAAATATGTTGTCAACATAATAATATATTTATCTAGTGGTTGATGGATAAAGTTGCTAATGGTGACTTATTAGTTAACATTGTAACAATATTTATCAGTATAACACAATACTTATCAAGGTTAATAAATAAGTTATCGCTAAAAACTTTATCCATCATTAATCGGATACATACATTACTATATATGTAGACATTATATTTGATACCATGTTATGTGATATAATATTTTTTTATCGTGCAAACAAAATAATTATCCACAAGATTGAACATAATATCTTTCAAATATTTTGATCGTTAATAAAATATCTAACGCATTAAAATTGTGTTAGGAGCATTTTTCGTCCAGATTTTAATAGAATAGGATGAAAGAGAAAAATATGTGAGAGAACTAATTAAATGGTTATCCATGGCTATGTATCGATATTATGTATGAATTAGAAAACTAAATGAAAAAAGCATATAAGTATTTTTAAAACATCACAGTAGAAAGTACAAACTTTGTGATACCAAACAATAATAAAGTACAAACTTTTAACCAGAACACACACCTGAATGAAATATAAATGTATGTAAAGAGAAATTTAGATCCGATATGCTTTGCTCTTATGCATTACTGCACGGGATGGATTGCAACACCTTTGACCATCGAGCCCTCTCTTCCGATCAGTGTCCACATACTGATGCATCAAATGTGGCCTCAAATGTTCCAACTTGAATATCCACCCAATTGTCGTCTATGTATTCGTTCAAGCACAAATGCCTTCTCCTGCTCACTGTAGCTTCCATCTAACATGACCACCTTCAGCTTCAGCGTAAGGGTCACCTCCTTCTTCCATCCCAAAGACGTATCATCTAGCCTCACAAGGAACACCACCTCGTACTTTTTCCCCGGTGTTAATATTCTTGAGTGAAAATCTCCAGTTATTTTAATTAAGGAGTCAGTGGTAGTCATCGTTGCAATTTCTGTTGGGTATTTGTCAAAGTCTGAAGCCAAATTAATATCTAGGAATCAAATAAGTCTTTTACGTTTCAGTTTTCATTTAAGGGAAGATCGTGTGATCGTGTGATCATGTGATCTTTTCGTTTTTCATTTCTTTCAGTTTCTATCTAAGGCTATTATATAAAGCCATCGTACTCTTTTGGTTTCAATAAGAGAAAAACCATTCAGACTACATTTTTATATAACGCTCTGTTTTCTTTTATCTGGTATCAGAGCAAAACACATCGTGAGTGTTTGAGAGGAAAAACACTACAAAGAGAATGGCAGATGCTGGAAATTTCACGACACCCGCACTTCCAAAGTTCGACGGAGACTATGACCACTGGAGTTTGATCATGGAGAATCTGCTTCGTTCGAAGGAGTACTGGTGTATCATTGAACCGGGATTTGAAGATCTGAGAAGGATTGAAGCGCCAACTCCGGCACAGCAAAAATCACTTGATGAAGCAAAACTCAAAGATCTCAAAGCCAAAAATTACATGTTTCAGTCAATCGACAAAACAACCTTGAAGACTATCACTCAAAAGGAGACGGCCAAACAACTGTGGGAATCAATGAGAGTGAAACATCAAGGAAGTGCTAGAGTGAAGCGTGCACAACTTCAACGACTACGGAGAATTTTTGAGACTTTGGAGATGAAGACTGGAGAAGGAGTCGCTGGATACTTTGCGAGAGTCATGGAGACAGTCAATGATATGAAAAACTGTGGAGAAAACTTAGATGATGTCAAGATTGTTGAAAAGATTCTTCGTAGCCTCACAAACAACTTCAACTTTGTGGTTTGCTCTATTGAAGAGTCTAAGGATATTGATAGTCTCACTGTAGATGAATTACATGCGTCTCTGCAAATACATGAGAATAAGGTGATAGAGAAAAGGAGTGAAGAGCAAGTTCTGCAAGTGGCGTACGAACCAAGGAATTAATGCTCGAGGAAGAGGCAGTTACAGGGGACGAGGGAGAGGCCGGTCATTTGTGAATAGATCAGCCATCAACTGTTTCAGATGTGGAAAACTGGGTCACTACCAGTTCGAGTGCACCAGTGCTGAGAAAGGAGTCAACTATGTTGAGTTTGACGAAGAAGAAGAAATATTACTAATGGCACACTCTGACATTAGTAATGCTGAAGGAAGAGGCGTGTGGTTTCTTGACTCCGGATGCTCAAACCATATGACGGGAGAAAAATCATGGTTCTTTGAGCTAGACGAAGGTTTCAAATATTCAGTTCGTTTGGGAAACAGCTCAAGGATGACTGTTCAAGGAAAGGGAAAAATCAGAATTGAAGTAGAGGGAATCACACAAGTAGTAACCGATGTTTACTACGTTCCAGATCTGACCAACAACTTGCTGAGCATTGGTCAACTACCGGAGAAGCAGCTGACAATTCTGATCAAAAATGGTGTGTGTAAGATATATCATCTTCAGAGAGGACTGATCATGGAGACACGGATGACAATAAATCGCATGTTTCTGATCTATGCCAAGAAGAAACCAATTGTTGGGAGTTGTCTCAAGGTAGAAGAAGAAGACTTGGAATCACTATGGCACAGGAGACTTGGGCACTTAAACAACAAATCCATTCAGCTCATGCAGAAGAAGGAAATGGTAAAAGGGTTACCAAATCTAAGAGATGAAGTCAAGATGTGCACAATATGCAATGTGGGAAAGCAGCAAAGGGAAAAATTTCCAAAGAAAAGCAAGTGGAGAGCAAGTGAAAAGCTGGAGCTGATTCATGCAGATCTATGTGGACCAATTACTCCAGCATCTCACAGTGGTAAAAGATACTTGCTGGTACTTGTTGATGATTTCTCTAGAAAAACATGGATTTATTTTCTTACAGAGAAATCAGAAGCTTTTGAAACTTTCAAAGTTTTCAAAAACTGTGTTGAAAAGGAAGCTAAAACTGTCATTCGAGGGTTGAGAACTGACAGAGGAGGGGAATTCACATCTGAAGTTTTTAATAAGTTCTGCAGAGATCATGGCATAAAGCGGCAATTAACAGCATCATACACTCCTCAACAAAACGGTGTGGCAGAGAGGAGGAACAGAACAATCATGAACATGGTTCGTTGTTTGCTCTCTGAGAAGGAAATGCCAAGATCTTTCTGGCCAGACGCAGCTAGGTGGACAGCTCATGTCTTAAATCGAAGTCTCACAAAGGCAGTAAAAGACAAGGTACCTGAAGAGAGATGGACAGGTTTCAAGCCAAAGGTTGATTATTTTCGAGTTTTTGGGTCAGTCGCTCATGTTCACATTCCCGTACAGAAGAGGATAAAGCTCGATGATCGTAGTCACAAGTGTATTCTGCTAGGAGTCAGTGATGAATCAAAAGCTTATCGTTTATACGATCCAATCACAAAGAAAATCACCATAAGCAGAGATGTTTTATTTGAAGAGTATGATAAGTGGGATTGGAAAATAGGGACACCAGAGCAGAATGTTCTTACCTGGGAAGATGATAAAGTTTTTGACGGAGAAGAGACCGATGAAGAGGAAGAAACAGATGGTGCTGCAGAAGCTGAAAATATGGAAACAGAAAATGGTGGTACTGCTGAAGAAATTGATGAGGTTTCAAGGGCAGAAAACCAAGCACCTGAACTTGGGAACCCCTCAAAAAGGGTAACGAAGCAACCTGGATGGATGCAAGACTTTGTAAGTGGTGAAGGATTAAGTGAAGAAGATGAAGAGGAAGCTTGGATGTACTTTGCATTCAACATATGCAACGATGATCCAGTAAATTTCTATGATGCTGTGAAGGAAGAAAAATGGAAAGATGCTATGAAGATTGAAATCCAGTCCATTGAAAGAAATCACACATGGGAGCTTGTTGTTTTACCATCTTATGCAAAGAAGATTGGTGTCAAATGGATATACAAGACGAAGCTAAATGAGGAAGGAAAAGTAGAGAAGTGCAAAGCTCGGCTGGTGGCAAAAGGATATTCTCAAACCGCGGGAGTAGACTATACTGAGGTATTTGCGCCAGTTGCTCGTTGGGATACAATAAGGAGTCTTCTTGCTGTAGCAGCTCAACAAGGTTGGTGTGTGTATCAGCTCGATGTCAAGAGCGCTTTTTTGTATGGTGAGTTGAAGGAGGAAGTGTACGTTGAGCAACCTGAAGGGTTTGTCAAAGTAGGGGAGGAAGAAAAAGTCTATCGCTTGAGAAAGGCTCTCTATGGCTTAAAACAGGCACCGCGTGCCTGGTTTAGCAGAATTGAGACTTATTTCAAGAAAGAGGGATTTCAGAAGAGCAACTATGATCACACCTTGTTCGTCAAGAAAACAGAGGTCAAGATTCTGGTGGTAAGCCTCTATGTAGATGATTTAATTTTCACTGGAAATGATGAGGTCTTATGCGCCGAGTTCAAATCTTCTATGCAAAAAGAATTTGAGATGACAGATATGGGAAAAATGAAGTTCTTTCTTGGAGTGGAAGTTCATCAAAGCAATCAAGGTATACATATCTGCCAAAGGAAGTATGCTAAGGAAGTTCTGGAGAGATTCGACATGTGGAACTGTAACTCAGTCAAAAATCCAATTGTTCCAGGCACAGTGATAACAAAGGAGGGAAGCAAAGGAGTCGACGCAACACTCTACAAACAACTCGTGGGATGTCTAATGTATATCACGGTAACAAGGCCTGACTTAATGTTTGTAGTGTGTTTGATTTCACGTTTTATGGCGGATCCCAAAGAAGAACATATGATGATTGCCAAGCGAGTTTTGAGGTACTTGAAGGGAACACTGGATTTTGGAGTGTTTTATGGAAGGTCATCAAACATCAACCTGCTAGGATACACAGACAGTGATTATGCAAGAGATGTAGACGACAGGAAGAGCACCTCCGGGTATGTGTTTTTGTTAAATGAAGCAGCTATATGTTGGAGTTCAAGAAAACAAGACATTGTTTCTTTGTCTTCCACTGAGGCTGAGTATGTTGCAGCAACTTCCTCTGCATGTCATTGTGTTTGGCTCAAGGGTATGTTGCAGGACTTAGCTGTTGTAAGTGGGGAACGCATTAATATTATGTGTGACAACAGTTCTGCAATCAAGTTGTCCAAGAATCCTGTTATGCATCGAAGAACTAAGCACATTGATGTAAGGTACCACTATTTACGCAACTTGTCAAGTGAAGGAGTCATAGATTTGGTTTTCTGTGGAACCAATGATCAAGTTGCAGACATCATGACTAAGCCTATCAAGTTGGATCAGTACGAGAAGCTCAGGAGATCACTTGGAGTTCGAAGTCTGGAAAGTTAAACTGATGCTTGTGAGCATTTCAGTTTAAGGGGAGGAATTTGTTGGGTATTTGTCAAAGTCTGAAGCCAAATTAATATCTAGGAATCAAATAAGTCTTTTACTTTTCAGTTTTCATTTAAGGGAAGATCGTGTGATCATGTGATCTTTTCGTTTTTCATTTCTTTCAGTTTCTATCTAAGGCTATTATATAAAGCCATCGTACTCTTTTGGTTTCAATAAGAGAAAAACCATTCAGACTACATTTTTATATAACGCTCTGTTTTCTTTTAATTTCGATGTCTGCTTTGCTGAAAACCATGAAAGTTTCAGTATTAAAATAAATTATTTAAAATCAATCAAATTATTACACATCATACTTTTCTGTTCATTTTTGTTTTTATATAGTATTCAATAACTTTAATTTTGAAATGCATGCTTCAAAAATATTTGTCGTTCAAAATAGTATATTTAACAATGTTTTGATTTTTAAAAAATTAGTAAAAAAAACTTTTAAATATTAAATCAAAATCTCGAGATTATCATATATTAAATATATTTGCTAGGTTAAATCAAAAAACTTTTGAACTTTAAATCAAAATCTCACAAAAAGATTACCACCTCGTCCTTTTTTTTTTTTTTTTTTTTTTTGATAACTCAGGTGTCCTGACACCCCGACAAGGACCGTCGGCTCCGCCGGTGGGACCCACGCTCAACTCCCGTAGGAGGACCGTAGCTACCAACACTGGTGGCCGGCGCTCGACCTGTGGGGCACAGACTAGCCACGTGGGTGGCCAAACGGCTCTCCACGTGTCGGCTCCTGGAACGCTGCAGCCCATATGTAAATTCCGCAGTGGCCAAGACTCGATCCCCCGAGGCGGAACTTACAGCTGCAAGCCCATTACCCCTGGACCACGAGGCCTTGGTTCACCACCTCATCCTTGTCTACGAAGACGTTTATTTTGATTTATGAAGTTGTTGCGTATACATTTCTTTCCCGGAAGTTGATGAATACTTGAGGTCTGGCAACAAAAGAAGATGCAGCCATGGGAAAGCTTTTTTTGAGAGGCAAAAAGAGAGTTTTGGTTTATTACAGAGACCATGGAAGGGACCATGGAACCTCCTTGACGACTCGCTCTTCTCTTTCTGATTGCCTTGCAGGAACCTCCTGATAGACCCTGATTTGGTTTATCAAAGTAAAAGAGAAATAAAATGAAAAATGGAAGAGTGAAGAAGCTGAAGATATAGATTAGAGATAAACTTTTAAGAGAGAAAGAGAGAGTAAAGAGAGAAGATTAATTTGTTTGATTGATAATAAGATGAGAAACCCTAATTAGGATTTTTCCTTTAAATACACAGTACACTCTTATACTAAAACGACATAACATTTAGATTATTAAAGAAAAGTGAACCCTCCTTCACAATCAGAGTCTTCGCTTCTTTCTTCGGTTTCCTTGCAGGGAAGATGGAACCTCCTTGATGATTCGCTTCTGTTTGTGGGTGTTCTCTCATATCTAGAGCAATTTTTGAATCTTGCCGACCATTGAGACTATAAACTCTTTATCGGTCATGTTACTGTTATCAACAAGAAACCTTATCAGTATCTAAATAATTTAACCCTCAAATATATCAAGGATGAATGCATATCTCTATTTATGTAAAGTGTATATTTTCTTCAATGTAATCCCTAGACTGTAGCTTGTATATATACGATGATTGTCAATAATACAAGACACGGTTTCCATCATCTCTCTACATTATATAGTAAAAAAACATTTAAATAGTTTCAAAAATATAGTATTCCAAGTTGTAAAAGAGCTTTTGAATATTTACTGTCACGTCAAGAATTCTTACTCTGGTCTGTTGTAGGTAGCATTCCAGGTCCATTTTTCAGGATTTTCAGGTCCATGTAGGGGAAATGCGTGAGTAACGGTTGCTTGTAAAAGAAACAACACACGGTTTGATAACCGAGTTCACGGCCTCTAACCGCTACGTCTCGGGGGAGAACTCTTGCTCCCAAGCTTCACTATATGAAAGAGGTTACACACACCACTAACTTGTGATGTTGTTCTTGGTTTTACAGATTTGACACACAAGAAGATACAAGAATCAAAGATCAAAGTGAAAGAAGAAAGCTTGCACAAGAAGCTCTTGTTTCTCTCTCTTTTTCTCTAGAACACTCACTGTCTTGTCTCACCCTTCTCAATGCCTCCTTGATCAACGAGACATACAGCATATATAGATATATGCATATGGGCCAGAGTCTTGTTCTCCTTTTTTCTTATGCCAAATTCGTCTGGCCCAATAAGGCCCATTTTGTGTGTTTAATTGTCAAACCCAACAACACTCCACCTTTTGACAATAACACACATCCTCGATGATATCGACATTAGACACCAACATCTCCTCTTTCATCTTTCGTGAAGCCAATCACCACCAGATCGTCACCACCGCCGGCGACCTTCTCCGGCGAGAATCACCTCCATCTCCGGCGAGTCTTTGTTCCTTGCAACAATCAATTTTTTGGCGAATCAAAGACATCCCCTTCATCAATTATTTTTAACCTCTCAGATTGTGAAATCATGGTTCATCTCCATTTTTTGCTGGCTACTTTTCCATCTAAGGTATCCTCATATCTCTCATTTTCTCTTGTTGTTGCAGCAATTAGAGATTAGGTTCTTCTAATTTCAGAGATTGTGAAGCTCAATTTTCAGAGATTGCCGAAATTTTTTTTCCAGGTGATGAGTTTCACCTTATGTCTCCGACGAAGCTTCTCCGGCGAAACCACCCATCGCCTCCTCTTTAATTCCCAGGTCGTCTAATCTCTCTCTCTTATCTCTTCACTGTGATAATTAGAGATTAGGATCCTCTGAAATTTTTTTAAAAAAACTCAAAGTTTTTCCCTTTTGAAACCAGCTCTGGTGATAAGCTCCGTTAACTTCTCCGACGAGCCTCACCACTTCTCCGACGAGCCTCACCACTTCTCCGGTGAACTCCACAGCTTCTCCAGCAAGTTTCAGGTAGTCACTTCTCACTAAATTCTCCTTTGCTGTTGTCAAACCAGTTGTGATTCAGCTTTTAACCGAGAGATTTAGCTCATCTACTCTGTTAATAGATGAATCTCCACTCTCAACGACCACATATGAGTGACTCCTTCTGAAATCTGTATGCCTTTCAACATGATTTCACAAATCTTCAGGTATTTAACCATCTTGAATCACCTCTTCTTGACTGATTATTCAAACCTCAAGATATGTGATTCTCTAATCAAGTTTCTCTCTGAAACTTCTAGTCGTCAGATACTCCACCTGGAACTTGTAACTCCTACACAGTTCCAGAACTTAACAGGTAACTCCAACTCCAATAAACCCTTTACACAATTCTGACTTTTGTGCGTTACTCACAGAAACTAACTCAACTTTATTTTCCTGTTCTGTGAGTTAATTGGAGTTACCTGTAGCCGCCGCTCCGCTTCAGTGGATGTTGAGAAGCTCACAGCAAAGCTGGAACTTCTGACCAGGTACCGTCTTAGTTAGGAAATCTGCTGGGTTCGCTGTTGTGTGGATTTTGTGTAGAACAACATCGCCTTGCGACACTATATCCCTGATGAAATGGAATTTAGTGTCTATGTGCTTGGTTCTTTCGTGATGAACTGCATTCTTTGCTAGGGCTAGAGCACTCTGAGAATCACAATGAACCTTAACACTGTCTTGCTTAAAACCCAGTTCTGAACACAAACCTTTCAACCAAATGGCCTCTTTCACTGCTTCTGCAAGTGCCATGTACTCTGCTTCTGTGGTTGAAAGAGCCACAACAGACTGTAAACATGACTTCCATGAAACTGTGTTTCCACCAACCTTAAACACAAAACCTGTAACTGATCTTCTCCTGTCCAAGTCCGTTGCATAATCTGAATCTGAAAAACCTTCAATGCAGAACTTAGAATCCTTCTTAAAAATCAAATTCTGAGTGTATGAACCTTTTAGATACCTTAACACCCATTTCACCGCTGACCAATGATCTCTTCCTGGACTTGACATAAACCTACTGATAAAACCAACTGCAAATGCTAAATCTGGCCTTGAACCAACCATAGCGTACATTAAGCTTCCCACAACACTTGCATATGGAATTTTTTCCATGTGTACCGCTTCTGTTTTCTTTTCTTCCTCTGACAAGCTTCTAAGTTTGAAGTGAGAGGCTGTTGGTGTAATCACTGGTCTTGCTTCAAACATTCCAAATGTTTTCAACACTTTCTCCAAGTAGCTTCCCTGAGACAGAATCAGTTCTCCCTTTTCTCTGTCTCTTATAATATCCATACCCAGAATTCTTGAAGCCTTTCCCAAATCTTTCATTTCAAACTCACTACTCAGCTTGTCTTTAAGCTTCTGAATAACATCCATACTCCCTGAAGCTATCAACATATCATCAACATAGAGCAACAAATACACAGCTTTATCAGTTTGAGTGTCTCTCATGTAGACACATGGGTCATGACTGCTTCTTTCAAACTTTTGATCCTTCATGAACCCATCAAATCTCTGATTCCAAAGTCTGGGGGACTGTTTTAAGCCGTATAAAGACTTCCTCAATACACAGACTTTGTTTTCATTTCCCTCTTGTGTGAATCCTTCAGGCTGACTCATTAGGATCCTTTCTTCTAGGTTCCCATGCAGAAAAGCTGTTTTAACGTCCATTTGCTCTAACTCATAATCCATGTTAACAACCAGTGATAACATTAGCCTGATGGAGACATGCTTTACCACAGGAGAAAACACTTCATTGTAATCAATGCCCTCCTGTTGCGAGAATCCCTTAGCAACTAACCTGGCCTTGTATCTCTGTTTCTCCACTCCTGGTATGCCTGGCTTTAATTTAAAAATCCATTTACATCCAATCAGCTTCTGCTTTTCTGGTTTCTCAATTAGATCCCAAGTATGACTCCTTTTATGAGAATCCATCTCCTCCTTCATTGCATTTTCCCATTGCTTTCTCTTACTGCTTTTCATAGCTTCTTCATAAGACTTAGGTTCTTCTGTTTCCAAGTCTTCTGCTGTTGCCAATGCATAAGGTACAAAATCTGCATCTTCAAATCTGGAAGGAGGCCGAATATTACTTCTCCGTACCCTGTCTCTGGACAACAAGTAATCATCAAGAGATTGTTCATTTCTAGATTCATCAACTTCCTCATTTGTTTCAGATTCTTCTGAGCATTCAGAACTCTCTGAACTTTCTGATGTTTCTCCATCTTGAGAAGATGATTCACCCAAATCAGAGTAACTGCTAGAAGGGCCTCTGACCAGATCATGGCTGAAAGACACTCTTTTTCCAGCCTTCTTTAATTTATTGTGCGCCTTATCGGTTTCTTCTTTCCTTCCATCTGTACTATTTAGTGTGTCCTTGTACAACTCACTTTCGTTGAACACCACATTTCTACTTGTTGTGCATTTTCCTTCCTCAGGTAACCAGACCCTGTACCCTTTAATACCAAAAGGATATCCCATGAAAACTCCTTTGACTGCCCTTGGACTTGTCTTATCTTGAGTAACATGGACAAAGGCTGAACATCCAAACCTTCTTAGGTGACTCAAATCTGGTTTTGCACTTGTCCACACTTCCTCAGGTAACTTGAAACCAATAGACGAGTTTGGAGTCCTGTTGATTAAGTAGATAGCCGTAGAAGTAGCCTCAGCCCAAAACTCTTGACCCAGTCCTGTCTCAGCCAGCATACTTCTAACCTTATCCATAATGGTCATGTTCATCCTCTCCGATACACCGTTTTGTTGTGGTGTATATGTACATGTTCTGTGCCTCTTAATTCCTGCTTCCTTACACAAGTTGTCAAACTGTGTATTACAGAATTCAAGACCATTATCTGTCCGTAGATACTTAATCTTCTTCCCCGTTTGATTCTCAACTGCTTGTTTCCATTCTCTGAACTTGTGAAATGCTTCATCCTTAGTCTTCAGAAAATAGACCCATACTTTCTTTGAGAAGTCATCAATGAAACTTACAAAGTACTTGCAACCACCAAGACTTTCTGGAGTAGAAGGAGAACCCCAGAGATCAGAGTGTATATAATCTAATATACCTCTTGTGATGTGTTCAGCAGTTGGGAAACTCTGTTTGTGAGATTTTCCAAGTACACAACTCTCACAAAATTCCAGCTTGTCTACTTCTTTTCCAGATAGGTAACCTTCTTTAACCAAAACATTCATATTTTTCAAGCTCATATGACCAAGCCTAGAGTGCCATATGCTAGTCATATCAACTTCTGGTCTTGCCACAGCAACTTCTCCTTTTACTACCTTCCCTTGTAGATAGTACAACCCATCTTGATATCTTCCTGATATAACCTTCAGCCCGTCTTTGTAGAAAGTGACTACAAAGTCTTTTCCTTCATATTTGCAGCCGCTTTTCTCTAATTGACCATATGAAATGAGGTTTCTTCCCATTGTAGGTATGTACCTCACATCTGTTAATATGACTACAGAATTATCAGGATTTAAGATCTTAATCTTGCCTATCCCTTTCACTTCACTGTGAGTCATATTACCCATCAAGACCTTGCCACCATCAAATTCTTGTAGGTCAAATAGAGAATCCTTGTCTGGTGTAATGTGAAAACTACAACCAGAATCCATAACCCATTCTTCCTTACTGTGTTGAGGGCTGGCTGTTAGTACCAGTGGTTGTCTTGGCTCTGTTGCTATGTTTGCTGAGCTTGCAGGTTTATTTGAGGCCTTTTCAGGACATTCCCTCTTCCAGTGCCCTTCTTTCCCACAAACAAAGCATCCCTTGTTGTTCTTGTTGTACTTTGGCCTTGATTTTGATCTGCCTCTGTTCTTAGACCGTCCTCTCCATGGTTTGCCTTTTCCTTTGTCAGACCTCTTCTCTGATCTGCCCCTTGTTTCAATGTACAGGCCTTCACTTGGTGATTTTGAGAGCTTTCCACTTTCTGTCAACTCTCTTTCCTTTGATTTTGCTGCTCCGATCACTTCATTCAATCTCAAGGTGTCTCTGCCATACTTTAAGGTCTCTTTGAGCTGATCATATCTGTTAGATAATGAACTCAATAAAAGTATAGCTTGAACCTCTTCTGTCACCTCTACTCCAATGTTGTTTAGATCTGCAACTAGCTTAAGGAAATCATCCACATTCTCATCTATACTTTTAGAGTCAGTCATCTTGTAAGTATAGAACTTAAGCTGTAAGTAAATGCGATTGGGTAGAGATGTCTCCATGTATAACCTGTTAAGTGTAGACCACATGGCTGCTGCTGTTTCACAATGTGTGATCTTTCTTAGTACTTGATTTCCCACATTTAGTACTATAAGATCCTTTGCCTTCTCTGATTTTTCAAACTTTACAGGATCAATACTTGGAGACGGCTCAGACGGCTCAGACGCTCCAGCTGCAGCGTCCTCTACTGTAGCAGGTGGATCTCTCAGCAACTGTTCATCATTCAAGATCTCTTTCAGCCCTAGCACACCAAAGTGAGCCAATATCCTGACTTTCCACAAGGAGAAGTCACCAGTTCCATCAAATCTGTCCACCTCAACCCGAGTGGTACTCATCTTGACTGTCTTCTTGTAACCCTAGACCTGAACCTCTTTAGCAACCAAAACACCAAACCTGGTGCTCTGATACCACTTGTAGGGAAAATGCGTGAGTAACGGTTGCTTGTAAAAGAAACAACACACGGTTTGATAACCGAGTTCACGGCCTCTAACCGCTACGTCTCGGGGGAGAACTCTTGCTCCCAAGCTTCACTATATGAAAGAGGTTACACACACCACTAACTTGTGATGTTGTTCTTGGTTTTACAGATTTGACACACAAGAAGATACAAGAATCAAAGATCAAAGTGAAAGAAGAAAGCTTGCACAAGAAGCTCTTGTTTCTCTCTCTTTTTCTCTAGAACACTCACTGTCTTGTCTCACCCTTCTCAATGCCTCCTTGATCAACGAGACATACAGCATATATAGATATATGCATATGGGCCAGAGTCTTGTTCTCCTTTTTTCTTATGCCAAATTCGTCTGGCCCAATAAGGCCCATTTTGTGTGTTTAATTGTCAAACCCAACAGTCCATTCGATTCTCTCTTTAGACTTCCGCTCACGGTGATTAGACGCAGTAATCCCTGAATCTCGATAACCGAACCTCCTTGAGGTCTCACTTCTGTTTGTGGGTGTTTTCTCATATTCTCCACCAATTCATGAATCTTCCCGACCATTGAGATTATGAACTCTCTATCGGTCCTGTCACTGTCATGCCATACAAATGAAAGATATAGGTTCTAAATAATTTAACCCTTTTATATAGTATTAAAAAAAAACATTTAAATAGTTTCAAAAATATATAGTATTCCAAGTTGTAAAAGAGCTTTTGAATATTTCTTTTCACGTCAATAATTCTTACTATGATCTGTCGTAGGTAGCACTCCAGGTCCATTTATCAGGATGAGCAATGTCAAGTCTACTCGCAGGGACCAAAAATCCTCCTTGGGAATTCGATTCTGTCTTTGGTTTTCCCCTCAGGGCGATTTGCGACAGTAATCTCTGAATCTCCATAACCGAACCTCCTTGACGACTCGCTTCTCTTTCTGGTTTCCCTGGAGGAACCATGGAACCACCTTGACCATCCGCTTCTGGTTGCCTTGCAGGAACTATGGAACCTCCTTGACGACTCGCTTCTCTTTCTGGTTTCCCTGGAGGAACCATGGAACCACCTTGACCATCCGCTTCTGGTTGCCTTGCAGGAACTATGGAACCTCCTTGAAGATTCGCTGCTTTCTTTGGTTTCCTTGCAGGGACAATGGAACCACCTTGATGATTCGCTTCTGTTTGTGGGTTTTCTCTCATATACTCCAGCAATTTCTGAATTTTTTCGACAATTAAGACTATGAACTCTCTTTCGGTCCTGTCACTATCATGCCATACAAGTGAAAGATATCAACAAAAAAACTTATCAGGTTCTAGATATCTCTTTATAGATACTTTAAGTAGATGTATCCAAATGGATTATTAGTCTAAACTTCAGTTTATTCTTCATTTATTAGAAAATACTATCTCCCTTCCAAATTAATAGAAGTTTTGAGCATTTTTTCTTGCTCCATTTTTTTAGAGGTTTTGTTAGTTTTTATGCAAATTTGAAATTTTGATTGGTTAAATGAATTTTAAATAAAAACATTAAATGATAATTTTATTTTAAAAAATAGGTTTCTTAATATGTGTGCTTTCAACCAAAACATCTATTAATTTGGAACAAGAGGGAGTATATAAAAACAAAGTGTGGAAAAAAAAAAAAAAAAAAAAAAAAAACCTTTGTTCTGCGAAGTGCATGCCTATTGTTTCCGCAATAGAGACTAAAGCTTCCTCCCATTTCCGAGTTTTATCCGGCTGGTGTTGATGATTGCGTTTCAGATCCCTGAAATGATCGCCAAATTTTCCTTTAAGATGTTTTACGAAGGAAGTTTCAACTTTGTAGAAGATAGGAATCACTTTGAGACGGCCTTGATCTTTGCGTTCCTTGATCTTGACCAGCTCATCCAAGCACCAATCTGAACTTGTGTACTCCTCAGAGAAAATCACCAGCGCAATCCCAGACTCTTCTATCCTCTTAAATAGGTCAGCCAAATCTGTGCCCAAAAGCTCGTCCTCGTCTATGCTGAAGACTTTTATATTCGCTTCTCTCAAGGCGGGGTCGAGAAAGCTTATGAAGTGTTTACCCACATCTTTCCTCTCGAAGCTGATGTACACTTGAGGCCCCGTTGGGTTGGGTCTCACAAAGGAAGAAGAAGCAGCCATGATAGTTTTTTTTTAGTATAAACAAAACAAAAGAGAGTAAAATGAGATTTTTTGGTTGATTATTGTTTGACCTTTTGTGTTTTGTCAAGATACTTTGAACGCTAAAGAGGTTAATCCAACGTCCTTATTATATACATGAATGCTTGAAATATTTTAATACGTAAGTTGTCAACATTAAATTGTCCAATTTGAATTGGTCTTTTGACTGATCATCGGAACGGAATACCTCGGTCAAAACCGAGTATTATTTTGGGTGACTAGAATTTTTTGGTTAAAACCCAGACTAAGTTTTGTAACATATGTAGTTCGTGAACATACATCAAATCAGAATCAACATGAATAAACTGTAATCTAAAATATAATCAACTCACAGTCCAATAGTTTAACTGTTCATCATATATATATATATATATATATATATATATATATATATATATATATATATATATATGTATGGACCAAAGTTCTAATTTCCATCATAACGCTTTAAATGGCATAAACTTGATTTTTCAGACTTGAGAAATTAATCTGAATTTATAATTTAAAGCTTCGCCCAGCGTATGCATGGCTATTCTGAACTTTTTCGAGTTTTCATTTATAATGAAATAAATAGTACCTATAAAGGAGCATTGTGTTTCAGTTTCGGGTAGGTCAAATTTGGGTGAGTCCGCCAGTTCGACACCCTTAAAAGCATCCACATTGCATAAAGTTTTGTGAGTGTCTTAATAAAAGTATCTTCATGAAGATATTTTAGACACAGTGTCTCACATTCTCTTAGAAAATTATCTTACAGTATTAATATATATTTTTTAATTATATGTTAAGACACCCTCTTCAATCTGTCTAATGGAGATGGTCTAAACCAGGGTACATAGATGTATTATCAACAGAGCCACCATTTATTTAAATTGATTTTCTAAAATATATTTAGTATTTTTTTGCAAAATTAGATGTAAATGTAAGCATAATTTACTTGAACTCAGTGACCTTTTAAGCAACATGAGTAATCACTAATCACATTAAAGAATCATAAAGGATAGTTTGTAGTATGTAGAATACTTCCATTCAATATATACTTATACTCCCTCAGTTAAGATGTTTTAGAGGTTTTTTGCATGTTTTCACATTTCAATGTTGCTTTTCACTTTATTGAATATTGTGGGACCAATAGTAGTTTATTATTTTTTTGTAATTGTTTTAATTATTTTTTGTTTATATATATATTATATCATATTTTAAAAAATTAAAAGTAACTTCTTAATTTATGTGTTTTTTGACAAAACATGTTATATTTTGAAACAGATGAAGTAGTAGATAACTCATCTTCAATGGTTTTGAGAAGTGCTTATTTTTTCGTTATGAGGATAACTTTATTTCTCTTTGCCTATAAACTGTTATATATGTGTTGTGTGTCCGAGATTATTTTGCAATGTCTTTACATAATTTCTTATTAGATGCTTCTTAAGATTAAATCTCAAGCGTCCATCAAAATAGAAATTATTCGGAATAAACTCATTTGTTACAAACTTAATTGATTACCAAATATTTTTAAAAAAATATCAATATTTTGATAGAAGACGGATAACTATAATATTACATAATAAAAAATGAAATATTCATAAATAAATATTATACATATGTAGTTAATGAGATCTACATTTCATAATTTACTTTCAAAGCATTCATACTTTGAAGAGCATGATTTTGAATAAAAAAAAATTTGTCTTCATCTTGATTTTCAATAATAAAACAAAAATAAGAACATATATTTTTCTCTTATGCTTCATTTTCACTAGAGAAATTGTATGATATTTTCCTATTACAAATTATGATCATCTACAACACAAAATTCAAACAAATTGCAGAATATATACTCACTATAAGTACTACATGGGACGAATTGCAACACCTTTGACCATGAGTCCATTCTTCCGGTCACTGGTCACGTACTGATACATGGTGAAAGTCATCTTTGCGGCCGCATTCCTAGGTGGTGCCACCAAAACTCCGGCTTGAATGTCCACCCATTTTTCACCTATGTAGTCTTCCAAGCTTGTTGTCCGCTCCTGCAAACTCTCAGTTCCATCTGGATTCACTAGCTTCAGGCTCAAGTTCACCGGCTGATCCCATCCTGAAGATGTATCCTCTAAGCTCACCAGAAACAAAACTTCATATTTTGTCCCCGGTGTCAAATTTTTTGTGTGAAAATTTCCAGATATGTGTAACCAGTAAACTTCGTTCAACATCGCAATTTCAATGGCAGTTTCACTGTACATAATAAAACCATCAATTCTTGTATAACAGAAGCTGTCTAGCAAACAAAATAGTTAACTCAATACAAGAATTTTCAGAAGGAAAAAAAAAACATAATTTTAAAGCTTTATGGAAAAATAAATTTATTCATTCGTCTTATCAACACTGTTGTAGTTAAGAACAGATCATACATATTCTTTTTGTATGCGCATGTATAATAATTAGTAATTACATTGAACAATTACGAAAAAAAATTCAGAGTCATATGTCTTTTTGCCAAAAATTAGTGTCATTATTCCACTAAACCGAATTTGGAGGGGTTTAGTTGAATAATTGTTTGATGAAATAATAGCGTTCTAAGTAATTTCTCATATATATATATTGCACTTACTTTGGTGCCTCGTAGATGGAACTCCATGTCCACTTTCTTAGCTCCTCCGAATGACTGATCTGGAGTTTCCTTGCAGGGACAATGAAAGATTTGCTACTTTCTTCTCTGTCTTTGTTTACCTCGACAGAAATATTTGCCAGCAATCTACCCAATTCCCCCATGGCAGAATTTATGAGATATTTCTTGGACATTTGGCTGTCATACGATATCAGTAAGAAAAAAAACAAATGCATGATAAGGGTGTTAAACACTTAAACTAGAACTAAAGGATATTGCTCAATTCTGATTGGTCCAAGAAATAGTGAAGCTGTTTTATTTTTTATTTTTATTTTTTTTAACTATACCGTTTTATTCCTTTTTTTCGATCTTGTAAAACAAAGTACCATTTGGAGGCTACAATAAGAAGATGAAAAAGCTTAGGAATACAACAAGATACAAGCAAAAGCAAAATTCATAAGAAACTCGCTAACCGCCAACAATGAGGATAGTAAGGATGAACTGCGGCCGGTGGGTGTTGATGATGGTTTTGACCTTGAATAAAACCGAACCAGGTAGATAGGTAGCTGAAGTCTCGCGGACAAGTTACCACGGCCTGAGGGTGAGAAGTCAAGTGGGTAGGATGATCGAGTCCTGCGAGCCTAGCCCGGATTTGGAGCTGGATTTGTTTGATAATCAGATCCAGAGTCTGATTGGATGCACCATGGAGGCGAGCATTTCTCTCTTTCCAGATTTCATACACCGAAGCTTGAAGAATTAGCTTACAAATAGAGTTCAGCTTTGGTAAAGTTGAAGCTTCCCTTACCCAGTCAACAATGGCAATAAGATTCGATGGTGGATTAAGGGAAGAGTGAGTGAAGAAGGCATTCCAGACTTGAGTTGAGAAACAGCACAAGAAGAAGAGATGTGTTCTGGATTCTGGGCCTTGAGAACAAAGTAAACAGGCTGATGGGACATTGAGTCCCCATGACAGGAGACTATCTATCGTAGGCATACGATCCCGTAGGAGAATCCAACATATAAAAGCATGCTTAGGGATGCGCTGAGAAAACCAAACAGACTTATGCCAAGGTACCAACGCTCCAACAAGGTTTAGAGCAGTCCAAGTTTTGTGAGATGAGAATATGGCTGGAGGCGAGGTTTCAGATGTTTTCCATAGATAATAATCAGAACTTCCTGGCTCCAAATTAGGAGGATTTGATGGTAAGCATTGGCGTAGTAGGAGGATAATGGGGTTGTGACCGCGAGGCAGGCTCCAAGCTCCCTCTCCTATTGCTTGAGATATGGAGGAGACCCTAGAGATTCCTGTAACCCGAGGACCGTTTGATCCTGTGAGATGAATAAGAGGACCTAGGCCAGTCCAGTTATCATGGCAAAATAGAGCGGATGAACCTGAAGTTAAGTGGCTTGTAAGAAAGGGCCTGGCCAAGTGTCTGAGTTTTAAAAGCCTTCTCCAAAGCCAGCCACCAGACTGTTGAATAGATTGATCCCAAAAGATTCTGTCTCTGATCAGAACTTCCTTCACCCAAGCAACCCAAAGAGATCCCTGTTTCGCAAATATAAGCCAGATAAGTTTTAAACCAAATACTTTGTTACAAGCTTCCAGCCTCCTCAGACCTAACTCTCCTACTTCTTTTGGTGTACAAACGGAGGCCCAAGATACCTTAGCATTCTTAGCTGAATTTGGAGCGCCACTCCATAAGAAGGCATTGCAGAGACCTTCCAATGCTTTGAGGCAGCTCTTGGGTAATGGAAAGACAGTTGCCAAAAAGTTAAAAATACCATACAGAACAGATTGAACAAGCTGGAGGCGCCCCGCGAAAGACAAGTGTCGAGAGACCCATGATGAAATTCGCGCAGTCACCTTATCTAGCAGAGGCTGATAGTCATGCCGGCACATCTTATGCGGTAATAAGGGAAGACCAAGATAACGAACCGGTAATTCTCCTTGAATAAGACCAACCGTTGAAGCCAAATGAGCCAATGGAATATTGTTGCCACCATCCAGAAACAATCTTGACTTTAGTAAATTTACCTCCAGACCGGAGGCTGTAAGAAATCCCGGAGTATCTTTAGAGTGTCATTGACCGATTGTTGAGTACCATCAAAAAATATAAGCACATCATCCGCAAAGGAGAGATGGGTAATCAGGGGCGAAGAACAGAGAGGATGCGTCCCAAACACATTGCCCAAGGCAGCCGCGTCTAACTTTTTTGAAAGAATATCCATGGCTAAGGCGAAGAGTGAAGAGGATATGGGATCCCCTTGGCGAAGTCCTCTTTTGCCCTGAAAGAAGCCCACTAACTCCCCATTGAGGGCGATAGAAAAGTATGGAGATGAAATGCATTCTTGTATCCATCCGATAAACCTATCCGGGATCTCTAGAGCTCGAAGGATGTTGAGAATAAACTTCCACTCTAACTTGTCATAAGCTTTAGTGATGTCAATTTGGAGACATCCTCTAGTAACAGGCCCGACCTTATGAAAATCTGATACCATCTCGGAAGCTAATAGGACATTTTCACACAGTAAACGCCCCGGGATAAAACCCACTTGGTTCCCTTGCACTGCTTCTGAAATAAACAACTTAAGCCTGTCTGCCAATATTCTTGAGATGACTTTATAAACGTTACAACATGAGATGGGTCTAAACTTCGTAAGCTTATCAGCTCCTACTATTTTGGGAATTAGAGTAAGAGCTGTAGTGTTAACCTGCCTGAACAGCCTAGAATTTGTGAAAAAATCCAGTACTGCTGCGATCAGGTCCTGCCCCACAAGCTGCCAAGATGAGGTGAAGAATTCAATTGTGAAACCATCAGGACCCGGCGCTTTATTCCGAGGTAATGAAAAAACCGTTTCAGTAATTTCCTGCAGTGTAGGTAATGCCAAAAGGCGAGATGATAAGGATACCGAGCACCTGAAAGGATGAATCTGCTTTATGTTCTCAACTGAAAGCGGTCTCACATCAGAATTAGATTGGCCTAGGAGCTGAGAGTAAAACTGGACTGCCATGGTCTTTAGCAAAGTAGGATCATAAACCTTATTATTGAGGCCATCCCTTAGGTAATGTATAATATTCTTTGAAAGGTTTGCGATAACTGACCGATGAAAGAAAGCCGTATTCTGATCTTCTTCTCCAAGCCACCGAATACGAGATTTTGTACGATAGAACTTTTCCTTAATAGCTGCCCAAAACAGCCAATTGTCTCTAGCCTCCTTTTCCTCCTCAAAACTCACTTAAGATGGGGTTGATAAAAGCTGCCTCTGCTTTTCCTCCAATAGATCAAATGCATGCTTTGACCTTTGTTGAATATTACCAAAGCTGTTTCGATTGAGAAGCTTACAACATATTTTGGCTGCTCTAAGGCGCTTGCATAACACCACCAGACCAGATCCAATTTCAAAGACATCAGACCAAGCTTCCTCCTGAAGATTAGAGAAATCTGGATGAGAAGTGAAGAATGTGAAGAACTTAAATGGAACTTTCCTTTGATAAGATGACTCCGTTAGAGAGACTGAACACGGTGAGTGATCAGATGGGTCAGGAGCTTCAAAGATAGCTGAGGATCAAGGGAATGAGTCCAACCAAGGTTCATTGCACAACGCTCTGTCAAGCTTTCTAGCTATAGGGTTAAAAGGCTGGCGATTGAACCATGTATGGAGGCAGCCACGAAAAGGCACATCCAATAATCGACTAGTTTCAAGACATGTATGAAAGTCTACCATTCCCTGAATAGATAGAGAGAATGGATAGAGAGAATACATTTCCTCCGTTGACAAAACTTGATTGAAATCACCCAACACCAACCAGGGAGACGAAGATAGCAGATTTGACCCAGCAAAGGCCCTTAGAGAGTCCCATAGAGGGCGACGCTCCGCTTCCGTATTACGAGCATATACAAATGCAACCGTGAATGAGGTTAAGGTAACCGGATCAAACACACCACACAGCACCATCTGATCCGACTTAGAGTAGACCACGACCAATAATGAAGGCTTCCAAACGACCACAATTCTTCCATTAGGAGCTTCCTCAGAAAAATTTGGCTCAAATCTCCAACCAGGGAGAGTAGAATTCATAACGTGGAAAATGTTCGGTTCTCTAACGCGAGTTTCCAAAAGACCGCCTATAAGGGATTTGCTTGCGGTTATCCAACGAGAAACGTCTTTTCTTTTATTTTGGCCATTAAGGCCTCTTATGTTCCAGCAATATATCATTGGATGGATACAAAAAAGGGGCATGGGAGAGATGATTAAGCATTAGGTGGAGAGGATTGCCGCGATTGCGACCGTCCTCTCGAGGAAGCACCTGAGGATACTGAGTTTGTTGTCTTTGTTGTTTGAGCAGGAACCAGAGTCTGAGAGAAAGATCCAGCCCGACACTGAAGAGCCTGCTTGTGGCGAAGCCTTTTAGCCCGTCTGTGATTTGCTAGTGGCAGCGCAACCTGTATCTCTGGGGGTCTTGTGCAAGAGCGATTATGAAGAACCCTTTGCGCAACTTTAATCACATCATCTTCCTCTCCCCTCTGACTTGATGACAAAGATTTGAGAGATTTATGATCTGGCGGCTCGGAATTCAAAAGAGGCTTACGCCTAGACTTCTTTGAGACGAGAGTCCATCCAGAATCAACAGATACTGGGCGAGATAGGGGAGAAGAGGATCGAATCCTCCCTCGAGATTCCTTTATCGATGAAGAAGAAGGTTTAAGGATCGACTGCTTGGGAGCAGAACCATGAGGAGAAGAATGGGTAGAATCCTGAGCTGAATCAACCTCTTTCCGCGAGTCAATAGGCGGAGAAGCTCTAGCAGGGGTGATCGTTTGCGGGCAGCGGAGTGGGAGGTGGCCAAACTCCTTACAGATGGTGCATTTAGGACGAATACGAGGGTATTCTGCAGACACAGTGCAGAAGTTGCCAAATTTATCCTTAACACGGACGTGAGCCGGCTGCTTTCTGTCCACGACAACCCTAACCTTGATTTTAGCAACCGAACGAGGTACCGGGGCGAGTGTTGGTTTCTCCGTGTATAAAGGCTCTCCAATACATGATCCTATAACACTTAAACCTTCAAGAGAGTAGAGCTGCGGCGGGATATTTCTGATTATTGCCCACACAGGGGCTACCTCGAGCTTAACAGGTGACAAGTCCGCATCAGGAGACCACGCAGATACTGAGAACGCACAATTTCTTGAATACAAATAAGCAACATCAAGAACCCACTTCCGGGTGAGTTCACAAGGAACAAAATTGAGACATGTGTGATTAGAGTAAGACCGAACAGAGATTCTCCCTTGAGCCCCCCAGATGGGATTAAGATCCGCAAAGATCTTGGCTGCAGAGGGAGGAGAGCCATGAAATTTTGCCAGTAGGTGATTAGACCAAACATTCGAAACTTGAAGTCTAACAGATTCAGGCGCATCCACTGTGGGGATACCGTCATCAAGAATAGAGGGCGGAGACATTTGCTTCAGATTCCGCAGGGAAGAACTGAAACGATGAGCCCATAACATGGATGGTGATGCGGCTAGAAGACCCGAAGGGGCTAACTCAGGAGAGGAGCTTGGGGAGGAGTTGGATTTAAGGGCCACAACCTTTGCCGACCAAGGAGGGGCTACCGAGGGTCCATATTGACCAGCCACAACCTCCTTCCCTGCACAAGGGGCCTGATGGGGAGAAGGCGATGGCGGAGTCAGATCCGGCGATACCAACGAGGCCGACGAAGAGCCATTCAACGGAACCAGAGGAGGATCGATTGAAAAAAGGGCGAGACTTCGCGGAGGGTTGAAGTGACGACCAGAAGATAGCAGATCTGAAAAGTGGGGAACTAGGGCGAGGAGATCTGGAGGAAGCTCGAGAGAGCTAGCCGACGCCGAATGCAGATCTGGAGGCAGAGGATCCGGGGGATCAACAAGAAACGTAGCCATGGAAGAAAGGAAAGAGGGGGGGAGAAAGAGGAGCTTCTCGTCGGTGTGCGTGAGGCACAGCCGCCGCCGGCGAGTCAACAGAGAGGGTAGTCCAAAAAAATCGCCTTTACTGTTTTATTTTCCCTAAACTCAGGCATTTCGGGGCAACTTTGATTGTGTAAGGAATATTTCCATTTTTATTATGTGCTAATTTTTCTATGGGAATTGCTATTTCTTAATGTATATTTGATGATTTAAAGGAGTTTTTGGTATGTGAAAAAAAGTGAAGGAAAAGCTAACGCTTCACAAAAAATGTCACGAGCATGTATGACAAGTATCACGAGCATGCTATGTGTTAAAGGCCAATGTTTACCACTTGTCACCATACATTCATTTTTTTGGATGAATGGTTGAGATGGTCGAGCTCTCGTGAGTGTGTTCATGGTGAAAAGTGGGAAGCATTGGTCTTCTTACATAGTCGAGCTCTCGTGACTGTGTTCAAAGTTTATATAATAAGATAATTTTACTTATTTAACGATCTTAGTTTTCTTACTTTCTCATCCTGATGATTTAGTCGTTCGTTGAATGGTCTTAAACGAACCGGGCTAGCTAGAACTGAGAACTTGTAAAAATCGTATGCAAAACCAAATCATCTAAGGCGTGTCCTCGACCAAGAACAAGAGGAAAAAAAACAATACCTGTTTTGAAGATCGGCCAAGTCTCTGTGAAAAGAGTAAGGGGCTAGGTTTAGAGAATGTTTTCTTATTGATCTTAGGTCGATACTTTACAATATTTATATAGCAATAAGTTAGCTTGGTATCCAAGTAACCAACTTTCCTAATATCTTTATAGAATATTTACAATATATATCCCAATACTCCCCCTCAAGTTGGAGCATGCAGATCACAAATGCCCAACTTGGACGATAACGTTTGAAATGGAACACGACCGAGCGCCTTAGTGAGAATATCGGCAAGCTGTTCATTCGTACGAACATGAACCATAGTGAGAGTACCATCTTGGACAGCATCCCGTACAGCGTGACAATCGGACTCTACGTGCTTCGTACGCTCGTGAAAAACCGGATTGGAGGAGATATGTATGGCTGCTTGACTGTCACAAAAGAGCCGAATAGAATCAGTGAGAGGGACGCCAAGATCCTTGAACAACTGTTTGAGCCATTTGACTTCATTGAGAGCATTTCGCATCGAGCGATACTCAGCTTCAGCCGAGGAATGGGAAACCGTGTCCTGTTTCTTAGTCTTCCACGAAATAGGAGAACCACCCAAAAACATGACGTAGCCACTGAGAGAGCGTCGAGTCGTAGGACAAGCACCATAGTCGGAGTCACAATATGCCGTAAGAGTTAGATCAGAGCTGGAACCCAACAAAAGACCGCGGCCTGGAGAACCCTTGAGATATCGTACAACCCGCAAGGCAGCTTCCCAATGGTCAACCCGAGGTGTCTTCATAAACTGTGACAGAATGTGAACCGAGTAACACAAGTCTGGTCTGGTGGTAAGTAGGTAAATGAGACGACCAATCAGACGTCTATAAGGCTCCGGTTCCGTAAGAAAAGGACTGTCGCTTAAGGCCAACTTATGATTCTGTTCAAGAGGAGTCGAAGAGGGCTTTGAACCAAGCAGACCAACTTCGGCTATAATATCGAGAACGTATTTCCGTTGAGAGAGATAGATACCTTCAGCACTTCTCGCAATCTCAATGCCTAAAAAATATTTAGCCTTGCCCAAATCTTTCATATGGAAGCATCTTCCCAAATAAGCTTTAAAACTCTCAAGCATCCTTGTATTATTACCACAAATCAGCAAATCATCAACATAAACTAGAACTCGAAGCTCCACATCACCACGAGAGTAGGAGAAAAGAGAGTAATCCGCATATGATTGCACAAACCCAAAATTCTTTAGCGCAGATGAAAGCTTAGCGAACCAACACCGAGGAGCTTGCTTAAGACCGTACAAAGATTTTCGAAGGCGACATACCTTTGTAGGATCAGAATGTCGAAACCCAGCCGGTAACTTCATGTAAACTTCTTCCTCCAAATCTCCATGAAGGAAAGCATTATGAACATCCATTTGATGCGCCTCCCAATTATTTGCGGAAACAATACGTAATAGACTACGAATCGTAGTCATTTTTACCACAGGAGCAAATGTCTCGTTATAGTCTTCTCCTTCCACCTGTCGATTGCCACACGCAACGAGGCGAGCTTTGTATCGTTCCAAAGAACCATCAGCATGCAACTTGATTTTATACACCCACTTGTTATTGATAGCTTCTTTCCCGGGAGGTAAGTCAACGATGTCCCATGTGTGATTCTCTTCTAAAGCTCCAATCTCAGAACCCATAGCGTTATTCCATCGTGGATCTTGCATAGCTTGTTTATACGAGGTCGGCTCTACACTCGCAATGACAGCCGCTAGAAAAGCCTGATGCGTAGAAGAGAAGTTATCATCGCAAATGTAATTGGTAAGAGGATATGGTGTTGTACCTGAGACCGTAGACGAGGAGGCTGTTGTGAAGTCGGTGTGAGCGTGATGGGTTTCTTCGATGCATTGTGTAGCGTATGACACGTAACCTTGTAACCGTACCGACGGAAATTTCTCACGTTTCCCTTTTCCCATTTCAGCACCTTCAACGTGATCATCAGACACCACAACCGGTAGAGCTGGAGGAACATCATCAATGTTATCACTATGGCGAACCTCTGTCGGAGGTATTTCAGCCGGAGGTAAGGACACCACCGTATCTTCTGGTACCATCGTAAGCATCTCACCAACTTCGACAGGTGGTGTTTCATCAACCGCCACAACTGGAGCCGCGTCAACAAGACTGTCCGGATTAGCGACATTCTGAACAACATCATCGATAGCCGGGTGAGTGGGAAGCTCACTCCCCCTTACGTCAAGCACGTGTGACGGATCAAAACTCCAATCATCATCGAGATCTACACCAAGAGGAGAGTGTGTTTCGACGACTTGCTCTGTAGAGAATGGAAATATATTCTCTTGGAAAATAACATCCCGAGACACCAGAAACTCCTCTGTTTCAAGATCATAAACCCTCCAGCCTTTCTTTCCAAACGGGTAGCCAACAAAAATACAGTGCCTACTCCGTTGACCAAACTTGTCCTTATCCCGATCACGACGGTGTGCAAAACACGAGGAGCCAAAAACCTTCAACTGATCGTAGGAGGGTTTGTTGCCATACAAAAGCTCATACGGAGTCCGGCCATTTAATATCTGAGTAGGAGTCCGATTAATGAGATAAGCTGCAGTCGAAATAGCTTCTCCCCAAAACTTAGTCGATAAGCTAGCTTGAAAGAGTAGAGACCTCGCAACGTTGAGAATGTGACGATGCTTCCTCTCAACGCGTCCGTTTTGTTGGGGAGTAGCCACACAAGACGTTTGATGAACAATCCCGTGATCTCGAAAAAATGTAGACAAGCACATAAATTCCGTACCATTGTCACTCCGCACCATACGCACTGACTTGTTAAATTGTTTTTCGGTGTAGGCACAAAAATTCTGTAGAACACGCTTAACTTCCGATTTTTCAAGCAAGAGATACGTCCATACTGCTCTAGAGAAATCATCAACAATGGTCAAAAAATACACAGCCCCACACGAAGCCGGAATTCGATAAGACCCCCAAACATCCACATGTATGAGAGAAAAACACTCCAAAGCTTTATTAGAACTATCATGAAACACTTCTCTTGTTTGCTTAGCCCTAAAACAAACGTCACAAGGACTAGGGCTAGCTAAATTCTTAACACCAGAAATCATAGGGAAACTAGAAACTAAGGAAAACGCAGGATGCCCCAGCCGGCGATGCCACAAAGTTGAATCACACTGAACTTCAGCCTTGTTTACTCGAACAGCAGCAACATCCGCAAAATAGTAGACCCCATCACGCTCTTCACCGGCTCCAATCAGCGTCCTCGAAAAACGGTCCTGTAAAACACAAAGAGTATCAGTCACTAGAGCAACACACTTCATTTGTCTGAGCAACTTTGAAACTGAAACAAGAGAGCAATTCAGATCCGGAACATATAAAACATTCTCAAGAACAATGTCCTTGGAGAGATGAAACACCCCAACACTTGTGGACATAGTTTTACTTCCATCAGCAAAGCCCACCGAACACGGCGAGATTGGTGTGATATTGACAAGCAAAGAGCAATTCCCAGTCATGTGATGAGAAGCTCCAGTATCAAGAATCACATCCTCATTTATCTTACCAGAAAGTTTGTCACCGGGATTGGTTGTTTTCTGCTGAGCCATCTGACTTATAGCTTTCCACTGATCGGGTGTAAGAGCCGGAAGTGCAGACGCATGAGGACTGGTGGCGTGAGCGACAGTCGCGTAACCACGGCCACGGCCCGCTGGTCCGGTGCTCGGACTTCTTCCTCCGCGACCCGCACCACGACCCGCACCACGTCCACTACGTTCGAGCCACCAATCCGGATAACCATTCAACTGCCAGCAAAATTCTTTCTCATGTCCAGTTTTACCACAGTGAGAACACAAGAGACGTTCCCTGCCTCGATTATTTCCACCAGCAGAGCGAGCCACATAACCAGAAGCATCTACCGGTTCACGTCCAAGAGAAGCAACAGACAGCTCATGAGGTTGCGGTTCCCGTCGAGTAGTAAAGCCAATAGCCTCATGATGTTGTTCCTTCTTCCTAGCAGCCGTCAGTCTCTGTTCCTCACGAATCACTTTCGCATAACAATGAGCCAAATCTGGCATCGGATCTGCATCAACTATTTGACACACCACATTACCAAAACGAGACTCATCAAGCCCCATTACAAACTGATGAACCTTCTCATCTTCTCTTTCCTTAGAGATTTGAGTACTTGCACCACACGTACAAACAGGTAAAGGACGGTAGTTATGAAGTTCATCCCACAACACCGTAAGTCGTCCATAATACTCAATCACCGACTGACCTTCTTGTCTACATGCTGCAAGCTGAGTCACAATCTGATGCATACGAACCTTGTTTCCAACCGAAAACCTGCTCTTCAAATTTTCCCACAACTCAGCAGCATCAGAACAGAACGTCACAGTTGAGCGCACCTTAGGAGCTATTGACGTACGTAACCACCCGACAACCATCGAATTCACGCTCGTCCATGACTCCCAATCAGCTCCGTCTTCTGCAGGCTTAGGAATCGATCCATCAATGAAGCCTGTCTTCCTCTTCGCGCGAAGAGCATTCATCATCTCTGTAGCCCACTCAGCATAATTATCACCAGTCAGGTGAACAGCTGAGATCATGGCTCCCGGATTATCTGACACATACAACGAGTACGGCGTCGTTTTTCCGGGTTCATCGGTCCGACCAACGACAGGAAGGTCTGTGGTTCCAGCCATTGAAAACAAGAAAGATCTTAATCAAAGATCAAATAACGAAAAAAAAAAAAAAAGAGGTGATCTTGATCAAAGATCGAATTACACAAAGAATGAAAGGAAAAAAAATTAGGCTTCTTGCTCTGATACCATGTGAAAAGAGTAAGGGGCTAGGTTTAGAGAATGTTTTCTTATTGATCTTAGGTCGATACTTTACAATATTTATATAGCAATAAGTTAGCTTGGTATCCAAGTAACCAACTTTCCTAATATCTTTATAGAATATTTACAATATATATCCCAATAGTCTCCAATCGCGTCCACCTTGTAGAATATAGGAACTACTTCATTGACGGGTTCTTTAAGTTTCGGTAGCTCATCAAAACCACATTTTGACTCGGAGAAGATCGCCAGTGAGATCCTCGAGTCCTGGATTCGTTTAAACAGACTCTTTAGATCTCTGCCTCTTACCTCTTCCTCGTCTATGAAGACATTTATATTTTCGTTTTTTAAGATAGGCTCAAGAAAATTGATCAGGCCGTTGCTCTCATCTTCATCCAGGGACTTGATGAACACTAAAGGCCGTGTTGGGATCAATCCTAGAAATGAAGAAGAAGAAAAAGAGGTAGAAGCCGCCATGTGATAGCTTTTTATTTTTAGAGAGAAAGTTTTTTTTTATCAATGGTTCCAATGTTATTATCTGTTTGAATCTTCGAAACAGTTCAAGTAGTGAGCTGTCAACTTGTCATAATCTGAATGAGTCTTTAATATTCCAAAGTCAAAGATGGAATAGATCAACCTGATAAAATACATATACATAATGATTGATTGTGTTAGCTGTTAGGGGCAGTGTCAATTTGGGGTACAAAACCGAGTTTTAACTAAACCGAAATGATTAAGCCAAAACTGAACCAATATTTGTTAACAAACTGTGTGGTTTCTCTACGAAAAACAACTAAACCCGAAACTGCATTAAAAATTTCATTTACCTTTTTAATTTAGTTATAATGTGTATATAGATACAATAATATTACATAAATATAGAATTAACCAAATCATTGTTTATATTTATTATTAAGAAATTTCAACTAAAACCAAATCAAAAAAAAGTTGTACCAATCCGATCAAAACCATACTAAATTACATTATTTTGTTTAGGGGTGTTGGACTAAATATTTGGAGAGACTTGAATTTTTAGTGAATTTTGAGATGATTTGGTTAAATTTGGGTGAATTAGAAATTTAGTTATAAAATTTTCTGAAATCTCACATAGAACAATGGGATTTGAGGTATTATATATTTTAACTAAGAAATCTCCTCAAATCTCACCTGAAACTTTTAAATCAAATTCCAATAATACTTTCAATAAGAGTGGATTTGATTGTATATTTTAAAATCATTAATCCAATAACACTAGATTTTAAAAAATATTTTAAAATTCATGTTTCAATAACACTAAATTTCTCATTTTAATTCAAATCTCTCCAAATATTCAATTCAATATAAGCGTTTTGCGGAGGCTTTGTGTTCTATATCGATCTTTAAAAATCAATATATAGTAAAACCTCTATAAATTAATAACATTAGAATGAATGTATTTTATAAAATATGATTAATTTATCGTGTTTATTAATTTATAGAAGTAATAATTGGGTGTGATTATAAATTTGGAAACATAGAAAATTATTAATTTAACAAGATATTAATTTATAGAGTATAAATTTGTAGAAGTTTCACTGTATCTGTAAAACAATATAAATAACTACTTTAACCTTCTTCTTTTTTGATAAGCAAATATATTAGATCATTGGCTGCAAAAGTCTACTCCCCAAATTATTTCTTGCAATTATATAATCATAGACCTCTGCAAGTTGTGTTTCCTTAAATTATAAAATCCGACGACAATCCAAGCTTGTCAAACTCAAAATTATAACTCCGAAGGAATCTCAGAAATAACAAAAGAAATTGACTTATTCAAAACAAGGAAAGAACCATTTGTGTTCACGAGCGAGTGAAGAACAAGAGTAGAAGTCATGGCTCAAAAGCTTAATCTGACTTTTACTTTATGATGGTGATGTGATATTCTTTTTTTTTTTTGTTAAATATGTCATTTTCATATGGTTGTTTTGCTCAAATCTGCCTCAGACTCAGTCACACAAGTCTAAAAATAAGCAAGCGAACCGTCAAGGAAGAGAATATATCCTTAAAATCTGATATAGCAATTGCTTCATTGTCTTCCTCTTTTTCAGGCCAATTATTCTCCGCATTCTTTAAGACGATAATACGTAAGCCAATAGTTTCCAAAAATCCTTTTTCTCCACTAATGCTAATTGAAGGTTCTACAATAAGATATACTGAATTCCTACGAAATTTCTTATGAAAATTTTGTTGGAAAGTTTCCTACCATTTTCCTAGGAAACATAGTTTGTACTTTGTAAGATAGTTGTAGTAATTTCGTATGAACAAATCCTACCATTTACATATGAAACATAATTTATACTCCCTCCGTTTCAAATTAGTTGTTGTTTTAAGAGTTAAATTTTGTTTCAAATTAGTTGTCGTTTTAGGTTTTTAATGCATATATTTAGTACAATTTTCCAGTTTTGTCCATCTTGTTTTAATATTTTGACCAATAAAAATAAACTAAATAAATACTAATTAAGGGTAAAAAAAAAATTAATTGTTTTCTTAATCTACGTAAAACAATTTAGAACGACAACTAATATGAAACAGAGGGAGTAAGTTAATTGTAGGAATTCAGTATGACAGTTTAGAACTACTTAGGTTAGATAGAGCATGTTATAACCTCTGCAAAACAATTGTTGTATTATGCGTAGGAGTTTTGTAGGAACGAATCCTACAATTTTCTTACGAAACTAATCCGTTAGGTTAGTCATAGGAATTCTGTTGGATAAATTATAACTACTTAGGTAAGGTAAAGGTAGAACACATTATACCTGTTGCAAAATGACCGTTAGAAAAGTGAGATTATTTGAAGGAATTTGGTAGGAAATTAAAAGATTTGCAGTGTCCGTTTGTCACTTTTAGAATCAATTACATAAGTGATAAATATTATTTTATATCAATTATAATTAATACAAATAAATAAAACAAGCTGAAGAAAACACATTCTTTTTGTAGTGTGGTAGTTCCAACTGAGTATGATTTTTTTTTTTTTTTTGGTTAAATTCCAACTGAGTATGATACTATGCCTATACATGATGGTACATAAAAAATGATGGATGAAGAAAAGAGAGAGATAAGTCCACCATGCCTATAAATGACTCCCTTAGTGTTTGGGACGAATTATAACACCTTTGACGAAGAGACCTGACTTCCACAGTTGGCACTCGTGTTCGTACATTTCAAAAGAGATTTCCCCAATGGGTTTTATCGATGTGATGAACTCGCCTACCGGAATATCAACCCATTTGTTACTTATGTAATCTCTCATTTTCACACTCCGTTCTTGCGGTTTCTCACAACTATTGGATATGGCCAGCTTAAGCTTCACCGGTTTCTCCCATCTGAATTTGGTGTATACTACCCCCACCACGAACACTACTTCGTACCTTGTCCTCGGGGACAGATGTCGTGTGTCGAACTTTCCGGCTACCTGTAGCCAGCTAGCTTTTCTTAAATACGCAATTTCTATAACTGTTTCACTGGAAAACATTTTGTTTGATTAGTGAATAGATAATAAATATAGGAACATATCTTTTAAAGGTATGTATATTTTTGTGATAATTATATTTCTTTTCACTTGAAACAGTTATATATCAAAATTAACATTTACCTCAAAAAAAAAACATATATATATATATATATATATAATTACATCAAAATAAATATATATATATATATATTTATATATTTAAAAGTATTGTATAGAAAATGTTATTATAAAATGAAAATTAATAGTTTATTTTCATAGTATTTATGGAAATAGCACCTTCTCTAAAGTACCATTTTTTTTATTCCATAAATTTATGGAGCAAATTCAATACACTTTCTTTTACTAAAAATATCACAAAATATGTAAGAAACCTCCACAAATCAGTTGTATGAAACCTCTTAAAAAAAATTTAAAAAATACTTGAAAATGTTAAGAGAGGTTTTACTTTGGGTTTTGTTTCGGGAGAGCGAGCCAGGTCCAATGGTCGGAGTTCTCTGACCATGTAATGGAAAGTTCCCTTGCGTTAATCATGAAAACGTTACACTTTGGTCTCGTCACCAAGAATTTAAACTGTCGATAAATAAACTCCATGTTAGTTCCATATAATACCAATAGAGTAATAGACATATGGAGTATAAAATATATCAACTAAAAAGAAAGCAAATGTTATCACCTCGTACGATGGACCCGGTGTTCCCATATTGTTTGGCAAATAAAGTTCATTCAGCACAGAAACTTCAACGGCTTCCTTACTGAACATAAATCCAAACATCTAAGGAATTAAGCAGATGGTCGTTGATCTAATTATTTTAGTTGAGCATAGATCTGGTCCATTAAATAGATTCTACTTAGTAATTACCTTATATTTTATGGTTTCACAAAATACTTTTTACCTTTTCAAGAAAATGTCGTACTTTAATAGATCGGTAGATCCTTAGACCATCTTTATCCCACATCTTTTGATGAGTGTCTTAAAATATTTTAATGTTAAAATTTAAAGACACTTATACTTTGAAGGATCTAAAGTGTCTCTACATAGACACTTTAGTTAGTTTAAAAACACTTTCATTTTTTTTTTTTAATAATTTAAAGACACCCTCCATATATCACCAATGGAGGTGCTCTTTGAGCATTTTTATCCCACTAAAATAATAGTAAAATAATAAAAAAGGAAGAGAGAGGATGAGAGACCTATGGTAAGAGTCTTTCATTTGAGAGATTCATTTCACATTTGTCTTTGTCACATTGGTTCAATAATTTTTTTCTAATTTAATTTTAATGACATAATTAAATTTTAACAAAAATAATAATATTAAATTGTAAAATAATTTTAAGGATCTCTCATTGAGAGAATCTTGATGAAAGTGCTCTTAAGAAGGAAAAAAGTAGACTTTTTTATTATTATTAATATATCATAGATGAGACGTCAACAACAAAGGAAAATAAATAGACATTTGGGACAACCTTTCCAAAATTTTAAGAATGTGATTTTGCTATTTTTTTTTCATTCAAAACATTCATCAACTCTTCACATATACATCTTTGAAAAGTATTTTCTACTATATTGATAAAAATAAAACGTCATGATCTACTAATTAAAACAACTTTTTGTATTTTTTGGAAATTATATAAGTTAAAATGATTGTGGTATACAATCATTTGACTATTCTACTATTCATCTAGTATATACCATTGAAGCCGTACATCAAAACATCATAAATGTTTTAAGTAGATGGAGCAATGAAATCGTAAGGGAGGCTCTTACTTTAATGCCTCCTGCATAGTGATTGTGAGTTTACTTGCAGGGACCACGAAATTGTCGTCATTTTCTTCATTTCTTACTTCGAAGTTATTCGTCAGCACTCTCTTCACCGCATTGACTATTACCTTTATGAAATCTCGATCGGAAGTATCACTTTGACCAACCAAAAACAAAAAAAAAATCAGTGAGTCAACTACCTTTTCTTTATAAATTTTTCAAGTGACAAGAAATAAAAGTAGATAAATAAATAAAAACCTGTAATCTGGCAAGACCAAGGCAAACGTACGACAAACAGAACTCAAAGCCTCCAACCATTTATGGCCTCTTTCTGGATATCTATCAACCATATTCCGAAGTTTATTACCAAATTCTCCTTGAAGACATTTCACTACAGTAGGATTAAGCTTGTAAAAGATGGGAATAACTCTGAGCTCGTTTCGATCCATGCATTCTTTGATTTGTACAAGCTCATCCAAACACCATTTTGACTCGGTGTATCCCTCAGAGAAGATAACCAACGCGACTTTCGACTCGCCTATCGTATCAAACAAGCTGATTAGGTATTTGCCTCTCTCTTCTTGCTCGTCTATGAACACGTTGATGTTTTCTTCTTTCAAAGCTGGCACAAGAAAGCTGATGAAGCCTTTGCGTACATCTCCTCCGCGGAAGTTGATGAACACTTGAGGTCCCGTTGGGATGAATGGTACAATGGATGAAATAGAAGATGCTTGAGGTGGCGTAGTGATGAATGATTCAATAGAAGAAGGAGAAGAAGATGCTTGAGGTAACGTAGGGATGAATGATTCAATAGAAGAAGAAAAAGAAGATGATTCTGTCATCGAAGAGATTTTTCCTAGAAATTTCTTAAACATATTGGAGATGTCCCCAGGAGTTTGATGGATTCTTGTTTGAAGTTGAAATATACGTTGATGAACATTTTGTGAGATATATATATATAGATTTCTTAATGCTTTCCTGGAAACTTCAGTGGCCAAAATGAAAGTTCCAAAAGACGACAAATATTCTCTTCAAACCGAGTAAGATCTGTCTGAAAAAGAAAAGAAAAAAAAAAAAAAAAAAAAAAGACGAGTAGAATCTGACTTTTCTCTGGCGACGTGAAAATAGGGGAAGCAATTTAATCAAAATTTCAGGATTTTCGTAACGTAACTACAATTCAGGTTAGTGATGGTTACTTATTATGGTTAAATATTTGATAATTATGATAGAGATTAACATTAGTGGCGTTTTTATTAAAAAAGAAAAGAAAATTTACCTCTATTGAAAAAAGTTGATGATGATATATCAACTAATACTTATCAGTATAGTTGATTATATATACATTTTGTTCTATTTTTTAATATTAAGGTTAATTAACAGTTACAGTGAATAATAATTTATTTTAATTATAATAATATATTTGTACGGTTAACTGTTACGGTTATTCACCATTTTATTTGATGATAGTTATTTATAATATATATATTGCTAGTAGTAAAAATATTTAATTCAATCTGTTAGAAATTTAAATATATAAAAAAAATGTGTGATTTTGTTTATCCGATAGGGTAAAACAATTTTACATTATTGTTTGAATATATTAACAAATTCATTTTCTCAATATGATTAAAAATTGAATAAATTAAGAAATTTTTAGTTCCCTTTTTCCTATGCGGTAATAAATTGAACTTTTACGTATACAAGAACATGTATACAAGCTGTGGTGTGGACTTGACACGTTTCAAGTCAAAACTCTGTTATGTTGTCCTCTATACTTTAACACTTCTTGCTAAAGAAGCTTGGAGGCTCTTGCATCAGCCTGCAAGTCTCTGTGTGCGAGAGTTTTTAAAAGCCGGTATAATGGTAAATGGTGGCTTCAACATTATGCAACCATGTATATATCGGTATAGGAGGGGCCCTGATTTGCCTAGATAAGCATTTGTTTTGGACGTGCATTGTTGGAGAAAGAGCTTAAGCACGCTGTTGGATCTGGTGATTCTTTGATCGTGTGCATTTTTTTTTTTTTTTTTTTTTTTTTTTTTTTTTTTTTTTTTGATAACCGTGGGGTCCGGCGACCGAGGTCAACCGACTAATCCCACGAGGCCCACGGCAGTCCACGTATTCTTGCGATTTAACGCTAGCCCGGGTGGCCAAGTAGTTTCGAGCCCGGGTCCGTATTGGGAATTACCTCCCTCAAGTACCACTAGGATACGACCACTTGATCGTGTGCATTGATCCTAGGTTATATAAAAACAGCATCGTATCCCTTAGGGCCGGTCCTGACAGTAATAAGACCACAAGCCTATTTTATTTTTAGGCCGATTTTTTAGTTTAAAGATATAAAAAGTTGTTAATGACGCTTATATCATTCGAACAGTCATCTCTAATACTAATTTGGACTATTAAATCACTAGGATACAAAAACTTTTTGAGGACTGCAAGCCCAACCTTGCCCTGTTTGGACCCAGGGCCGGCCCTCCCTCTTATACTAACCCACTTTATTAATTTGAATTTTATGGTTAAGGATCTAACTGATCCTCTTATCAAAATCATGGAATCGAGCTAATATATGAGGATGTGAACCAATGGTTATATGCTCAAGAAACAGCTACAACGGATGCTAGTCTCCTCCCTCTCATCTATCACCATCTTTAAAGAAATGATGGGTTTGCATCTATGGTCTCTTAGGTTCAAACGCAAGCGTTTGGGGAAAGCCTCATTGGTTTTGCGTGACCATCTAGTACATCTTTTATCACATAGAAGTCACCGACGCATAGCATCAAATTTTACTTTGGGCCATTTAGATTTAGTATGGTAATCTTCATTTTTCTTTAATCAAGAACATATAAATTTGGCTTCTCTAAAGCCCAATTAAATATTTTCGCACCTTTTGGACCCATCGAAAAGCTTATTTACAAAATTGTGTTTCTTTATTTACAAAAAAAAAAAAAAAAAAAAAAAAAAAAAAAGTAACGTTAGTTAATTTGATAACTAAATTTAATCGCTATTTCTGTTTCATGATTTAAAACAAATTAAGTTTCGAACTCACACATGAGAGCCTATATACAAAATTGTGTTTCTTTATTTACAAAAAAAAAAAAAAAAAAAAAAAAAAAAAAAAAGTAACGTTAGTTAATTTGATAACTAAATTTAATCGCTATTTCTGTTTCATGATTTAAAACAAATTAAGTTTCGCTGTCACAATTCATATCGCATGACTGACCAACATGAACCAACCCTGAATGATGGTGATAGCACTCGATATAATTTTTCTACTTTAAATTCTAAAAAAAAAAGATTAGTTTACTTCCAGAACATTATAATATATATCACCCTTATAGAAGTTTTATTATTATTTAATCTAATATATTACATAGAAATCTCTACGTGAAGGTATTTAAAATACCCTATTAAGTTACATTGTAACTTTTGTAGCCTATATATACTATTCTCTAATATAAATTATTAAGATCCACATCAAACCTTTGGTTATATTGTAAAGACTATCCCACCTATTTGTTTAACAGTTAAAGTATTATAATTTTTGGTAAACCCCTTTTTGTATATATTTTATATGCGTGCATGCATCTTGACGGATATATAATAGGGACGACTGCCTTGAACTTCCTCTATAATGGTGCTTCTGCGTTGATCCACTCAAACTCTAAGACTTTTGATTTTCCTCCATGTACTATCACATTGCTTCATATTTACCCTAATACTAGTTTTCTCTGCCCAATTCTACCTGAAAATTTATTTGCGGTCAAATTTACGAAATCGCTTTTAGAAAATAACGATTACCCGATAAATCAAGTAAACCCAACTCCAATTAAATCTAATTAAACCCAATTAAAATTCTCAAATCGATTTAAACCCAATTAAATTCAAATAGATTTAAACCAAATTAAATTCAAATAAATTTAAACCCAAATCGATTTAACCAAACTCCAATTAAACCCAAATCAATTTAACCAAACTCCAATTAAATCTAATTAAACCCAATCAAAATCTCCAAATCGATTTAAACCCAATTATACCCAAATTGATTTAACCCAACTCCAATTAAATCTAAATAAATCCAATTTAAATTCTCACATAGATTTAAACCCAAATCAAGTTAATCCAAATCCAATTAAACTTAATTAAAATCCCCAAATCAATTTAAACCCAATTAAACACAAATCGATTTAACCCAACAAAAAAAATTTAATCGATTTGGGTTTAAGTAGAGTTAGGTTAAATTGATTTGAGTTTAAATCAATTTAAAGATTTTAATTGGGTTTAATTGGATTTAATTTTAGTTGGGTTAAATCTATTTGGGTTTAATTGGAGTTAAGTTACATTGATTTGGGTTTAATTGAGTTTAAATCAATTTGAAGATTTGAATTGGATTTATTTTTTTGTTGGATTAAATTGATTTGAGTTTAATTGAGTTTAAATTGATTTGGGGATTTTAATTGGATTTAATTAGATTTAATTGGAGTTGGGTTAATTTGATTTATTGGACAATCGCTATTTTCTAAACGCGATTTCGTAAATTTGACCGCAATTGAATTTTCAGGTGGAATTGGGCAGAGAAAAATAGTAGGAGAGTAAATATGAAGCAATGTGATAGTATAGGGGGGAAAATCAAGAGTCTGAGAGTTTGGGTGGATCGACGCAGAAGCAGCATTATAAAGGGAGTTTAAGGCAGTCGTTCCTATATAATATTACAGTCTCTTCTTCAAATTAGCATTTTGCTGGCTCATATTTTTTTTTTTTTTTTTTTTGTTAAAAATTGCTGGCTCATATTGATTACGACTTATAACAAATTACGCTATAATCATGTTTTCTAATTGGATTTAGTTACTTACAATAGCCTCCTAAGATTGTCATTTGGTTTGGGCTGCTCTAAAATATTCAAAAAAAAAATCGTCATCTGTAAAAACTATTGATATAATTCTGTGTATATATAATACAACCAGATCCTAAATTTAACCGAGATTTTAACCCCAAAGAAAATATCCTTTATAATAATTTTGATGTAAAATATGAATTATTCCAGTTCATTTTAAGTAAAGTTTTAGCCCAAAATTCTTTTTTCTTTTAAATGATGTTTCAAAATCTTGATGTAAAATATGAATTATTTTTTTCTAATCAATCTTATATATTTATAATAAATGAATAATTCTTTTATTATTGCATTATTAATGAATACTACTTCTACTTCTCTACTGTTATAGTATCGTGTAAGTATTTATAAATATTTAAATTTTATATTATATATCTCATTAATAAATTTATTACTTTATTTTCCAGTTAATAAGGTGAAGAAAGTGTACAGATAAAACTGGAAATTTGTTAAACTCTCTGTATTGAAAATAAAAAATCATTTTTTGTGAAACAAATTTCAAATTTTTAATTATTATGAAAGAAATTTAGTAAAAACAGAAATATATTAGATATTACGAAAACTCTTAAACATTAATAAGTAAAAATATTACTTTAACATGAAACACAGGGAGTATTTAACCAGCCAGATTCCATATATAATGTCCACAGATTTATAAAACGGTTTTCATTAGGATTAGTAAATTAGCCAGAGAAGTAGATGAAGAAGCTTCCCGATGGCCTCTCAAATATGTATTGTAATGTGTAATCAATAACAATAATGCTCCTTAATTTGAACATTAACTAAAGCAAATTCAATTCAAGATTAGCATAGAGGTCGATTGTCCGTCCGAATCATGACAAAATAATAATATTCAAACAGTTAAGTAAACTATGATAGGGACTTCAACTTTATGTCGTAAAATGTAGTATGAGATATATAATAGTACATTTTATATAGGGAAAATTGGCTCTAAAGGATATATTTTTTTGAGTTTGTCCATATACACTTTTCTTGTTTAACATTGTCTAACTACACTTTTTAAATAATCAAAATCCAAAAATACCCTTGAATATGTAATTTAATTTTAAAAATTAAAATATTCACTAATTTGATTAAATGAAGAAAATTAGCAAAAAAAAAAAAAGTCAAAAAAAAAATGAAAATTGGATATATACCTCTCTTAAAAAATTATTAATTTAGTTAATAAAAAAATTAACAAATACTAATATATTAATCACATATTTTTCTTCATCAATCACAAATATCTACTCTTTGTTGTCAAACCATCTCCATACACCACATGTTACATATATCTCCACCATATTTATCTCTGGGATACAAGAAATCAATATGAAAAACATAACCAACTTATGAAAAGAATAATTTTATCTTAAGAAAAACGTAACCAACTTATTTTATATTAAAACTATTTTTAAACTAGGTAGAATATGAATTCAAAATTTTGTAGAACATAATCTTAGTAAATATTCAATTTCCTTAGAATAGATTTAGACATTTATGTTAAAGATTTAATAAATATTCAGTTTCTATAAATATATACAATTTCGTTTCCTTATTTTACGAAATTCTGAATTATGCAGAATTCATCTTCTAAATTTCGTAGAACATGACCAAACCGTAGAATACATATTCTAACATCCGTAGAAAATAGAGTAAAGTTTAGAATACATATTCTAAACTTTGTAGAACATAGAGTAACCTTCAGAATACGTATTCTAAATTTTGTAGAATATAGGTAACCTGCAGAATACGTATTCTAAACTCCGTAGAACATATAGCTAATTTGAATTCTAAACATCGTAGATAGAGACGAATTCTAAATTCTGTAGAACATGAAAAGTATGTAGAATACGTAATCTAAACTTTCTAGAACGTATACAAAATTCAGAACGTGTATTCTAAAAAATCTAGAACACATTTAATATAAAATTAACATCAACAAAATTTCCTTAAACTAAACACGACTTGCCTTTTTTAATTCACAACTTACCTTTTTAAAAAAAAAATTTGTTAAAACTATCTGAAAGGGTAGATTTGGCATGATTGACAATTAACAAAAAAAAATGTATATGGACAAACTCAAAAAAAATTATCCTATATATTCAATTTCCCCTTTTATATATATACTTTATAATAATGAGTGATTAGATCTGAATCCGTGTCGTGGTTAAACACTTAGGCGGCGGGATTAGTGGGGACAAAGAGATTATGGAGTGCATTAAAATCATTCCATTTAGATAGGTGGGAAGATGATTACTAAACTTAACCTAACGGGTAAATAATTTATTTCAAACTTTTAAATATGGGAAATTATGAAACTAATCTAAAATTTATATCAAACTTTTTAAAAATATCCTAACTAATAAATTACCTTAAGTCTATCTCCAATTTCTAAAGCTTGAATCCTATATATGCTTAATCAAACAAATAGCTAAAATAAAGAATTTAATCAGGCAAATTACCATTAATTTTTCTTGTTATGAAATAGTTTTAAAACAAGGTATTTTCCTTGGAAAGAATGTGCGGGATTTGAAAACATGACATGTTATTTATTCATGTATCATGTTATATTTTTACGTAGAAACAATTATGTTATTCATATTAATGTTTAAATATCAGTTTATTTGTTTATGTTATTTTGTCCGATAACGTGTTATGTAGTAAAATAACATGACTTTACGAGATATACCTAAAAACGTTCAAAAACTATTCCTTAGTTAGACTTTTTACTTAGTTATTTAATTAACCTAAAAATGTATGTTTATAGTTAGTTATTTACTATGACTATCTAAAATATATATAGTTAGGAATAAAACTAAAATGTAATTGGGTAATTAATTCCCTCCAGTCGCGGTAAATCATTACCACTTGGCAACAACGATAAAGACTGTCTAATCCAACTTACAAACGTATAGTGAAATTAAACATTATTGTTGAAGTCACAAATCAATCAACCGCCTCAAACGTTTTAACTATTTCGCATAGTTACCCTTTTAATTACTATTTGATTTGATTTATTTATTCTATCAATCTGGTCCCTAAAGACAAAGTAATCAATCAGAGCATCATCTAAGATGTTTGAAACGTGGATGTGTAAGAGACCCACTCCACCATGACTTTTGCCTTCTGTCTTTGCTTTGATAAAATGGGGTCTCTAGTCTCTATTATAGTATGTCCAATCATGACTAACATTTTTACTCAACTATTCGTAATTTGATTAAAGGACATATTAAAGTGACGCTAGTTAAAAACATTTTATTAAGAGTATCAAATTTTGAATTAAAAAAATCCAAAAACTCAAAACGTCTAAAGAACTTTGCGCATCTAAAGTCAGAAACTATGTTCGAATTTGAAATAGCTACCCTACTATGCTAGTAAACTATATTGATTGGAAGAAAAAAAAAAAAGAGAGGATAAAAGTATAGCTCGACACATTATGCGAGTTATTTAGGAAAGAACTATGAATCGTTCTTCCTTGAGTTATTCTTATTTGTAACAAAGTTATGGTATTATGTGGAAGTTGAGGTTGATAGCATCCATTGAACCTTTCAAATGCACTTGTTCTACGAGTCATTTTTAAACATTGGGTACGCCAAGTTTTTTTCGAGGGACTAGTCTATGTTCTAGAGAATAGTTGAATGGTTTAAGTCGATAATAGTTATCATATATCTTCTAGTAGATGTTGTAATAAAAATGAAAAATAAAGGTATAAGTATAACTATATATGTTCGATTTTTTTTCGTTCATTTTTTTTTATTTTACTTCTAGATAGACAGTTACTTCTTTTTTTTATTGACAGTAACTTCGATTTTTTTTTTTTTCATATAACTATAATATATGTTCGATTTTTTTCTTTCATTTTTTTATTTTACTTCTAGATGGGCAGTAATTTTTTTTTTTTTTTTTGATGGACAGTAACTTTGATTGATGTAAAGCAATTTTTAGAATATATATTATTTATTTTTTCAAAACCGCGTAGTTAGTTTCTTTTTCCATATTGTATTGGATGGAGAACCTTCTCGCCGGAGACATCCCTCAGCAAATCAACGTAACTTTATACAAAAGCAAAGAAATAGTCCAAAGTGAAATGGTTTACCTTATAAAATCACTAAGACGTAGAAATAAAAGAGACGAAAATGGAATTAAAAATATTATAAATAAAACGACAGAAACCTGAAACAAGTCAGAAGAAAATCCTATAAAAAAGGTTGACAGATGTGAACATTAAGATACTTTAACTAATAGTGGGTCCTTCTATCTATTTTAATGTTATTTTTTTGTAATCGTAATATTATAATTCAGTTGATTTGTTATTTTTTTTAAGTTTTTAGTTCTATCTTTCTTCTTTTGTCCCGAGGACTTGGCAGACACGAAGGGAGAAAAAGGAAACATATAAGTGGAGAAAGTAAAAGATGAGAAGATGCTGAGTAGTCGTCATTAGTGGGACGTGCAATTATCATCGATTCTCTTGTTTCTTTTTCTTATAATAAACAATCTAAAAATCGAAAAAGAATCAAAATTAAGTAGAAAATAGGTTAAAAGGTAAAGTACATTCTTGCTTTCTCAAGTGTAGTCCACCATTTCATAAATTATGGTCCACTATATTTAATACCAAACCGAACCATATCATACATATATCTTTTTAATATCTACATATTTATAATTCATGATTACATGTATGATATAAATAATCTATTAGTATATAACTCAGACAGTGGCTTCAAATTTATTTTCATTTTTATTAAACGCTAGCGTCTGATTGTTTCAAATGAAGCATGTCAATGTGGTTACCAGAAATATCGAATATTCCAATGCTAATAGTGGATACCAAATTATAAATAATAAGACTAAGAAGAAAATAAGAATAATATATTTCTTTTATAAAGTGGGTATCTTTTATTTAAACGAAAAAAACGAATAAGTGTTTATGGTACAGTGAAACTTCGAGAAGTTTTATTTTTAATGTTCAAAAAAAAAAAAAAAAAAAAAACTTCGAGAAGTTAATGATTAATAAAAAGACGTATATTCAGAACTAATAGAGAACTCAACTTATGTTGCGATTATCCTCGTAAGACGGTGGCGATTATTGTTTGTTTTACATGACTATGAAGATTCATAGTAATCATATAATTAAATAGGAGAACTTATTTCTTTTTTTTTTACTTTACAATAATATGTTTCAGTTGCATTTACCGTTAAAGTCTACAATTCCGAATTTTTACATTAAAGATTTTGCTTCTGAAAAATGAGTATATCTTTAATCTCAAGATAATACAAGTATGAAACAAACTAAGTTTTGACTTGATTTTAAGATAGTTAAATCAGAATTTATCGGAAATCCTAATTTATAAGCGAACAAATTTTATTATAGCAATGGTGCGTGAGATGATCAAGTTCCCATGTATATTTGTGTTTTCGGTGTCATTCGTTAATGGTGGACCGTGTCATGTGAATGTGATGATTATTATTATCTTACACTAATTATTTATTTATCTAAGCGATCCATAATCTTCCATTTCTCTTAATTAATAAAAAAATTATATTAAAAATTAAAGACAATTTGGACATATCATATGACTAAGCTTTATAGGTCCTTTGATTATCTAACAAATTAAACATTATTCTGACACAATCATACAGACAAATTAGCCTTAAGTTCTGATCAATCTCCACTAATTATGTTATTTTTTTTTAAATTTTTAGCATGTGTTTCTAAAAGTACACAAAATCTTTACCTAATATGCTCTCCATTCTCCAACTTAGCAAACACTAATTTGTTAGTTTGCTTATATTTTATTACATACTAGTATAGTATTAATGGAAAGTCTAAATCACTACCTTAGGTAGTCTACCTAGTATTATAACATCTTCATTAATTTAAGAAGATACTTTAGTTAAATTATTTTGTAGATTACTTTATATCTTTAATAATAATAAAAAATTAGATTATATCCTAGCATTTGGTCTTCCAATTAAAATTGTTTTATCGTTTAGTTTCGTGACTTCTTTATCTATATTCGAGCTTGTATTCCTCCACCTATATATTTCTTCCAATGACATTGCTCAATAAATAAATATAAATATGAAAGAAAGAAAAAAAAACGGTGGTGGATACCGAGAATCCATCAATCTCAAATGTATGCCACCTTTTCTAGTGGCATCTCCATTTATGATTTTCCATGACTCTTGTCCAATAAGTATTAAAACTATTTATATTTAGTTACTTTTCATACACATATATATATATATATATATATATATACATTATATATGGATTACTATACATGTGTGTGTGAGGATCTTTTTGTACCTTTATTTTGCCAGTGCTTTAGGGAATTTAAGACAATGCTAGCAAGTCTCAGACACATTATGTAGTGGGGATCACTGTTCCCATAACTTCTCTATTTTTGAATTTCTTTAATTTTCAATTATTTCCTTTTTCTGTGCTTTAGGATCAATGACCTAACAAGCTTGTGCAGGAGTGGGTGGTGATGGGGACCAATTTGATTATTTCAACAATTTCAGATTTGGTTCCATCACTCTCTGTCTTTTCTCCATCTATATATATATGGATGAGTAAATGTAAATTTTGTAAAATCCAAAAACTATTGATAATGAAAAGGATAGGAAAAATGGTACTTAAATATAAGGACAATGAAATATAAGTATTTCAACTGAGGAAAAATTGTGAAAAGGACAATGAAAATTGGTTGATAAGTGTGATGAGCAGCTCATCCACGATGTGAAGGAACCTAATAAATATAAACAACTGATATTACAATTCATAATAATAATTTTGATCATATTTATTATCATGTGGGCGCATTTCCGCAAATACAAAGGATGAGCTTGGCCACGGCCCTAGTACTCTTGTCTTGTTCTTGTCTAAACTTTAAATTTTAGTTAATCAACTTATTAATTATCAATATTAGAAAAAGATAAATTAAATTAATGTACAAACTTATATTAATGAGACGAAAGTTTGCTCATAAATCTAGTGGGTGGTGCCATTAGCTCGGCGATTGACAAAATGACTTAAGAGTTTTTGGGTCTATGGTTTAGACTTTAGAGGTTTATATATATAAATTGATCCCTGAATTTTACTAATTAATGTTGATGTAAGGGAACAGAAAACTCATATATATTTCAATTTTTTAAAATAAAATTCTTCATCATTAACAAAAAATATGACTCACATGAATGTGTTTTTTTTTTTTAAATGGCCATGCCTCGTATATGGTACTCCTACCCACTTTCTCTTTTCGTTCCTTTCCCCACAACTTCATAACAATGCTTCAACGTCCAATCTTTTTCTTCTTCTATTATTTCTCCCATCTCTTGACATTTTATTAAGTTTATTTGATGTACATATATATTCGGTTAGAGATATGATTTTTGATCTTACTGGATCTAACATTTGGAAAGGTATTTTGTAGGAAAGTAGTCTGTAATCTAAACCATGAACACTAAATTATCAACCCAAAACAAAAAAAATTATCAACCCTAAATATTAAACTATATGCCATAAAATAAAAGTAAACCTTTGAACTTCAAACCATACTAAACACTAAAACCTAAAAAAATAGTCATAAAAACTAAACAAAATGGTGAACTCTATTTTTCATTTAAGTTACTTATTTTCTTTTAAAATCTATGTATCCCATCTTTATGGAAACTGGCACATTATTATAGATTAATCTCCAATCTAGATAAATGTCAGACTGACGATTCAAACTTTTTAGAAAACTAGTATGTAGCTAGTACTATTCTTCTTCGTAACACATATCTATACGACTATACGTATGAATGAAATGACATTTTTATATATAAATATAATAGTGAGTCAGTGAGAGGGAGAGAGATGCGTAGATTCGCCTCTATGTACATCTAACAATGACATTAAAAATACAAAGAGACACGCATGAATGAGTCCACAGACATAAAAAATAGACCTTTTTTCTCGTGGTCCACCTATTTATCCCACATCTAAAACAATTTTAAAATAATCATATAAATATTGTCCGTACAGTGTTCAACATTATCGGATAAATTTTTTAATTGTTTTTCTATTTGTCAATAAAATCCATTTCTTTTTTTAAAACGATTGCTTTGATTTTGTTTTATTGATAAAGAAAAAGAAAAGAAAAGAAAAATGACGAGACGACAAAGCTTTTTCCCAGCAAAGCATGGGAAAAAAAGAAAAGAAAAAAGAAAGCATTTTCGTTTTCACTAAAATAGTAAAACGAAACAGAGAGTGTCAGTGTGAAGGGTTCCTCCAAAACGTGGCTTCTGTTGTTTTCTCCTATCATGGCCCCCACACGCTTGGCACGTGTAACCTAATACTTACGTACTCATTAGGTTTGTTTGAGTTAATCCAAAGTGTAGACTCTAGAGGTAAAGGATAAATGGTATATCATTTTAAAAAAAAAATTAAACTTTATATTAACCGTCCTAACCGGAAATTACAGTTTACAAGAGATGAAAAACGGTTTACAAAAACCCAAATCTTTAGCTATAATTATCAGAAACCATATAAAACATCTCCTACAATTGATCTTTAGCTATTAATATTAAAAGAGAAATTTTAAGTGAAATCAAAATTTACCTTTATCTTTAACAAAAAAAAGTAATAATAAAAAAATTAAAATTTACATAGAATTTGATAAAACTTCATTTGAAAAATAAATGGTGTGAGATATATACATTATGTAGCTTTAATCATTTTTTAAATGATTATGTTTTATGAAGGGCCAATCATGTATATTTTACATTTAAAGGAGAAATTTCACGAGCAAACAAAAATGTTTAAATTAGTCATGTATGCCAAAATCCTTTGAATAAATTTTTATTGTTTTATTGATAATTTTTATTTATTTGTATGATATACATTGATATGGAATTAAAATTTCTAAATTTTTTCTTCTAATTTTTTTCAAATAAGTGTCTAATAAAAAGCCCCATGATTATAGTTAACTAAGAGTTTACCAGTGCTTGTATCCCAGGTTTGAAGTTCAATTTTTAGAAAATAAAAAATTCTGCATTTCTTTCTCGGCAATTCTAAAAAATAACATAAATTATAGTTTTTGTGACATATTTAACACACATTCTCATTTAGGACAAAAATAACATTTTTAAGGTTTAGGATTTAAAACCCTAAATCCTAAATCCTAAACCCTAAATCTTACCCTTTACCCCCTAAAAACTATACCCTAAATACTAATATAATCAATCCAAACAAAAAATATTAAATTATAAACATTATAAAATGCTATTTTTGTCCTAATTAAAAATGTGTGATAATTATGAAACAAAAACATAATTTAATGCTATTTGAGGGAATTTCTCTTTCTTTTTTTTTAGTTTACAATTTTTGGATCTAAACCTATACATTTTGAAAAATCTGAATCAAGATTTGATAAATTATTTCTTCTAATGCGAACCAAATTCACATATTCTTCATAAGTATTGATTTCCTCCTTTTTAAAAATATTTTAAATTCGATGTCTAGATACAATAAACAAATGCAGTATTACCATTTTATCTGTAATAAAGCTCAATTCCGTAATAAAACTTTTTGGTTTATATATTTTTTATTTATCTAGCTTGGTTTAAAAGTTTTTGGTTTATCTGGATAAACACTAATAATATTAATATAATCACATCACACTCGATTTAAATAATTATTTAATTCTTTTTTTTTTTGGTCAAAAATAATTATTTAAATCTAAAGATTGATTTTGTGAATAAATATATATACACGCTGGAATCTTCTTTGTAACTGCATGATGTGGCAAGCGTGGAGAAAAATTAACATCACACATGTAACCATATTCGACGTGCCTGCCTCCGACTTTTTTTTTTTTTTTTTTTTTTTCTGTCTTCTCTTTTACGTTCAACGACAACGATTGCATTAATAGGAAACAAACTTCAATTTACCGAAATACCCCTTAAGATTCTAACTTGTGACAGACTCTGACCAATCATTTCATTGTTCAAAACATTTTTTTAAATTATTTTAGTAAATCAATTCTTTCCTTTTTGTGTAGTCAAAAGAAAAAACTGAAACAAGTATTTTAAGTTTTCTTTTAACTATTTTGGCAAATGATTCCTAATTTTCTTGTAGTCAAAACAAAACCAATAGGAAATTTTAAATTTAGCTAGATTTTATTTCCATTTTTATTGGAGTATACAAAATCATAAACATAAAAATAGCATTTCTACAATAGACCATACACGGGAAATATAACAGAATTCATGGAAAATAGCTTTACTCTTTCTTTGTTTGAACGTTATTAACAAAACAAAAAAAAAATTCAAATTTACAAATATAGAAATATAAAATATTTTTTACCATAACACTACAAGTCAAGTCAAGCAAAAAAATATAAAATGCTATATATGGTCACATGTGTGCTGGTGTTTGTTAAGATATTTGAGGTTTTTAAAAAAAATAAAAGGAAATTAAAATATCCCTAATTTTAAAATGTATAATTTGGTTAAAGGATAATTTATTCTGTTTCTAGAAATAATAAATTTGCTATCAAATCTGAAATCTCTTTAATATTATTTTATTGACTTTTTCTGTTTCTCCCTTAAATAAAAGCCTCCCTCCATAGATTTCTTCACCAGTCGTCACAAACACCATCTCTCTCTTTCGTCTTCTTCATCTTAAACTCTCTCAAACCTTAAAAGAAACGTATCAATGGCTGTTGAAGCTCGACATATGAATCTCTTCGCTTCTCAGTTTGTTTCCAACAGGTAAATTTCTCCACACGATTGATTGAATCCTTCATTTTCTCTATCGATTTTTGCAGTTTATTGATTTTGTTGATTTTTTTACAGCGAATGTGTGAAATCTCAACCGAATATAAACAATAACGGTCAGATTGAAATCGCCGGCGGTGGTTTTCCGGTAACAATCGGTGATCGGCGGTTACAGTACATAGATCCGATTAGCTTCAACAAATCAGAAAGCGATCTCACTTACAACTTCAATCAATCTCCAGCGATTTCAAAACGTCAGAGAGATGATTCCGAAGCTTTAATCGCATCACAGAAACGAAGATCAATCGCGTTTCCACAGGCACCGTCACCGTCACCGTCGTTAATCGACGCTGAACTCGTTTCTCAGATCCAACAGCAACAGTCAGAAATCGATAGGTTCGTCGTTCAACAAACGGAAACGTTAAGAATAGAACTAGAAGCGAGACAGAGAACGCAAACGCGGATGTTAGCGTCAGCGTTTCAAAACGCGATTATAAAGAAGCTGAAAGCAAAAGACGATGAGATTATACGAATGGGGAAATTAAACTGGGTTTTACAAGAACGCGTTAAGAATCTCTACGTTGAGAATCAGATCTGGCGTGATCTTGCTCAAACCAATGAAGCTACAGCTAATAATCTCCGATCAAATCTAGAACAAGTTTTAGCTCAGGTCGACGAGTTTCCTCCCGCCGGTGAAGCTTTCGGTCGTCCTTTGGTAGAAGATGATGCTGAATCGAGCTGTGGAAGCTGTAACGGAGATGATGTAAAGGTAACGGCTGTTAACGGAGGATGTAAACGGTGCGGTGAAAGAACGGCGAGTGTATTGGTGTTACCTTGTCGTCATTTGTGTTTGTGTACGGTTTGTGGATCGGCTCTGTTACAGGCATGTCCTGTATGTGATATGGTTATGAATGCTAGTGTACATGTTAACATGTCATCATGACCATAAAATTAATTTTTCGTTTTTTTTTGAATTTAAATTATTTTTTTTTGTTTTCGTTTTTATAATTAAGGATTATAAAGCAAAATAGGGGAAAAGAGAAGAAAATAGAAGTATGACTCTCTTTTTGACTTTTATTGGACTACTAAATGTTGGAATTTGATTTATTTGTTTTGTACAATCCTTATTTTGGTAATTATATTTTATTTTAATTTTTTGTTGTTTTGAATCAATTTGTAAAAGTTGGAGTTGCACGATCATTATAGAGAAACGTTTAATTAAATTTGAATATCAAAGAATGATTTATTTCTTGTATTTTAATGCTAATAAATTTGGGGAACCGCATAATGACTTAACACGACATTACATGTATTCGACATTTCGACGTAATCGTGCAGAGAAAATTTGGAATCAGTATCATCTTTTGTAATTTAACCATGTAATCGTTAATATATCATTTTAAGGCGTTTACATAACCAACCCATTTTGTTAAGTATCGACTCGTTAAAACTAGCATTTTTTTACTAATGATAATAATATAATACTTGCTAAAACATTAGCAGTATATTTTTACATTAAGGAGGATTTTAAAAAATTTGTTTCCTAGTTTTGTTTTAATGACGATGCAAGCTTACTGGTTTGCTTCAAATTTTAATATACTTCCTTATTCGTTACTTTTCTTCTAGATAGATTTTGATAATGAAATCGAGTATATCGGATTGGTTAAATTTAAAAAGCACGTTCAATCTTTGTGAGATACATAGATAATCTGTTGACATTATTATCGTCATTATTGTTATTAATATTTATTAAAAAATATATATATATATATATATATATTTTTGCTTATTTTCCTGAAAACTTCAGTGGAAGCCAAAAATGGAAGTTGCAAAAGAAGACATAATAATTGAATGGGGAAAATAAATTTTCAAGAATCTCTCCGAAACATATGAGGTGGTCCTTGGCCTTTTACTTCTTCTCTGGCCAAGCAATTGCAGATAACACAAATAGGGAAAAAAATAGTTATAAATTTCAATAATTTACTGACTAACATAATTCTCAATTCAAAAGAATCTTGGGCAATTCTCATAAATAACATAAAATAAAGTTTTTATGACATATATTACACATTTTTACTTTGGACATAAAATACCATTTTTATTAAAAAATAATTTTATTATATAGCATAAATCTCCTAACCTTAGGATTTATGATTTAGGGTTTAAAGTTTTTTTAACCCTAAACCCTAAGTCCTAAATCCTAAATCCTATCCCTTACCCCTAAAAACTATATTTTAAAATTTAATATAGTTAATCCAAACCCAAAAAATTAAATTATGAAATTTATAAATAAAATGCTATTTATAATTTGAATATTAGGTTATAAATAGAGAAATTCCCTCGAATAACATCAAATAAAGTTTTTGTTTCGCATGTAGAATACATTTTTATTTAAGATAAAAATAACATTTTATAAAGTTCATAATTTATTTTTTTTGTTTGGGTTAATTATATTAGTATTTAAGATTTAGATTTTAGGGGTAGGAGGTAAGATTTAGGATTTAGGACTTATAGGGTTTAGGGTTTAGAAAACTCTAAACCTAAATTCTAAAGTTTAAAAATATGAGGTTAGAAATATCTTTTTAATAAAAATGCTATTTGTGTTCAAAATAAGAATGTGTGCTAAATATGTCACAAAAATTATATTTTGTGCTATTTTTGAGAATTGTCCAAATAAATATATTTTCTGTTTAGTTTTTGCAGAGGTTATAAATATATGAGCTGGTTTAACTAAATTATCAAGATATTTTTTTAAGAATCCCTTATTTTTAAATTATGCTTGATAATTTACTCAAAGCGTCACTGTGATTTTTCTTACTCAACGTGTCATTCATATATACATACATATCAAGAAACACAAAATTCAATAGTTTTCTTCGTGTCTTTTTTTTTTTTTTTTTTTGTTATTTCAAAATTCGAATATATTGCTAATACTCCCAAAAATTGCTGCCTACTAAAGGTATGTAACTATGTCGCAATCACTAAATAATGAAATTGTCCAGTGACGTTTAATATAACAAAAATGAAAAGAAATTAGTTATCTAAGAAGAATCAAATTTCGCTATCCCAACAGAAAAGAAAGAAAGGAAAACGTCATAAAAAGCAATAGTCTGAATTGATACCTTCAACGACATTTGCATTTCAAAGTCATTATTATTTGTCGTGTAATAAACTTTTAAATTGGGGGGTCGTATCTTGTGCAGTGCATATAGACAAAAAAAAAAAAAAGACCCCATAATTACTTATACAACCAGATTTAATAATAAAATAAATTTATTCAAATATATATACCATTTAAGTGCACATCAGAACGCAGAACGATGAATACGATGTGTGAATTCACGATTTACGATGATTGCGTCCATGAAACGTTACAATGTCTCTATCCAATATTTATATTTTCCCCTTGATTAAACAATGTGTCCAACAACTCTTTTTTGGTGATGAAATTTCGATATTTGGTTAGATGATTCACATCTGCACTTAGTTTTGTACTACTAATTAACGCTCATGGTCTACTCCATTCCTTTTAAATATAATATATTTTTAAAACATAAAATCTCTAGGTGTATATATATATATATATATACACACTTGGAAAGTGAAACAAAAAAAAATCAATAAACTAAATTAAATGATTTCAACCGTCTATACTTTCTTAAGAAATTTGTATCATGAAATCCTCACCAAATAAAATATATATTGTTCGTGCATATATAGAACCGGTAGAGTAGATAAACATACACCACATAAAGAACGATTAAGATCATTCGAGGCACCAATATGATACTTTATACTAAGTGGCTCTTGGTTTAATGACTTTTAATAACAAGAAAGGTTGTTGTACACGAGAAAGAAAGAACTTATTTAGTTATGGGGGAGGGGATTTGGTGATTTAATATGGTATCGATAGTAATAGTCGTTGTTCGAGTTTATCGGTCCCGATTAGAAGTTCTCGTTGACCACGGCCTATAGGAACCATAGTAACGTATGACTATTCCATCATTAGTTATATTTGAGTATGACATCGTTAGACATCCTAGTAGCCTCAAAGACTTGATTCACAAAATTTATCTCCGACATAGGTTAGTCAATAAGTATGTAGTCCCGGATACAGAACTCAAAGCACTGTGTGCCTTTGTTAATGTCAGTGGGCTGTTTCTGCATAAGGGGCCGACCTCTTAATTGGGCGGGCAATTTACTTTCTTTCTCAACAATAATTGGGCAATTATTCACCATCATATTATAATTTATATATCTCACTATTTATTTGTCCTCTGAACATATCTTTTCTGGAGACAACATTTCTTGGGTTGCTTGATATTTTTCTTTGCAAGTACTTCAGGGTGAACACTATTAGTGCCATACAATATTTGACTTTTATATTTTGATTCTTTATGTGTGAACATGCATTGCTTTTTAGATACATTATTGGTTTGCTTGATATTCTCTTCAATAATATTAAAAGGTCAATACACTGTTAGTGCCACATTTTTATACCGTCTATATCAAATTAGATAAAATATTGGCAGACATGACCCGATTTATTATATAATATACTAATATATTGGGCGAGAGCTCATGGCCAACACATGATAAGCTCGGGCTCTACGAATGTGTATCGTGTGTGTGTTAGACAACACATGCATGATAAGCTCGGGCTCTACGAATGTGTACACTTATATATTTATCTTCTCTTTCAAGGCATATTTTTTGTGACAAAATTTTTGGAACTCAGGTCGTCGAAATCTGATGGAAAAAACAACGATACTCGAAACATAAATCATCATATAGCAATTGTAATTTTGTTTTTTAAAATAATCTATGCTTTAGATTTATTTATCTATTCTCTTTTTTAGGCTTCTAATAATATTGCTTTGGTCATTTATCTTCATCATTATAAATAAATGCAGTCTTCGATATGATTCTTTTATTGATATGCACGAATTTGATACCCGGTTTTGATAGAAGTTACCGAAAGCCCATAGTCGCTTGATAATCACAATTTTTACTTCTTATATATGATACAGAAAAGTATATTATTTACACTCACTGAATAATAATGAAAATTACATACAAATAAATGTTAAAGAGTTTAGGCCCACTTGGCGAGGATTGACATTCCACCGCAACCGCGCAAAGCAATTAATCTGAAGCTTGACACTTCCTTGGAGCATTGATCCCATAAACTCTGCGGCTAAAAGGTCTACGAGTGCCATGTAAATGAGCAATCCTGCAGAACATGCATTGAGCAGTCCGACTGTGATTAATGCGGTTGGTCTATTATCTTTGTAAACGCTCGACAAAGCTATACAAAGAACGATCCCAAACGGTGTTGTAACCGCAAAGAAGAATGCCATCAACAATTTCTTCACGTTTATATACTCTGCCTGTTCAAATATATATATAATATATATATCAAAATGCTATATGTTCCTCATGTAAAGAGGTTATTTGGTGTGTTTCTATCATCATATCTATGTATCTGTGTTATGTTCACAGCTTTTAGTATTGATAAAAGAAGTACGTATAAATTAAAGGTGGTACTTGCAATTATTTTTGAATATGTATATATATCTTACTTTAAGGGTGGTTTCATAAATTTGGAAGCCTTGTGCTAACAACAAAATTTGATCCTTCTTTTATACAATTTTTTTTTTTTTTCTAAGTTTGGCCCTAAATTTTTATTTTTGGCCCAAAGTTTTAGGTCCTGAGCATTAATTTGCTCCTCTTGCACACCTCCACCACCGCCTCTTTAATCCACATTTATAAATTGAGATGGCTTATTTTGTTTTGTTTGGTGTTGTTTCGGACCATAAATCAAAAAAAAAATTTGATATTTAAAACAAAAAAAATGACATAATTACCTGAAGGATGCAACCTCCGAGCCCCATGCCTTCGAACATTTGATGGAAGCAGAGAGCTGCAATAAGACCTTTAATGGTGCATGTGTCATTGGTTGCACCTAGAGATAGTCCAACACCTAAATTTACACATAATTTTTCGATATGTGATTTATATTTTAAGAAGTTATAGTACTTTCTACGTCTATCTAAATGTTAGAGCAAGAGCTAAGTGACTTATACCAATGAACTAACCATGACAATAACTCCGTACCGCAATAGTTGTTTTGAGCTTGTAGAGCTATGTTCTTTAGTTGTTATAGGCAAATGATCGATTTGAATTATCATCGGACTAGTCCTATCTTCTCCGTCATCAGCCACAGCTTTCTTGGTATAAAGACTTTTAGCAATGGAATCGATAGCGAGGGTTACAAGACCAGACAACATAGCGACAAAGCCCGTGAAAAGAAACTTGTGCCAGGGATCGTCTTCAAGACATTGTGAGGACAGCATTTCGAAAGAATCGGGCAAAACGTGCATGAAGCCGGTTCCAAGGATGATTCCGGATGCAAAACACTTGATGATCATAAATACTTTACCGTCTGGACACAAGAATGGGACATGTCGGCTAAAGAGAGGAGCCGTAACTCCCAACATGCTTGTCACGAGGATGGCGACGATTGCTATGATTTTGAGGGGTAAGGCTTTGGTTTTGTCGATGCAAGAGTCCGTTGACTCGGTCTCACATTCTTTCGGAACCGTTGAGATGGCCGGAGAGATAATGAAGGAGATTAGGAAGAGTACAAGCAAGATTTGATTCATGTGTTGTGTGGTCGTAGCCATTTTTTAAATTTGTTTTGTTGTAAAATAAGATGTGTGTTAGTTTGTTTCAAGTTATGTTATGTTTTACGACTCATATATATAGGGAATATAATGTGCCGGCTGTTTTCATGTGTTGATATTGACAAATTATTATTATTCGTTTTATATCTTGGGAGAAAAAACGCATGGTACACGAGTCAATATCGATATAAATAGAAATATAGTCAAGTGAATTTGTAATCAATCTTATGTTTATGTGAAAAAAAAGTTTTAACTTCATATGCATATAGTGGGCTAAAATATTTTGCAGGTTTTTCTGATTAACATGTTTATTGATTCTGTTGTTCAAGTTATCTGTAGAACTAAGTAGAAAATCTCCCTGTAATAAAAATATATTTCCATGCTTTATTTACATATGTTTTTTTGTTGGTTTTTTTGATAAAAGCATGATAGTAGCAGGATATTAGTGTAACAAAATTTGACATGGTCTACTTGGTTGGACATAAATAAGACTATTTATTGCATACTTTGTTGCGCAAATTATATTTTTATATAAGATATAAGATGTACAATGATTTTCTAATGGATGTGAAAATGTATTATATCATATACTGTATCATGTTTATAAAATTCATAACATAACTAAAAATAATATTCTATATATAATTATCATATATTCCCTATCTTTACTTCACTCCATGGAATTTCATTCTGGCCAGGCTCACGCCGAACGAGGATTTAAGCTACATTCATGCTTTCGATCGTTAACAGGTCAACGTTAAATATATGATTAAAATGAAGTTTCATTATTGTACGAGACAACAATCATATAACATTTAAATTTTAAACATGTATTTGAAAGATTTATAATTAAAATTTGTTTGATGCTTGTGGATTTTTTTTTTTTGGGGTCAAATTTTGACGCTTGTGGATTAAAGAACTAAAAGTAGTAACAGAGGGACTGTTAGAACAGAAGAAAAAAGGAAAACTATTATGATTTATATTTAAGAATCACCGGAAATATCACTTGGAAATTAAAATCATGACCGATATATTTTCAGAAAGGATTAGTAAAACTATGAAACCAACTTTCACAAAGAAAAACCTATATAACCGAATGAAACGAACTTACCCAAAAGAACCAGAATCTATTTTAAACTAACATTGTCAAAGCTGGACTAGACCAAATCTGAAGAGCCCATCACAGACAGCACCCGGCCCATTGGTTTCTTTAAGCCGAGCCGAGTTATGACCGTATATTCAGATTTTTATTATTATTATTATTATTTTTTTAAAGTTAAAATATGTTGTTTTTTTGCATATTTCATCTGAATTTAGCATATTTCATTTTAAAGTTAGGTCCAAACCTGCAACAAAATTCTAAATTTGAGACACAGCTCACTTGAAATTTTATAAAGAATGCATTCATCTTTCATATATATGATTTTTTTAAAACCCATTAACTAAAAAAGTTAGATATTTTGTATGATTGATATATTTATTTGTATTAGATAAACTCGACCAGGTCCAAACCATTCCAAGCCATTTTAAATGGAGGAAAATTCATAATTTAATAGACGAAATTCATGCTATAATGTAAATTTTGTTTTTTTAATTCTAAAATTTATTTAAAATAATTTATAAATTTAAATCAGAGATACAAAATTAACATAAATAGTATCAACGGGATAAATCTACCAGTCCATGCTACATGTCCATTTTTACTGTTTAAATTACGTAGAATCAAAGAAGGAAAACAGAGAAAAAAAGAAAATGGGGAAAACAAAATTTGCTCAACTCAATTAGTTTGTCGAAATGAAAAAAAAATATATATATATTCTGGGAAATACACTATTTTACTAATATAGAACTGTTTTTTTCCTTTTTTTCTTCTTTTTTTTTTGTTTTGTTTTGAGTGTGTAAATGCATGTTATCATCGTTTTTTGAGTTTCTAACATGCAATGGATATTCATAATAAAAATTTATAGTTACGTAAAATTTTAGTCCCCCTAATCAATTCTTCGACGTTTTTTGAAAACAAAACTATCCAAACCAAAAACCTTTCTATATAGTATTGGACCATTTCTCTAGTCATCCTTGGCAAAAGCCATGTAATCTTCTTTGTTTTATCGGGTTTTATCGAAGGCACTATCTTTATATTTTAAATTCATATTACTTGAAATTTTTAGAAAACTGTGGAAGGACACTTTAACATATACAGTCCGCGTAGCATTTCAGCAGAAGCATCACCGACACGACACTAACACCGATCTATTGGATGTTTTAAATTTTATATAGCATTAGCTACCATTTTCTGTAATAAATTTCTTTCTAGTATTTTATAATGAAAGGTTATGATTTCTTTTTCTTTTTAAATGCAAGCAAAAGTTCACCATATTATTTGCATGGAAAGTTTAAGAGGTGTGGTCCAACGGTAACACTTGTTGGTTTTTTTTTGTGTGTGTTATTATGGCCTATGGGTTCCCTTTGATACAGAGGGGTTATTGTGAATTGTGATCAAAGAGACATTGGTCTTGTAGTAGCACAAAAAGTTGGTTTGTTTGCGTTTTGGATTCGATTATTTTTTTTGTACATAAAATAATTTTTTTAATCGGAATGTATAAACCTTGATTTCGATGATTATGAGATATTAAAAATCAAAAGTTCATAATTTCCATAGTTATCATATAAAAAAAAAGAATTTTCTTCTCCTCTCGTCAATTAAGATTATTCAAGCTAAATATTTTATACCAAAATTTTTTAAATACACAATCAGTGATTTCTCTACAACTATTGATGCTTTGAAACATGGTAGGAAATGGCCCAGATTTCGATCTATCATTGATCGTATTTTGTGTCTTGCACGGAGGTTTCAAGTTCTTACGTTACGAGTATCTCATTACAAAGCAAACTCATTGGTACGGGATATTGCTTGCAGAGTGTTACGCGAGATGATCGTTTGAAATTCTATCTATCTATAAGTGTTCCGACTTGATTACTTTCTCGCTTCGCGGAAAAAGTCGGCTCTGATATTTTATAAGCAATTTTTTTTTTGAGTTTATGCTCAGTGTTTTACTGTGAAATGAATGAATCTCTCGATGACAAAAAAAAAAGAAAAGTACACAATCAGTATGTTATTTTTAATTTATCTATCATTTAAAATCTAAATATATTGTAAATATAAATTTAATTTAGTAGAGTAGAAATAGTTGTGAGACTCGAAAATATTTTTTTACCATGTGTGAATATCTAAGAGCATTCAAGTTAAATAGAAAGAAAATCCATTTAACTATATAAAAATTTTAAATTCAGACAACTTTCTCTTTAAAGCGTCATATATCTTGAAATTTGGAACCAGGCCAAAAGAAAATACTATATAGATAATGATTTTAGTCATCAGAATATTATAAATTTAATAAATTTGGAACCAGGCCAAAAGAAAATACTATATAGATAATGATTTTAGTCATCAGAATATTATAAATTTAATAAAATCGGGTCCGCTATTATTATCACTATTATTTTATGATTTATCTACTTTTCCAAAAGCTGACGTTATTTACTACGTCATTACATCACATCAATCCACCCACAAGCCACAACATATGCCGTTCGCATTTGCTTACGTCACATTCGTCATCACTTGGTGACGGCTATTTGTTTTGTATTTTTTTCTTTTTTTTACTTCGGGTATTTCTTGTGACGGCATTATAATATTATTAAAAATTATTTATAACCTTAGAATAAATCAGTTATTTTTGTTTATTGACGTCAGATAAAGTAAATTATCTTATAAACGTAAACAATAGATGACATTATAAAGGTTAATCTGCTAAATAGGCAATGGAAAGCTAAAATTGACACTAAACATGTAGTCATAAAATAGTAATATAGCATATTTTTGTTTACATATTATTTAAATTAATAGCATGATACTATATAAAATTACGTGTAATCATATAAATTAATATGTTATATGTTACTATTATGCAAATTTTATGTCATTTAAAATAAATAAATAATAAAATAAATTTACTTATGATTTAGTCATATGTCTTTTTTTGCAATAAAACATAAATAAAGTTTTGCTATTTAATGCATATACTCAAAAACCAGTTATGCTTTCACATAGGGCTGGGCATTCGGATTTCGGATCGGATTCGGTTCGGATTTTTTCGGATTCGGATAATTCGGGTAGAAGAGTTTATTATCCGTTCGGGTTTTACAACTATTCGGTTCGGATTCGGTTCGGATAGGTGTCGGGTTCGGATCGGTTTCGGATTATTTTTGAGGGAAAAAATAAATAAAAATTTGTTCAATTTTAATAAAAAATGGTTTAATTTTAAGAAAAATTGGTTACATTTTACAAAAATTGTATAATTTTAACAAATATAACTTAAAATTTTCAGGATATCTAGGTTATTTCAAATATTTTTGTTATTTGGTAGTTTTTGGGTATAAAATTATAACTAAATATAACTAATTTTTGGATATTGAATTTTATTTCGGGTTTTCGGATATACCATTCGGTTTTCGGTTCGGATCGGATTCGGTTCGGATAATTCGGATAGGAGAATTCATTATCCGTTCGGATTTTAAGACTATTTAGTTCGGTTTCAGATTCAGATTTTTCGGATCGGTTTCGGATCGGTTTTCGGATATTCGGTTTTATGCCCACCCCTACTTTCACATAATATGTCCATTTTCTTATTCATTCTACAAAGAAGTTTAAACAATTTCATGATAAAACCCCAAAATTATACTATAGAATTAATATTTCAATTACGATGCATCACTATAAAAAATTTTAAAAATAAAACAGCCAAAAATTTACAATTTCAAAGATTAATCTAGGTGATTTGGGGTTTAAGAAAATCCCAGCTTAAAAAACAAGAAAAAAAAAGAAAAAAAAAACCCAAAAACAATAGTATTAAAAAGAATAAAAGATCGAGCGGCGTCATACACGATTACACGGATTTTTTTCAAGTCTTTGTTTTCTATTTGTCAACTATCATCGGAGTCTTTCTTTATACATTCTTTTTTTCTGATCATGTTTTATAATCTATGCTTAAGTTTAAGTCATTATTATTATTCTAATCTTTCTTGTTTCCTCACATCTTCACATTGAAGCTGTCTCTTTCCTTTCGCCATCGGCTGCACCTGTTGTGTCCTGTTTGTTCTCTAACTCCCATCATATATTTCCTTTAATTATCTCTTCTTTCTTGACTTTTCCTAAAAAAATTCTCTTCTTTTTTTTTTTTTTTGATAGATCCCAATTTGGTTCTTTCTTCCATCCAAATTTGCCCTTGTCTTTGATCTTATCTTCCACCTCAAGCAGATCTCAATCCGTGATTTTGTACACTTCAATCTCCATTTCTTCGTTTTTCAGATTCTTTTAGGGTTTTTTTTTCTTCCCTCAATTTTGTTTGAACTTTTCTCCAAAGTTTTCCCCTTTCCTTCTTACTTCCTTTTGGTACATTGATTAGGAGCTGCAAGAGTTATGTTCTGTCTGAACAATTCGATTTTGGCTGTATAGTTTCATAACTCAAATCCCCAAGTTTACCTTTTTTTTCTCTCCTTTTGGTTCTGGGTTTGGTTGAAAATGTAAAGTTAGGTCTTTTGAATCTGAGACTTGTAATCTTGATCTGCATGGAACAAAAAAAACAGAGCTTTTGATTGATAATTTCTGCCAATAAAGGAAAAAAAAATGGCTACTTTGACTGAGCCATCATCATCTTTAAGTTTCACATCTTCTCATTTCTCTTATGGTTCTTCTATTGGGTCTAATCATTTCTCATCAACCTCAACTTCTAATCTTGAAGTTGTTAGTCTAAGCAAACTCAGCTCTAATCTTGAGCAGCTTCTTAGTAATCAAGATTGTGATTACAGTGATGCAGAGATCATTGTTGATGGTGTTCCAGTTGGTGTTCATAGATGCATTTTAGCTGCAAGAAGCAAGTTTTTCCAGGAATTGTTCAAGAAAGAGAAGAAAATTTCGAAAACTGAGAAACCAAAGTATCAGTTGAAAGAGATGTTACCTTATGGAGCTATTGGTTATGAAGCTTTTTGTTATTTCTTGAGTTATATATACACTGGGAGATTAAAGCCATTTCCTTTGGAGGTTTCGACTTGTGTTGATTCAGTTTGTGCTCATGATTCTTGTCGACCTGCCATTGATTTTGTTGTTGAGTTGATGTATGCTTCATCTATTCTCCAAGTGCCAGAGCTAGTTTCATCTTTTCAGGTGTGGAAATGTAAACTTTTTTTTTTTTTATCTATCTTTTTGTTTCTTGATTTATAGACCTCAATGAGAGCTTAAGGGTTTGTGTTTTATGTTTTGTGTGTGTTGCAGCGGCGGCTTTGTAACTTTGTGGAGAGGTCTCTGGTTGAGAATGTTCTTCCGATTCTTTTGGTTGCTTTTAATTGTAAGTTGACTCAGTTGCTTGATCAGTGTATTGAGAGAGTAGCGAGGTCAGATCTTTACAGGTTATGTATTGAAAAGGAGGTTCCTTCAGAAGTAGCAGAGAAGATTAAACAGCTTCGACTTAAGTCTCCACAAGATGAAGAAACCAGTCCCAAGGTTTCGGATAAAATGCTCGAGAGAATCGGGAAAATTCTCAAGGCGTTGGATTCAGATGATGTTGAGCTTGTGAAGCTTCTTTTGACTGAGTCAGATATTACTCTAGATCAAGCCAATGGTCTGCATTATTCTGTGGTGTATAGTGATCCGAAAGTTGTTGCCGAGATTCTGGCTCTGGATATGGGTGATGTGAATTACAGGAATTCCCGAGGTTATACAGTTCTTCATTTTGCTGCGATGCGTAAGGAGCCATCGATCATTATATCGCTTCTCAAAAAAGGCGCCAATGCATCTGAGTTCACATGTGATGGACGCAGCGCTGTTAACATATTGAGAAGACTGACAAATCCAAAGGATTATAATACCAAAACAGCGAAAGGGCGTGAATCTAGTAAAGCCCGGTTATGCATCGATATTTTGGAAAGAGAAATCAGAAGGAACCCGATGGTTCTGGATACACCATTGTGTTCCATTTCTATGCCTGAAGATCTCCAAATGAGACTGTTGTACCTAGAAAAGAGAGGTAAATTGAACGGAAAATGTTAAATTCTTCTGTATCTTTTACGACATTTATGTTAAAAGCGTAAACCTTTTGCAGTGGAACTTGCTCAGTTGTTCTTTCCAACGGAAGCTAAAGTGGCTATGGACATTGGTAACGTAGAAGGTACAAGTGAGTTCACGGGTCTGCCACTGGCTTTGAATGGGTTAACCGGAAACTTGAGTCAGGTTGATTTAAACGAAACTCCTCTTACGCAAACCAAAAGACTTCTTACTCGTATGGAGGCTCTAATGAAAACAGGTAAAAAAGCTTTGCTCTTTGTGAGTCTATGCTTCGTCTTCTGCTGCTGAGTTTCTCTTGACTGACTTCATTATCCATTTCACAATGCAGTTGAGACTGGTCGAAGGTATTTCCCGTATGGCTCAGAGGTTTTGGATAAGTACATGGAAGAGTTCATAGATGAAGACATTCTCGAGGAGAAGGGATCTGCTCAGGAAAGAAGATTGAAAAGAATGAGATATAGAGAGCTTAAGGATGATGTCCAAAAGGCATATAGCAAAGACAAAGAGTCTAAGATTGCGCGTTCTTGTCTTTCTGCATCATCTTCTCCTTCATCTTCTTCTTTAAGAGATGGCCTGAATAACACAACATGAAACTGTACCATAAGTTAAAATGTGATTAGATGTCTTTGTTAAAAGAGTTCTTTCTTTTTGGGTGTTATACAGATGCTTTAGGTTCAGTTTCAATAAAGAGGGATGGATAGTTAAAAATGTACAACAGTAGCATTAGGAATGCTAACTAACCCAAAACATTCTAACTATATGCAATCTTTTTTGTTTTCAATACACAAATCTAATAGTTTTGGTATATATTTTTCTTTAATCTACAAGATATTCTTAGATACCTTAAAGACAAGACAATCCACAAAAAATAAGAAAGAACATGGTTATTTGTCATAGCTATCTTTACATAGTTACTGGAGATGAGACTAATCGTTGCCAAGAGTAAAGGACAAAACCCATTTTATAATAATGCATTTTGAAAAAGAACTGTCACAGGTATGTCCCAGTAAATAGATGTTAGCTCATCTACTTGGTATCGGGGTCGGGGCTTGTCTGATCAATACTGTTGGCTCCTTTGACAAACAAGTTGCAACATAATATCTCAAAGTCGGTCAAGTGTATCTTTCCTCCTTTGGAAAGCAATAGAAGAAAATGACATCCAAGAAGGACTGACCGATACCAATTTGTCAATCTTTTCAGTCGATTCTAAGAATCAGTTCGTTGATTTCAGTAGACCGTACGGATAGTCTCTGTTCTTTCAGCATTTCCCTAATCATTCATTGTTCCATTTGTTGGCATTCATATCACTATACTGAGGAACATAAATTCAAAAGGCGAAAATACTTCACGATACATCGAAATATTCTCTGACCCTCTCCATCGCAATGAATCGAAACTCCAAAATGAAGTTACTGACCAGCCCTGAGCACAGAAATTGAGCTCTTAACTTGGGTGAGAAATACTACAGAGCAACACCAGATTTAAGATAATGCTATATAGTTGAACTGACCAGCAAACTTCACTTCAGGTAGATGCTTTCTTTATACTTTCCCAAGTAGCTGGACCTTCAGGGTGGGTATTGACAAAGTACGATACAAACCGGGTATTAGAAATACCGACAATAGTGCCTAGTTTCAGCCTATGCATTACTGTCTCTCTATCCCTCAACCATGTATACATTGTGAATCTCTGATGTATTCTCTCCATACTATAACACAAATATGTAGGTGATTCAACAAGAGATTCAATTGGATAACCCAAATAATCTGTTAGAATATTGATCTTCTTTTCTATGATATCTTTAGGCCGGTTAAGTATATGAGGAGCCCGCTTAACTAGCTCGGTAACTACATTATAGTCCAAACCAGCTTTCACAAGGCAATCAAATCTTTCTTGTAGCTCATCTCCCCTACCTTGGAACCTTTTCAGAACCCTCACCATCTCATCAGAATTCTCTACATACCCTAGCTTCAACAAGAATGCTGTCTTCTCTGCGTTCCTCCAATTCAGTGAATCAGGATCGATTCTACCATTTTTCGTTTTAGAAGCCAAACTGAACAATTTCAGAGGCTCTTCCTTTACAATCTGACATAACTCGTCTCTTCCGATTTTCAAAGTATTCCAAACAGCTGCAGGTCCTAGCAGAGAGGATGAACATATAAGCTTCATGTGAGACAGTAAAAACTCAACGATAAACTGCTTTTCCATTCTGATACGTATCAAGAATTTCAACGCCTCCAAAATTCTTTTTACAGATTTCTCTAATAGCATCTCTGGGGTGTCTACCACTAATTTATCGATTTCATTCATCTGAAGTCCCACTTTATGAAACTTTTCAAACATAATATAAGCTTTATTCCCAGAAGATTCACCCACCAAATCTGGATATGTTTTCAAAAGACCGCTCAACTTCTCCTCTTTAAATCCCACCTTATCAAGGAGTTCCATTGTCTCAAGAATCCGGCACCACTTATATGTTTTTCTATCCGACAAATACCGCGCAAGCCAATCACAACCTATGTTCAATCCCTTCAACTTATTGACCACAGAAACAAATTCACTATCAATGCCACCAACCAGAAGCAACGGGCAACAAGTAACAAGCTTAATGACTGTAGGCTTGCTAAGAACCAATCTCTCATAAGCTTTAAGTCTCGATGCCAAAACTCCATTCTCGTATCCGAAAATCTCTCTTGCTTCCTTATAAATACGGCCAATCTTGCCACGCGGAATCCCATAATAGCAAAGAACATGAAAATTCTCAAACATGATACTATCATCACTCAAAAGCACCAGGTCCCGTTGAAGGAAACGCGAAATCTCAGATGGACACAAACCCAAACTCTCGAAAAAAGGTTCAAACTCGTTGATGGGATTGTACCTTAGAAACTTAGTCAATGACCAGGATATATCCTCCTTCCGAGCATCAATCTTGGCCAACAAAGCCACAATAAAACGAGGAGAATTCTTACTTATATGCTCTGCATCAACAAAACTAAGAGTTCTAGTATAATGCAAGTAATCAAAGAGAGCTTTTTGAGCTTCATTCTTCATAGTTTTCGAAACCCGGTTCCCGAAAACCCGAGTCGGTGATTGAGACCAATGCCGTGAAGAAGATTTATCCCCACACATAATTCTACCACTCTGAAAGCATCTCACTGTACTGTAAACATGAGAAAGTTTCGACCTTGAAACCTGGTTTTGATGAGCAATGGAGGAGAAAGCAATGCAGATATTGAATTGAGCAATCCTATCTACTTTTTTCAGAATTCTTGAAAAAATCATTGCAACCTAAGAACTAAAGGCAAAGAGAGGAATCAAACACCAACTTCAAAAAAACTTCAGGGCAAAATCCAGAGCTATGGAAGATTCATCAAAATTGTTTCTTTTCTTAGCAACTCATCGAAAGAATTGAAATTTACCAGAAATTATAGAGTCTTAAGCGATTGAATCATCCATCTTCACTTGAATTGTTTCTAAGGTTTCATCGCTCAAAAGCTCTGTCTCTTTGCTAAAACCTCCTTGTTAGGGCTTTACTTCTCCGCCTGTGTTTTTCAGGCGACCCTGGGATATAAATTACCAGGAGGCCCCTGAAGTCTTTATTTTCTTACAAATATGGCCATATGTTTTAAATTTTACTACAAATATGACCATGTTATTTTTGTTTCTCAAGTTTTTCTACTTTTGTCCGGTTTATCTTCTAGTTTAGTGTGTACTTTGGTCTAATGGTTGATCTATGGGTTAGGCTCTGATCGGTAATAATGTATAATTGGTTAATAACAATTTATAGAGTAAAAACCGCATAACAAAATTTTTGTGCAAGATGAAAAACTGCATAATAAAATAGATCACTAAAAACATACTTGTTTGAATAATAAATTTTAACTTGTATTTTTTAGGCAAAAAATAAATTTTGTGTTTTTATCTAATTTTCTATCAATTTTTTTATGATTGATGAAATACTTGTATAATTACATTAAACAAAACAATTCCGCTATTAGATAAGTTACAAAGAAATGATTTTACATTAGATATTGCCATACTGGGTTTGGCAATTTATTATTGTAAATTATGAGTGTAATGATTATTGGAGGTTTCTCAACGCATTGTAAATAAAGGTGTATTTCGTGATTTCGTACTGATTTAGTTGTCCATGTATCTAGAACAGCTCATCATGGATTTGTGCACAGCAGGAATAAAATCTTTGTTGTTAGATCATTTTTAAAATTCGATTATCGTCAACGCATGTCCATGTGTTACATGTAGTCTAGCCCTTAACAAAACAAAACCTTCACAGTCTCCTTAAAGAACAACTAAGATAACAATGTTACCAAAAAAAAAAAAAACTAATTAAGATAACAATTGAATAAATTTAAATACATAAATACAGAATAGCTAGCAAAACAACTGAATAACAAAACGCCAAAACAACTATTTAGTAGATGATTGAAAGTTTGTTTAAATTAGCTGTAATTTTAAGAAGTGAGATTTATATTAACACAATTATTTGTTACTTTTTATGTTTTATCAGTTTGTGTAAATTCTTGTGAATGATATGTATTCGATAGAATCATGTTTTCAAAATGTGAAAAGATAAAAATGATGCATACCATTTTGGTGGGTTTTCCCTTTTCACCTAATCTTATAAAAGAATATAAATATAAACTACATTATTATCATGTAAATTCTCTAACCAAGATAAACATTAAACATTAGTCCATGAATCACGTTGACTGTACTTTCCGTAGTTTCACGTAAGATAATCGTGATTCTGCTGTTAAATTTATTTGCATTGAAACAAATCGAGTGGACCTAAACTATATAATCCATAAACGCCACCCTAAACGAATTCTTTAGAGTGATGATTATAGTTAAAAATTAATTAGTTACTAGCAACTAAAAATTTAATTTCAGTAGCTTAAAAGTTACTTCAACTCACTATTTTCCCTTGCATCATTGCATATCATTATCGAAGTCAATGATCCATTGTACTAGAATATTACCCTTGTTCTTGTTCATTGTAAATAAAATTTCTTTGCTGAATTCGAATAACATAATTTTCTGTCAAAATTAGTCGAAAATATATGGTGACAAAAAATAGTAGCAATATAAATTAAAAATAAAACATATTCATATTTTTTAAAAGTTGCACAAAAACTGTGTTGTTGAAAAATAATACATGTGATAAATGAACTAACTTATTTACGATTTTGTAATTCATTTAAAAAAACTTTAAATATAAAATTTGCTGTCTAATGCGTATACTCTTGTAAATATTCAACCGAGTGAGAAAATACCTGAATTAGTGTAGATTATAGAGTATATACTTTAATACGTGATCGGGAATCATATATAAAAGTAGGTTTTGATAAGCTATATAAAAATAGTTTTTTAATGACATTAACCAAAAGACAACAAAAGTGGGAATATATGTGTTTATTTTTGTACTTTTTTGTGTATGTACATTGGTTTGGCAAAGAAGACAATATATGGTGGGGCTTACGTGTGACGCTCCATAGATATACATTTTCATTGGACGACATGCAAATTAATATACAACCAAGTAAAGTACACATTTTGTGGTGCACGCATTCATAAGTCATAGAGAAGCCAATATTATCTGTATATGAGTATATCAATGTCTTTAATTTTTTTTGATTATTCTTTAATTTTCATGGAGAAAAGGCTGATTCATCATTTGTATATAACTCTACCTTTCTTGGTCATAAACAAAATTAGCGGGAGACTAACGGTTAGACAGTTAAGTGGATGAGTCATGTACACCTCAGCAGCTGCATCACTTTGTATTCATTTTCGTCTCTTCCTTAATTTCTGCATCTATTTCTGCATTGTTACACATAATTGCATAACCATGCTTACTCTCTCCTTTCTAAAATATAAGATGTTTTAAAGGTTTTTTTTTCTTATTTTAAAATATAAGAAGCTTTTTTTTATATATTTTTATGTATATTTAAATTTATTAAATCTTGTGTGACCAATAGTATTTTGTAGTTTTTTCATAATTAGATAAATTTTGTTTATTATATATATATTAAATGATACATTTTAAAAATAAAAGTAACTTCTTATTCTGCGCAATTTTAGCTAAAACACCTTATATTTTAAAATAGAGAGATTATCTAATAATTTTAATTTATTTTTGTTTAGACGAGGATATATAGAATACTAGTTGTATTAGAATCGTTATATTATTTATGTTCAAACCAGCATAATACATATATATTGTCTACAAAAAATGATTTTGGTGTAATTGTTTCACTAAATATAGTGGATCTCTGTCTAGTGGCTTTCACTAATAAAGAGGTTATGAGTTCTGAGTCCACTTGAAAAAGTTGATTTATGCTTTTAATGTGGTATTATCAACAGCTGGTACCAGACACCGGAAAAGATTATGAGTTAAAGATCAGTAACTCATACAGCTTATCAAACAAGAAAAAAAAAAAAATTGATATGATTACCATATGTAGTTAGTTTATTTTAGTGTTGTGGTATTACTATTGGTTTCAAATTCATATGTAATGTATTAATAAAGTATATAAATAATAGTAGTAACAATGACAATTTTCATTAATATAAGTAATCTATAACAACAAATAACCCTTAAACAAAATAATATGTTTAACAAATGGTGAAAACTCTTTAAGTAGTTGTTCAAAAGTTTTTGTGTTGCTACTTCAAATAATGTAACTTTGTACAGATTACGGATGTATTTTTTATCGGAATTCCAACGTTTATAGGTAAAGTTATAATTAATTATGCATATTACATGTAATATATTTTTGTGAGTATGTTGAATATAGAACCATCAGTCTTGGATTTGATCCTCGTAGAGTTTTATATATCACTGTTTAATGTTTGTCGTGATCACATGTTGCGACTTGCGAGTTATAATGAGATTAATATAATATAGTTGTTTTTTCTTTTTTTTTTTGATAAATGAGATAACTTTAGTTCACCTAGGGTTATTTTTCTTCAATTTAAAACGTCTAAAAAAACAAACTAATGCTAAAAGAACGGTACTGATTTCATTTGATGATGGTGCGTAACAATATGTTTTCTTGGGTATCAATGAAGGACTTTTTACACAAATACATAAATTAATTATCATGTAAGTTCTCAAAACCTAGGTTGATGATCATTGACCACTTTATTCCACCTGCGAGACTGCGAGGTAGTGCGGTCCATCAGTAGCTTATATGATATCTAATTTAAAAGGACGTAATCTCAAATATCACATGGAAGTACATATAAAGCTTAGTTTATCAAACAGTTTATTATAAAGTACATAAAAACTATTTTAATAAGGGTTTTAAAACCCTAATTCGACTCTACAAATAGCAAGACTAACTTCACACAAAACATATACAAAATCAAACCTTTCATTTTACATTTCTTTTCTACTTCATCATCATCTTGTAAACTAAGTGATGGAAAGCAAGTCCAATGTTTTGCTTCTCTTCCTACTCATCACAGTGTTATTAAACACCACCAATACAATCCAAGCAAGACAACATAAAAACCCTAGTTCCTCCTCATCATCTTCCTTTCTTGTTCTTGCCTTGACCAAATCAAGTGTTTCTCTTCCTACACCAAAGTCTCAAACCCAAGAAAGGATCAAGAAGCCATTAGAATCATCACTGGATGTAGTAATGGAACCATTGAGAGAAGTGAGAGATGGTTATTTGATAACCTTAAACATTGGTACGCCTCCACAAGCAGTCCAAGTGTACATGGATACAGGAAGTGATCTCACTTGGGTCCCATGTGGGAATCTAAGTTTTGATTGCATAGATTGTTATGATCTCAAGAACAACAATCTAAAATCATCATCAATCTTCTCTCCTCTTCAATCATCTTCATCTTTTAGAGCCTCTTGTGCTAGTTCCTTTTGCGTCGAGATCCATAGCTCAGACAATCCTTTTGATCCTTGCGCAATTGCTGGCTGCTCTGTGAGTATGCTTCTCAAGTCTACTTGCTCAAGGCCTTGTCCTTCCTTTGCTTATACTTATGGTGAAGGTGGTCTTGTCTCTGGGATACTAACCAGAGATATACTGAAGGCTCGAACCAAGGATGTCCCAAGGTTCTCTTTTGGCTGCGTAGCCTCTACTTACCACGAACCTATTGGTATTGCCGGATTTGGAAGAGGTTTTCTTTCTCTCCCCTCGCAGTTAGGCTTTGTTGAAAAGGGATTTTCTCATTGTTTCTTGCCTTTCAAGTTTGTCAATAACCCTAACATCTCAAGCCCTTTGATCTTAGGAGATTCCGCTTTATCGATCAATCTCACTAACTCTTTGCAGTTTACTCCCATGTTAAATACTCCAGTGTACCCCAACAGCTACTACATAGGCTTAGAGTCCATTACGATAGGCACAAATGTCACTGCCACACAAGTTCCCTTAACCTTAAGTCAGTTTGATTCACAAGGAAATGGAGGAATGTTAATCGATTCGGGTACGACTTACACACATTTACCCGATCCTTTCTACTCACAACTCCTCACAACTCTCCAATCAACCATCACGTACCCTAGGGCCACGGAAACAGAATCAAGAACAGGATTTGATCTCTGCTACAAAGTCCCATGTCCTAATAATAATCTCACTAGTCTCGAAAACGATGTAAAGATGATCTTACCTTCAATTACATTCCATTTCTTAAACAATGCAACCTTACTTCTCCCGCAAGGCAACTCCTTTTACGCAATGAGCGCGCCTAGCGACGGCTCGGTGGTGAAATGCTTGTTGTTTCAGAGCATGGAAGATGGAGATTACGGTCCGGCCGGAGTTTTTGGGAGTTTTCAGCAACAGAATGTGAAGATTGTGTATGATTTGGAGAAAGAGAGAATAGGGTTTCAAGCTATGGATTGTGTCTTAGAAGCTGCTTCACATGGACTTAACCAAGGCTCATGAAATTTCTTTTTATCAATCTTTTTGAGTTGGTTTTGGAATTGTCTTTTTTTTTGTTGTTGTTGTTGCTATGTTCTTGTTTAAACTATTCCGATGTCTTTTTTTTTTTTTCCTTTAAATTTCCTTGTATTTATCTTTTGGTGTCTCTGAAAGAGATACATTTTCAAAGTTACAACTTCCGAAATACATCTTATAGAGAAAAAGAAAAAGGAATAATGAAGATGAACGTTTACTAAAGCATTTTTTTAAAAGAGACAATCACATGTGAATCACGAAAATGAGAAGAGAAGAGGCCTATTCAAGGCTGAAAGAACCGAAACCAAATAGAAAGATAATTCTATTCCGATGTCTCTTTGTATTTGTTGGGAGTTTTCTTTGATAAAGTTAATGTTTTTGAGTTTATAATTAAGTCTCCTGTTTTTGGACTAATGATTAGAGTTCTTGAGCTGGAGACTAGAGACTTTAGCTATATATAGATAAATGAGTGGAAAGATGGAATAGGAACATCGCGTCGTGGAATACAAGTTGTATTCATTGAAATGTATAAAAGGACAAAACAACATGATCTGTTATAATTTTAATAGTTTATCACAAAAGCTAGCATACATGTGTACGCTGATATATTTATATTATTTCTACCTTTTTTTTTTGACATATTATGTCTAACATTTAAAGTTTTAAGCTATTAGGAATCTATAATGTGTTTGGGTATTTTATCAATTCGGATTCGGTTTAATACCCTTTTTTGATCGATTTTGGGGATTTTATCGATGCCTACATACAATGCTAGTGTTGTCTCTATACATGATCACAATTACAGTTATTGTTAATTAATCACTAGTTATAGTTATAATTTTTTATGATCTTAATTTAAACCATTTAATATATGGTTAAAACAGTTACGGTTATATACCGTTACAATTATTATAATTAAATAAGTTATATGATACAATAAAGCCGAGAGTCTTATGCAAACAAAGAAATTGAAGAAACTATCTTGGATATGCTAAAATCTCTTTTAACTTTGGTTTTTTCCTATGTTTTTATGTTGGTTTATTTATTTTTAACTATATTTATTCTCTATTTTTACGTACTTTTCTTGTTTTCATTAAATCTCTATTGATCTTTCTATATATTTATTCTTTTTTATGTACTTTTCTTATTTTCATTAAATTGATGAATCTTTTTTATAAACGTGAAATCTAAAATATATTACGGTTATAATTGATTATATGTACATTTTATAATCTTTTTTTTAAATGGTTAGGATTATAATTTTAAGGTTATAAACAAAGCGGTTAATTAACGGGTTTTATACGATTAAGGTTAATAATTTTATTTAACCATAACAAATATATATTTATGGTTATGATAACGGTTTGAAATATGGTTACAATTAGACTTTTACCATTTCTAGTATCAAATAATTAAAAAATGTCATATTTCAGATAAGCATGTAACCAAGCAAGAGAGTTATAAATAATACTCCCTCCAATCAGAAATAATTTTCATTTTACTGGTTTTTACGTAGATTAAGAAACGTTGTAATTTGTCATCACTGCCCTTACTAATCAGATATATTTACATTTTTCATTTTATTTTATATTTACATTTTTAATTCCGTGGAGGCTATAATTGGTATTTTTGTGTAAAAGTGATATTAATAAATGTAAATAACACTTATTTAGGAAAAAGAAAAAACTCTAAAACGACAATTATTTTAGATTGGAGAGAGTATATAAATAGGAGTTGTATGTTTTTTTCTTCAATCATTTAAGAATGCTAAAGAGATTATCAGTTAATCTAAATATTTTTATTATTATAATTAAGCCAATTGAAAAAGTGTTAATTATATATAATTGTATTAATAAATTGTTAATATGTAAATAAATGTAGCATGTAAGCAAGCAATCTAAACAATGAATAAATTAAATGAGTAAGCAAAAATGATATCGCAAATAATCAAACAATAATTCAATAAAGGAAATTATTTATTACCAAACAAAGCAGAGAAACATAAAATGTCATATATTTTAAAGAAAAAGATGTTAGACGTCTTTCTTTTTGGGGTTAAATTACTTTACTTTTTTTACAAACTAATATTAAAATGAGTTGTATGTTTTTCGTCAATCATATAAGAATGCTCAAAGAGATTATCATTTCATCTAAATATTTGGATTATATTAAGATACTTGAAAATTTTAAATGTAAAAAAATTAAGCACTTAAGCAAGCAAGTTATAAATGATATTAAAAAACGAGTTGTATGTTTTTTTCAATCATTTAAAAATTCTAAAGAGATTATCAGTTCATCTAAATATTTTTATTATCATTAAACTAATTGAAAAAGTGTTGTTAATAATATATAATTTTATTAATAAATTGAAATATGTACAGAAATTTAGCAGGTAAGCAAGCAAGCGAGTTAAGCAATGACTGGGTCAAATGAGTAAGCAAAAATTATGTCGCAAAGAATCAAAACAATGATTTAAGAAAGAAAATGGGTAAACAAATGAAGCAAAGAAACATAGAAAAAGAGAAGCAAATAAACAAAGAAACAGAGAAGCAAAGAAATAAAGAAGCAGAAAATAACGTCACAAAGAATTAAACAATGGTTCAAAAAAAGAAATGAGTAAAACAAAGAAGCAAGGAAACATGGAAGCAAAGAAACAGAGAAGCAGAAAATGATGTCATAAAGATCAAACAATGATTCAAGAAAGGAAAGATAAACAAAGAAACAAAGAAGTAAGCAAGTAGCAACCATGTATTTTTGTATGTATGAAACAATATAAGATAATGAGTAAGACAATACCAACGATTAGTTCACTTGTCAGATTTAGGGCATACTCAGCACCCGAACCGGTCCTGATATGCAAGAGTTTCAGCACAACTAAAAAATAAAATAATTTAAAAAAATATGAAAGAAAACGACTAACCTGCAAACTACGAGTGACAATGACAATACATAAATCTGATGGTAGAGAAATTATTACCTTCCTCTATATATTTCCAATACTCAGGTTCATGGTACTCCACAATCCTGAAAATTATTTGTAAGAGAGAGATTCAAAGTTTGCACTCAAACAAATGAAATTACTTTTGAGCAAGAAAGGACAATGATCATGTGCATGTTGCAAATTAAATTTGAGACGGAATAGATTAGGACCAAGAGCATTAAATCTACAATACATTCATCCTTTCATGTTTCTATTACTATAACATGTCATTCTTTGCTACTAAATGCTATATTAATTCCCAAACCATGAACTAAAACAAAAGTGCATCACCATATATTAGCACACAGAACTTTAACTTGTGCCCGGAAATAAAGAATTTTTTTATAAAGAAAGTTCAAACTGAAACCTTGAGCTGAGAAGCGTAACTCAGTTCATAGATATTCTTCTCTTAGAGACTTTTTCTTTCATCGTGAGAGGGACTTAGACCTTTAAAAGTAAAACTTCACAATCAAAAATATCAAGTAATTCTCACTTTTGCAATTTCAGTAACCAAAACAAAAATTTACTTTGTGTAAAAGTTGTACATTCATATTTGAGTTCTACACTGTGTTTATATGTTTCTCGAATAATTATCTAGTTCATGATCTCTGAATTCATGTGAATCATTCTTGACCTAACACTTCATTTAATTGTTCTTTACATCGTTTTTATTTACCAACATGCTCAGCTATATCAAGCATCTTAGACACTTGTATTTTACATCCCATTTACCTACATCACATTCATTTTTTTTTTCACCTATTATTTTCATGTTTATTATTTAGAATCCGTACTTATACTAATTTTTATTATTCCATATGCATTATGTACATAATAATTAAAAATAAAGCAGATTAAAAATATATTTTTGAATACACTGTGATTTTGTTTCCCTCAAACATTTTATGTTGTAATTCTTTTCTTACTAATAACTTATAACTGTCATTCAAAGATGGTATTGGGGTATATATAACGTTTGTGTCCCAAAGATGGTATTTTAAATGATGCATGAAGATGGTTTTTATTTTAACTTTTGGCTTTTCAAAATTAAATAATAAAAAAAGCTAAAATAGTTTCCTAAAATCAAAAGTCAGTTATACTTATTCTAAAAATACCTAATATTTTTTTATCTAATTTTTATCTTCAAAATAAACAATTTTGAAAACTAAAACTAATAAATGAAATAATTGTCTTCAACAATAAATAATAGTCGACAACTCACAAACAAAAGTTGAAAACCGTGCCTGTGTTTATAGAAAATGAGTATTTGTTTCGAATACAAAGAAGTTCAATGACTTTGATTTATATTTTATAGTATCTTCCAATTAGGTACCAAAACATGTAAAATAGTCTCGTCTTAGTCTATGATTGCCTATAGAGACCTTTCGATATTAACTTCGACTCTCCAGACACGATAACCGAGGAAGGCCCAACGCTTTCATTCTCCGACGCCGGCAAAGATATGTCTTGCCGGCGTCGGGAAACCCCAACTTCACGGCTCTCATCTCTCGCTCTTGTTTGTTGTCTCGTCAATTTTAGCCTTTGTTGCTTACTCTTCAAGCCGGTCGAGGAGTACGGGGTTTCGTCTACTCTATCTTTCGGTGGAGATCTAGCCTGGTTAGGCATGTTCTTCTCCGGCAAGACCTATGAAGCCTCGCCACGCTCGCCGGTTGCAGATACCTTCTCGGTTCCATACCGAAGATCACTTCATCCGCTTCACGTGTCTCCTCCATCGCCCAGATTTCTTCACCATGGTGTATCTTCTTATCCTCGAGTCTCCAAGCTCCTTACACTGACATTTGCAGAATTACTCCAGTTGGAGGTTGTTTATGAGGATAGCTTGAGTAGAAGCCGAAGATCTTCTCCGTTTGCTGGGTCCACCACCGTTCTCACGCCACTTCCATCGACTCAGATCTGTGAACTTGTTCATGTGATCTGTGGCCTTCTTCCATTCTCGGCCGGCGTGACCGAAGATCAAGTCCCTCCCGTGGTTCTTAGCCGCCGATGATCTACAGCAGAATTAGGGCAACCTTGTTGCTGGATGTGGAAATTGGGCTCATGTTGGACATGGCCCATTAACTCGTTTAGCGGATGCTACGGCCCACTACCATCTTTTGACTGGCCCAGGTTAGATCTATTAGGATTTTCACTTAACCCATTAAATCTGATGGTACGATACATCCATATGTCAGATCGAGGACATCTTCCGAGAACTGTATCAACATCCTTTCATGGGTTAGACGAGTTTTTTCTCATCAATCTCAACCTCTGGCCCTTCCCGTTCATAAGTCTAATAAGCTTCCCCAGGTTTATTCACAAATCTCCACTCTTATTTGACCTCGAGGGTCCTCCACATATCCGATGTTCCTTAGCAAACCAATCCAATGAAGAACCTATGTTAGGCGTTTTGCAGGGCTTAGTTTGGTCATCGATTCCTAGGGAACTGTTGTTCTTTTCTTCGGTCGTTAGCTGTTTCTCAATAGCATTGATGCTTTGTCGGATTTCTATAAGGATTAGCTTCTCCATCTCTGTCGCTGGTAGTCATCTCGCCGGAGTTGAGAAGCTCTCCGGTGAGCTTATGGTCATCACTTCAGCTAGTACGACCGGTATTATATCTACCGTTTTGGCTTTGCTTGAGTTAACTTTTTCTTCCCTTGGGGAGAGATCACTTTTCATCACCTTCTTCCTTATCGGATAGAATCATTTTACCACTTTTCTCCGTCATGGAGATCGTATTTGAACGCTCAGTTGCCTTTATGGATATACGAGCTATTAATTTTGTTCGCTTGCCTATATTAGCTATAGAACTAGCTCTTGTTAAGGAGCTTTTGGTTACTTTCTATGATTGTAATTTCTTATCTTTTATGCTTAATGCTTTGTGTTTTTTATGTGTACCAATCTCGGACTCCTTTGCAACGAGTTTCCGAAGATTTTGGATTGATGTAAGCTTTGGTTAAATTTAATGAAGTAAGTTGAGTGACAAAAAAAAAAAAAAGAAGGTCTCGTCTTACTCTTAACCGTCCAATACGAATTCATGACCGACAAATTTTAATTGCACGTATAAGCCATTTCTATTTTTAGGCACTTGAGACAACAATGTACTCTTATGGATGCCACATGATTTTGTAGTTTTGATCGTTACTTTAAAATTTAATTTGCCAAAAAATTAGTCATTATTATTTACAAAGAATCTATGAAATCCTATGATTAAATTGCTAATTTTAGTGATTATGAAGGAACTGACTATTATTTACAAAGAATCTATGAATTTCTAAAGAAGATGTACACCATTATTATTAGTATCGATGATTCTTATAAATTTTAGATTTTTTTGTTAACTCGAAAGTAAAAACCAAATTTGATGTGATATTTGTTCTATTTACCTTTAAACTAATTTAATAATATAATTTTTACAATGTAGGTCTAAAAATTTACTTCTATTTTTTCGGTGGTTAGATTTATAATTGTTAAAAAAAAAACATTTTCCAACAGTTTGAATCCTATAGTTGTTTTTTTTGTTAAAGGGTTGAATCCTATAGTTGTTGCAACTTGCAAGTATATAAATGAGAAAAAATATGATAAGCTCAATCGATAATGATTTTCATTTTTCTGCTAAGAATATTAAAAAAATTTAATCGCAAAACAATCCGTAAAAAAAGATTTTTTTTTTCTTTTTTTTTTTTGAAAATACACGAAACATTGTCATCTATCATCTGGTAGGTAATAATTTTTTTTTTTTTTGTCAGTCCGCTAGGCAATAACTAACGAGTTGATTACACTATTACTATTAAAATTGATTATAACATACATTTAAAAATTTATGTAGTTTATTTAAATGTTTTGTGAGTTAAAATTGAAAAATAAACTCAAATTTTGTTGATATATAAAAAGTGACCGATCAAATTGTTGAGGTTGAAATTGACTTTTTTTTATTGTTCACCGTGAACCTTTGTCAGTTGTCACTGCCTATTGGGTACTTTTCAGTAATTAAGATAAATGTAAGGCTATTTCATAATTTCAATATTTTTAGTGGGGTTTAACCCAAAAGTCTCGTGTATTCACGAGCCGTATAATTTTTTTTTTTTTCTTACTTCTTTAATATTTCTCTAATTTTTGTATATTGCTTTACGTCTTCGGGAGAGAGAAAGAAAAAAAAGATTTGGTTTGTTTGTTGACGAAGCTTCTTCGCTCTCTCTTCTCCGTCTTCGATCGTCAACACGTTTCTTCTTCAATTTCGTTCTATTTGAGCAGAAGATTCTTGAGCTTCGATACTATTTCAGTTCAATAATCATGGCTACCGCTGGAAACAAGAACATCAATGCGAAATTGGTCAGTTTTTTTTTTTTTTTTTTTGTTAGGTTTGATTCTTTTAGGCTTTTTTTGTTTGTTTGTTTGATCCTTTGATTGATAATCGTGAATTCGACTGTAGTAATTGGAGAATTTCGATTGGATCGTCGATTTACGATGTGATTCTGTTTCCAATTTTGGGAATTTTCTGATCCTAAATTGTATAATTCTTATCGTTATATTAATCTTCATCCAGTTCATAGTTTTAGAAATTGTAGCTTTTTATAAGTATAAAATCTAGATAAAAGCTAGGGTTTGGAGTAAAAATTGTAGATTTTCCGATTGTAGTAGTTTTGTTTTAGGGTTCTAATGAATCAGCTAATTCGTATGATGAAGAGAATTAATGGTCTATCAAAGATTGAATCAAAATGCTTTTAGCTGCTTTAGTTGTATCTCTACATTTCGTTCTTATTCTGGTCTATTATGACTTTGTTGTAGTTGAATGATTTTAGTATCTAAGTTTATTAATAAGTAAAGGTCTCTTTGTTAGCCATAAGACAACTGTTTCATTCCTTAATTTTTTTGGGTTGGTGCTTAACTTTGTTTTAAAGTCCTTCAGGTATTACTTGGAGATGTTGGAGCTGGAAAATCAAGTCTTGTGCTGCGTTTTGTCAAAGATCAGTTTGTTGAATTCCAGGTTGGTGCAAATTCTTCCTGTATTTTTCTTCGTATTTATATGGCTTCTGATACTTGTTTTTTTTGCAGGAATCAACCATAGGTGCAGCTTTTTTCTCTCAAACATTGGCTGTGAATGATGCAACTGTCAAGTTTGAGATTTGGGATACAGCTGGTCAGGAACGTTACCATAGCTTGGCTCCAATGTACTACAGGGGTGCAGCTGCTGCAATTATTGTCTTTGACATTACAAATCAAGTACGAACTAACTAACAGTCTCGTTCTTTTTTAGTCAAGAATGCTCTAACTTACTGATCAGCTGTGTGGGCTTTAATGACTTTCTGCAAAGTTAGGTTTGCTTGACTTTTTTTTTATTCTCTATTGTCGCAGGCATCGTTTGAGAGGGCGAAGAAATGGGTTCAGGAACTGCAGGCACAAGGTATGAAATAGCTGACTTTGGTTTAGCTAGTTTATGAATACTAGTTTCTGATAGTTGGTGTGGTTTTTTTTGGTATTCATGTATGTTAATGTAGGTATTTGTTTTCTTGTGAATAGGTAACCCTAATATGGTGATGGCTCTTGCTGGAAACAAAGCTGATTTATTAGATGCAAGAAAGGTGTCTGCAGAGGTAAATCAAATCTTCCTTTCCTCTTCTGTCTGTTTTTGCTCTGTTACTGCCAAAATCCTTGAAGATAAAATTCCATTGTTGCCCGTGCATCGTTTCTGAATTGTGTTGTTAAGTAGTTCTTGATATTGGTACTTGCAGGAGGCAGAGATATATGCTCAAGAGAACAGCCTTTTCTTCATGGAAACCTCAGCGAAGACTGCAACAAATGTCAAAGACATATTCTACGAAATCGGTAAGTCATTCTTACATTCTAGATAGCAGTTTCCAACAATTTTTGTGTGTTTCTGAAAAATCCCTTTTCACTTTTGTTTGAACCACTACAGCGAAAAGGCTACCACGTGTACAGCCAGCAGAAAACCCAACAGGAGTGGTTCTCCCAAACGGGCCAGGGGCTACGGCAGTGAGTTCATCGTCGTGTTGTGCTTAGAGTCTTACATTAAGAGAGATCTCTCTTGGTTTAGTCACATAGTAGAGAAATATCGAGACTTTGTGTTTGCTTCTTCTTCTTCTTTGTTGCTTTACTTTGCATTGCATTGACAACACAGTGTATATCATGATAATACTTCTCCCTTTGTGGAATCTCAAGATATTTGTATTTGAAAAGATTTATTTGGATCTCTTTTGTAATTAGATAATGATCAAAATTGCAGGATATTTACACGAAGAATCAAAAGCTGTATCACAAACTATTATCTTAAGTTAAAACAGTTCCGACAACATTTCCCTGAGATCAAGCCTCTGTGAGTACCAGACGAGGAACAACATTCATTGATTGGAGTTCCTGTTAAACCACAAAATGTGCAAGAAACGAAATAGAAACGAGTTAAGAAATAACCTAAACAAAACCAGATGAAAAACTATAAGAACTCTTTTAAGAGTGTCATTAGATCCCCCACAAACCAGTAAAACCGAAATTTGTGTCGTATAGAGTTTCAATTTGAGCAGTGGATTAATGGTTTTACCTGGAAGAGGAGCTTGCAAGCGTATGGAAGTTTCATAGTAACAATATTATCGCCGTTTTTACATGTTGAACAAACAGCTTTTTTTAGCTTGTAATTGTAATATCCCAACAAACCACAAGCTCTGCAAACCTGCATTAAAACGTTCATAAAAGATTATCCCATTTGATGTTGATGATATATACAATGTCAGTGAGACATGGAGTTACAATGTTTTTACACAACTTGCCTGTCACTTCATTAAAGAAATCAGTGTATTATGATTCATTACCTGAACTTCGAAAGGATCACTAGAAAGCATGAGCCGCTCGTAGATCAACATGCTGGCCCCATAAGCAATAAGACAATCTCGTTCCATTTCTCCAACTCGTAAACCTGCAACAGCATTAGAAAGATCATACAATTGACAAGAAAACAATAGTTAATATAATTCAGAGTGAAGATATACAAGTAACAGAAGAGGCACATACCTCCATTTTTAGATTTTCCTTCTGTAGGCTGTCTTGTAATCATAACACGAGGTCCACTCCCTCGCGCATGCATTTTGTCCAGAACCTATTCAACCATAAGTACAGAAAATTATATTTTATGAAAACATTACTGTATAAAACAGAAAAAGATGTTTAAATAGGATTAGTGAACCTCATCATGTGTTTCAATCTTGCAAAATGGCTCGCCACTGAGACCTGTGAGACTCTCAAGGTCGTCAGGTTGATGTACAAAGAAAGTCTTCTAAATCTCAACTAGTAGTGTCTTAGTCCCATTTTAGAGATCCAAATGACTTTGTATTCGAATGAAATGTTAACATATAAACTGTTGGTTTTTAATTGAGTTTATTAACAATTAAATATTTGCAGTTTATTTATGTCAATTGTCCTGACATTAAATTTGGGTAGTTATTGAGTGAACAGTCACAATTAGGAAGAGACACAACTCTTGGTATTGTAGTGTCTGTTCATTTTCTATATAAATCAGTTTTGTCCTGATGTAAATAACAAGTTTCAGTTTAAATAAAAAATTTCTATTTTGTTCCTGTCTTCTTAAAAGAGAAGAGATCATTCTCTATATCTTATTATGTTTCTCCATTTTATTGATTGATTGTAAAATCAATATTCCAACATAAACTGAAATCTCTGAAATGTGTGAAGACTCGTAACGCAGTACCTGAGTATAGCAAGTCTTTCCCACTGTACGAAAACTTCTTAGCAATAAGGGTCGCACTGAAATCATAGAAGAACATACAATGACATTAAATGCCAAAAGAAAAGTTTAAATATGGAAGAAGAAACCTCATAATTTATGAGAGAAACAAAAGTACCTTATAGTCTCAACCCTGTCAGCACTTCTTTCTCCAAAAGCACTACCATAATGAAATCTACCACAAGAAACCCCAGCCTTACTTCCAAGGAGTTCTATCATCTTACCTACTGTCATACGACTGTGACAAAGAAAAATTGTTAATTAGTTCATCAGTTCTATACGAAAATCTCAAGCAATCAATAACTTCAGACGAAACTCGAATAACCATCTTTACTCGTTTGTTTGCATCAAAAAGATTCTTATAGTTAAGGCTAAAGATTAAATTAATAAACCAATGTTTTACACCCATTCAGACAAAACCCAAAACACCAAAACTCTATGGTTATTCATTGTTAGACCATCTCTAATGTATTTCCCTATTTTTATCTTTAAAATAGAGAAACCCTATTAACCCTTTTTACTCCAATGTATTCCTCTATTTTACTCCAATGTATTTCTCTATTTTTTTCTCTAAAAAAAAATATTTCAAATAGATTATATTTTATTTTAGTATTAATACCTTTTTATTTATAAAAATTACAAATTAACCCATTTATTTTTAATTTTTTGTAAAACTTTCATAAAATTATAATATTTTATACCAAAATTAGAAGTGAGTTGGAATAGATTTTACCCTAAAATAGAGTTTAGCGGCAAAAATAGAGGTAGGTTGAAGATGTCCATAGAGCATCTCTAAGGGGGCTCTCTATAACTTTGTTTTTGAAGTTTTTGACACTCCAATCCAAACTCTAAAACTTCAAATTTTGAAGTATTAAACAGTGACACTCCAAATATAGAGTATCACTATTCAAATCTTCAAATTTGAAGTTTCATCTTTTTATTTGCATTCTAGTCCCTACAATTATATATCATATACATAATTTTATTAATTTTATTTCTTTTATTTCTTTTATCATATTAGTCCAGAAAAAAATATGATTCATAAATATTTCATATAAAATTTTATAAATTTAATTTTTACATTTAAATTTAAGTAATTTTTTAAAAAATAAGAAAATGTTAATATATAATATATATTACATGATATTAAATAACAAACTATATAACAATAATATTACATTAAGAAAATTAAATACAAAATAAAGTAATACAAGAAAATAAAGTTACATAAACACATAAACATTACCCAAATTAAATTACTACAACATTACTAATAATTAGGTAAATTTGATCATATATGGGAGAATTATGGATATAATTTTAGTGAGTAATTTTGTATTTTATTTGTAATTTTTTTAGTTTAATTTTTTTATAACATGTAATATTTTATTAATAAAATATTGTTTCATGTATGTTTTTCGTTGTTTATAAAAGGTTTATGATATTAATTAATTGTGACCAATATGAGGACTATAATGCAAAATACAAATAGTTTTAAAGTTGGATTTGAAGTTTTACCATTAGAGACAAACACATACAAACTTCAAATATGAAGATTTAGAAACTTCAAATATGAAGTGTCCCTTGGAGATGCTCTTAGTAATTTTTTATTTTTTTTGGTAAGGAACATGGAAACAATGTTTTCCCGCGATTTATTATATGACGAAATAGAAATTACAACCTAATGTGCCTCGGAAACGCAGTTCCTCGGCAAATCATCCCCGATAAGAGACTCCGCAACGGGCGGAGCATACTCTAACAAATAAAATCCTAAAGGCAAAGTGAAAACATAGTTGGCTAACCCGTCAGCAAGTCGGTTAGCCTCCCTATACACATGAACAATCCAGACTATCCAGTCCCTAGATAGAAAGTCATGATACAAACGTACCAAAAAAGATAAGGGATGAGACTCGCTAATCCCCGTCTTTAAGAACCCAACCACTACCTTCGAATCAACTTCCAACTCCAGCCGTGTTAAACCCTTTCCCCATGCGATATACAAGTCATAGTAAACCCCCAAAGCTCCGCCAAAGATGCCGTACAAATACCAATATTAAGAGCGAACCCGCCTCACCATTGCCCAGCCGTATCTTTTAACACGCCCCCTGCCGTTGCCAAGCCAGGATTCCCGTGAGACGCTCCATCAGTGTTCAACTTAATCCATCCCTCACCTGGTGGAGTCCACGCTATCATCCTCTCAAACCTTGCGCCCGTTTTAGTTCTCCCGTGAACTCGTTGATGAGCTCTTGTCACTTCGGTCGCCAACTCTTTAATAAACTTCACCCTATCTCTACACTTAGTAAGTTCCCCAAAATAATTACGACATCTCCATTTCCAGCTCCACCATATTCCCATAGCAAGCAATGTAGACCAAGCGCTCTTAGTATTTTGTATTGGGCTTTAATATCATTAATCATTAATTAACCATCCAACTTTTTTCTTATCAACTATTTCGCTTTAGTCCTTAATGTAATCACATCCTTCCAATTGTTCCCCAAACTTTCAAAATGTTATCCGAATCCCCTTTTAAGATTTTATTAAATATTTAGGACTAAACCGAACCTGGTAGAATGACCTAACAATCTCCTCTCCTCGACGCCGTCGCCTTCAGCTTTGGCCGGAGATGGAATCAGTAGAAGCCGTAGAGAAGATCTTGAACTACAGTTTCAAGAACAAGAATCTTCTAAAAGAAGCAATAACGTTCACCGCTAGTGACTGTATTGAATCATCTCCTATATTCGAACGGCTTGAGTTCCTCGGCGACTCAGTTCTTGAAGTCGCCATCACCAATTACCTCCACCTCACTTACCCTAATATGAAGAACAGTGAGTTGCGTAATTTGCGACATGTAAATGTAAGTAACGAGACTTTCGCTCGTGTCGCCGTCAGAAACAACCTATACGATTACATCATACGCGATCATTGTGATTCTCAAGCTAAAAAGGTTTCATCTTTACATCTCCAATTTTTTAATATTGCTTTGGTTTGATATTTTTTGAATCATTACTAACATTTTGTTCGTGTCACTGGCTTGAGTTTTTTGAATGATTGAGAACATTGTTCGTATGTTATATTAGTGGTTTAATTTAGTTTTGGTGTTATCTCTTAGATTAGAGAGTTCGCTGCTCAAAAGGTTTCATCTTTACATCTGAAATTTTCAATATTGCTAAAAGAGAAAGGGAAAAAATCTGTTTTTTTTTAACGTTTTGTTGGAAACAGAGTGTCTGTATCTTGAGTTTTTGAATGATTGTGGTTTAATTCTTAGGTTAGAGAGTTATCTGCTAAAAAGGTTTAGTCTTTTCATCTGAATTTTTCAGTATTGCTAAAGAATTAAAATTGAAAAATTCTGTTTTTTTTGGTTCGGTTTGATATTTTGAATCATTACAATTTACAAACGTTTTGTTGGAGAGTGTCACTACCTTGAGTTTTGACTGAGTTGTGTTTGGTGTCATATCTTAAGGTTAAAAAGTTCTCGGAGGCGGTGAGGGAAGAAGATGGACCAGTTCCGTTTGGTGGAAGGGTGAAAGCTCCAAAAGTTCTTGCTGACCTTGTAGAGGCCATAGCTGGAGCTGTTTATATAGATCTTAATTTCGATATTCAAAGACTTTGGGAGGTATGTGTTTTACTTGATGTGGTCTTTTTCTTTGTTTCTAATTCTATGTTATGTTATAACGATTCTCAGAGTTAATAAGGAAATTTGTAGATCTTCAGGGGTCTTTTGGAGCCAATATATACACTGGATGATTTGTGGCAGAAACCTCGAAGATCACCATTTCTTTTGCTTGTTTGTTTGTGTCAAATACACCGGAAGCGAATCGACTTCAGGTATTCGAAAGATGACAGGGAGAATCATGTTGTTGCGGTATATCTCGATGATAAATTTATAGCTAAAAGGTTTCATATAAGTAGAGATTCCGCAAAGTTGCTCGCTGCTAATGAAGCTTTAAAGAAGCTGTCAAAATGGATGCCTATCGATAAGATCATTGATGATAATAATTTACACGTTGAAATTGAAGATAAGGAAGGGAAGTTGTTTGAGATTGGCTCCACTGAAAAGCTCCCGTTACAGACCGGATCATCTTCTTTGCCCACTGCCTCTGAGATCCCATTAATGGCTACTACTGAGGAGAGTCCATATGTTGAACCTGAAGATGTGAAAGGGAAGTCGTTTGAGATTTGCTCCAATGAAAAGCTACAATTATCATCTTCAGACCCTTTAACCGATGAAATGACACAAGAACAGATGGTTATTAATGAGGACAGTCCACATGTTGAACCTGAAGATGCAAAAGGGAAGTCGGTTGAGATTTTCTCTACTAGAAAGCTCCAGATAGAGACTGGATCATCATCTTTGTCCACTGCCTCTCCGAACCCTTTAATCTATGAAATGACAACAAAACAAATGGCTGTTGATGAGGCTGGACCTGTTAGTGGACCTGTTAGTGCGAAAAGTAAGTTGATTGTTATTTGCAACAAGAATAAGTGGCCGAACCCAATTTTCAGGTATATCTTAATCCTACATTTTTCTTTGGTTTAGCAGGAATTTTTTCTTTTCTAAGTACTACTTACTGCTTAACAAGGACCATGATCCAAAGTCAAATTAGTATCTTTGAATAGTCTAGAGTCTTATAATCTCAGAGAGGGAGAACGTTTTTTGCTAATCCATAGTTAAACTTTTACAGTCTAGGGTAGAGAAATCATATCTATGCTCTAGAAAACTATTTTCGTAAGATCAATGTGAGTTTGGCTGTTTTTACTGTGGACCTCAATAAGCACGAATATGCCGTTTGAACCTAATTTTTTTGTGTTACTGTGATTGGCTCTTTTCAGTGTTGAGGAAGAAGAAAAGAAGAAATATGTTTGTTCAGTTAAGATTGAGATCCCAAGTGTAGATGGTAAGTTTCACATGAAGGGAGATTCAAAATTAAGGAAAAAGGAAGCAGAACACTCCGCAGCGTACCACATGATAAGAGCCTTGAATTCTTCTCTAATGAGTCTTGTCATAAGTAATCTGCAAATGCAGAAAAGTTTAGATGAGAAGAAGAGGAAGCAGAACAGTTTAGATGAAAAGAAGAATCTGCCTTCAAAGAAGAGGAAGCGGAAAAGTTTAGTTGAGAACATGAATCTGCAAATGCTGGAAAATATAGATGAGAAGAAGAATCTGCAAAGACAGGAAAGTTCAGCGGAGAAGAAGAATCTGCAAATGCAGGAAGGTTTATCTTTAGATGAGAAGAATAATTTGCAAACACAGGAAAATTCAGAGGAGAAGAAGAATCTGCAAATGCAGGAAAGTTCAGATGAGAAGAAGAATCTGCAAACACAAGAAGGTTTAGATGAGAAGAAGAATCTGCAAACGCAGGAAATTTCAGATGAGAACAAGAATCTGCAAATGCAAGAAGGTTTAGATGAGAAAAAGAATCTGACAATGCAGGAAGGTTTAGATGAGAAGAATCTGCATTCGAAGAAGAGGAAGCAGAAAAGTCTACAAATGCAAGAAAGTTCAGGTGAGAAGAATAATCTGCAAACGCAGGAAAGTCCAGATGCGAAGAAGAATCTGAGAATGCAGGAAAGTTTAGACGAGAACAAGAATCTGCACATGCAGGAAGGTTCAGACGAGAAGAAGAATCTGAAAATGCAGGAAAGTTTAGATGAGAACAAGAATTTGCAAATGAAGGAAGGTTTAGATGAGAAGAAGAATATGCAAACGCAGGAAAGTTCAGACGAGAACAAGAATCTGCACACGCAGGAAGGTTCAGACGAGAAGAAGGATCTGAAAATGCAGGAAAGTTTAGATGAGAACAAGAATCTGCAAATGAAGGAAGGTTTAGATGAGAAGAATAATCTGCAAACACAGGAAAGTTCAGATGAGAAGAAGACTTCGCAAATGCAGGAAAGTTCAGACGAGAACAAGAATCCACAAATGGAGGAAAGTTCAGATGAAAAGAATCCGCATCCAAAGAAGAGGAGGAGAAGGCGATGAAAAACTATATAAGTTTCTTGGTATTATGGTCATAGATCTTAGGTTGTAACTTGATCATGAGCGATTTTGTTGAAGTTTTCTCTTTTTCACAGTTTACAAATGGGTATTGCATCTCTTTATATGGTAAAGAGAGAAAGTTTCTACAATCAAACTATTCCTACATTTACATCTTTAGGTCATCTGTCAATGCCACATTGTATGCGATTGTCTTCTCTTGTACAAATCGATTTTTCTTCTCTTGTACAAATCGATTTTGTTTCTCTAGCTGCAACCACCTCTGTAAGTGGTCTCCTGCCATGCCTTCATGTCTGACATGAGTTCTAGTCATGGCTCAACTCCAGAATTGTCCTATGTTTCTTATCCAATGATTGTGACTTAACAAGTAGGAGTATAAACAATCCTATAATTCTGGAGTACACAATATTAGAGTTTAGAGGTATAATTGTGCTCAGCGGTGGCCACAAGTAAGGATCTCCCAAAGTTTGCACTAAGATGTGAAAATTAGTCTCAAATATTTACCTTTTTGAATCCAAAGTTGTCTAGACATCTCATAGTCCATGAAAGGAACGTTGCTTCAGCTTGAAGACTAGAATTACTCTCTTCTCTATGAAGGTGATTCAGGAAAAAAAAAAAAAACACAATTGGGATTTGTTAACGTTACAAGATCATAGGGTTTAAAATGCTCCAAATTAACTTTAGGGTCTTTTTCATGTTTTAGGTAAAAGTCAGGGTTTATTTTACCAATTTTTCACATATTTAGAACTAGTCCTGCGTGTGACCTAATCATCATCATCTCTTCAACTTTTGTCCGAGATGGATTCAGTGGAAGCAGTGACGGTTTCTGTGGAACCGGTGACGGAATCATTGGAACCGGTGACGGGTTCAGTGGAACCGGTGACGGAATCATTGGAAGCGGTGACGGGTTCATTGGAAGCGGTGACGGGTTCTGTGGAACCGGTGACGGTTTCTGTGGAACCGGTGACGGTTTCTGTGGAACCGGTGACGGTTTCTGTGGAACCGGTGACGGAATCAGTGGAAGCGGTGACGGATTCAGTGGAACCGGTGACGGATTCAGTGGAACCGGTGACGGATTCAGTGGAACCGGTGACGGATTCAGTGGAAGCGGTGTCGGTTTCAGTGGAAGCGGTGACGGATTCAGTGGAACCGGTGTCGGATTCAGTGGAAGCAGTGACGGATTCAGTGGAAGCAGTGACGGTTTCTGTGGAGCGAGTGACGGATTCAGTGGAACCGGTGACGGATTCAGTGAAACCGGTGACGGATTCAGTGGAGAAAATCTTGAATTACAGATTCACGAACAAGACTCTTCTGAAAAATACATTAAAGCAAGGTTCATCATCATTCAACCGGTCTAAGTTCGTGGGCGAGGCAGCTCTAGTTCTCGCCATAACTAATCACATCTACTTAGCTCACCCTACGCTCGAACCAATGGAGTTGAATCTGTTGCGAAATGCGATTAGAAGTAACGAAAAGTACGCTTCTGTCGTCGCCAAACACAACATTCACCAATTCTTTATACGCAATGTTGTGTCTCAAGGGCAAGAAAAGGTAAAGATCCTATTTTTTTTTTTGTTGGTTATTAAATTTGAGAAACAATCTTTCTAAAGTTTCAATCTTTTAGATTAAACGTTTCACAGAATTGGTGGGCAAAGAAGATAATCCAATTCTGTATGGTGGATTTGTGAAAGCCCCACGTATTCTCGTTGATCTCATTGAGTCTTTAGCTGGAGCTGTTTATATTGATGTCAATTATGATATTAAAAGACTATGGGAGGTTTGTTGTGTTTCTCTTCACTTAATAGATTTTGTGTTTTTTTTTTTTTTTTTTTTTTGATTATATATTATATATGATTCTCAAGTTAGGAAATTTTGCAGATTTTCAAGCCTCTTTTCGAGCCAATATATACACTTGATGATTTGCGTCGACAACCTCAACCAGTTGTTACGCTTTTTCATTGGGCTGATAAGCACGGCAAGCGAATCGAGATCAAGTATTCTGAATGTAGTGACTTTAAAGGCACTATTGCTCAGGTATATCTTGATGACAAATTTTTAGCTCATGGGAAACCTCATAGACTTAAAGATTTCGCAAAGCTGACCGCTGCCAAGAAAGCGATACACGAGTTGTTAAAAAAAGGATTCACCGTTGAAATGGTTATGGGTGAGGATAGACTTGATGTTGATATTGAAGATGCAAAAGAGAAGTTGATTGAGATTTGTAACAAGAGAAAGTGGCCTAACCCGATTTACAGGTATATATATCTTGAGATGTGATCTTTTTATCTCTCAGTTTTTATCTGTTGCTTTATAAGTCACATTTGAGTAGTTTAGAGTCTTGAGATCTCAAGAAGCGTACACATATACTAATCCATAGTTATGTATCTTATAGTCTAAGTGTAGAGAAAATGTGTGTATATGCTCTTAACTATACTCTTATAAGCTCGAATGCGTTGTATTAACTTGAATATCATTTTGTTTCTGTGTTTAACTCTTCTCAGTGTTGAGAAAAAAGTTGGACGTGGAGGATATGTTTGTTCAGCTACGATTGAGACTCCAACTGAAGAAGGTACCTTGTGCATCATGGGAAATCGTAGAACTCGGAGAAAGACAGCAGAGAACTCCTCAGCCACCCATATGATAAGAGTCTTGACTAGGCCTGGGCATATGGGTAACGGGTCCGGGTTCGGGTAGGACCCGATCGGGTTCGGATCTATCGGGTTTATGAATTTACTACCTAATAGAGTAATTATAAATATTCGGTTCGGTTTCGGTTCAGGTCTTGTCTGGTTCGGGTCGGTTCGGGTTTCAAATTTAAGAACCTATAAATACCTGAAAAATATGGGTATTCTATCGGTTCAGATATTTTCGGATATAAAATGACCGAATATATTCGATATCTACCCAATAAAATTAAAACTTAACCCAATTACCTAAAAAAAAATACAAAATAACATATACAAACACATAAAAAATTCACAAAAACATATGATATAATTCCAAATTTAACATTCAGAAACAAAATAGGATAGAGTAATAACTAGTAACAACAAATCAACCAACTTATCAAAGTTTGATGTGAAACATAGAGATAAAAGTAGGAAACTTTCATCTAAGTAAAACTTAAAATCCTAAGTATTTTTTATCATAAGTAGTTAGTCTCGGATTTATCCGATACCCACGGGTAAGACAATACATGATCCAATAGAGTAATTTGCTAATACCCATAACCGACTCGAACCGGTTTTTTCGGTTCGGTTCCAGTTCGAGTTTTCGAATTCGGTTTTTATGCCCAGGGCTAGTCACATTTTCTCATAAGGACGATATGTAAACTTAGATATGTATTTTGAGCCACCATAGCTGATGATTAGCTTCTATAGCATTATTAATCACCTTTGGGTTATTCAAGAAAGAAACTTTTTTTTTTTATCTTCATAGATATGGTTGATATGTGAGAAGAAGTGGCACGGTCTTGTTTCAGGCAATGTCTTTGTTGTTTTTTCTTTACTTTAGTTCTTAGTAGGTTTAAAATTAATATAATTAAATATATATTTAAATATGTTTCATTAACTTTAATTTAAAATGATTTTTAATTTTTAGATTTTATAATAAACAATTTTTTTGTTTACCGTTAGTAATTTATATAATTTCAAAGACTAAACATTTGTTTCAATGTGTTATATGGAATATAGTGTTCATTAATGGATTATTGTTGAATATATGATAAAGTTTCAATTAGCATGTCATTATAATGGCATTGCATTTTTGCTTTCACAATGAAAAAAATATCAAGGAATTCCAATAACTATTTTTTGCAGGTTTTATGAGTTGAAAGTTAAGTTGTTCTTTTAGTTATTATTATTATTATTTTTTTTTTCATCGTTAAAAAAAAATATTATTATTTTTTGTTGAAATTTCAAATTTATTGTTTAACAAAAAAGTTATTTACAAGAAAAAAATGCAACTGAATATCTTTGCAAGTTTATTGGTTAAAAACCAATTTTAAAAAAATAAGACTAATGAAGAAAATTAGCAAAATCATTTTAAGAAAAATGAAAAATCCTTTCACTCTTTTAAACAAAAAAATAGTGCAGATTTATGTGTTGTAGAAAAAATGTTTAGTTCTTAAATTTTACTTTTAACTATAATTAAAATTAGTTTATCTTAAATAAATTGGATGTTAATTTTTTATTTAAAATGAGGAGAAAACAGAAACATCTTTTTAGATTTCTAACTTAATTTATTATAAAGTAATTTGATGCAATATTTTTTCAATACAAAAACAAAATGATGGAAAATAAATCTTAGACAAAACATATCTTTTTTGTGCAAACAAAATAAATCTTAGACAAAATACATCTCGTTGTAGTTAAAAACATAAGTTATATTTCTGATCTAGCATTTTAAGTGCACGACAATGTATCTTAGGATGAATTATTGATAAAGTTACGGAGGGTATAAAGTTTTGACTAAGTAATTAATCATTTATTAACAATGAAAAGTTATTAGCTGAAAAGGTAGAATTTATACATCGTGATATCCAAATGAATATTAGCATATTGTCTACTCAAAAGTCAAAACTACAACTTCTACAATGTTTGTTTCAATCCCACATTTCATATTCTCGTAATCAATATTTATAGCAAAGTAAATATAAATGCAAACAAGCTAAAATGTTAACTAACATAAAGACATTGATGTTAAAATATCCGCGCTTAACTATAGTTTCAGATGTTTATGTAGAAAATATATTGTCCAAGATACAAACTAAGAAAATCCACGCATATATATATGTGTGAGTATTAGCCTAGTAATATATGATTTGTGCATCATTTATATTTGATTTGTCAATTATAATAGTTAAAGTTCATATTTGTTATTTTACCGAATAATTATTTGTTGGTTTATGGAACAGTTAAAGAAATTAAATACACAGTAATCCTAAAGATTTCATGGCTCTTGTTTAAAAACTCACCAGAATGTTCCGCTCAGACGAAAATTTCAGCGCCGCCAACACAACGACGGAATGCATGGGAAAATCAATCAATCGGAGCGTCTCCGATCTCACCGTCGACAGGAAATTAATCAAAATCGCTGCGATAATGGTGGTGGCGGCGACATTAACAATTACCAAAGAAGCTACTCCGGCACCAGAGCTGTAAACAGAAAAGGAATATTCTTCAATAATGGAATGATTAGTGAAGATAGTGAATTGTCGTCGGTGATAAGAACTTATGAGAACATCAGAGAACATGTACATGTCAATGTACGATGGCTATTACTCCGCCACCTCCACCGTCAATGTACGATGCGACGGGATTAATTACGGTGCATACTTACCGACGTTTCCGATATTTCCGCCTGTGAATTCCGCCAATAACTTTTTTAGGAGGAAAAAAGAAAAAAACATAAAAATTTGAGAAGGGAAAATCGAACTCAGGTGGAATAAGACCAAACTGTAGCATTTTCACCACTAGACTACATGACATTTTCAAAATTTTACGGCCGAAATTTATATGTATATAAAAAGAGGCGCAAACATGGGTTTGACCCGCTTACACTCAGGACAAGACCTGCTTAGACAAAATATATCTTTATGTAGTTCAAAACATAAGTTATATCTCTGATCTAACATTTTAGATACACAACACTGTATCTTGGGATCAATTATTGATGAAGTTATGGAGGCTATAAAGTTTTTGACTAAGCAATTAATCATTTATTAATAATGAAAAGTTATTAGCTAAAAAGGTAGAATTTGATACATCCTGATATCCAAATGAATATTAGCATAATGCCTACTCAAAACTATAATTTCTACAATGTTTCTTTCCTTATCAATTTTTATAGCAAAATAAATATAAATGCAAACAAGCTAAAATGTTAACTAAAGACATTGATGTTAAAATATCTACGCACGTAACTATAGTTTCAGAGTTCATGTAATGAATATATTGCTATCCAAGATATAAACTAAGAAAATCTACGCATATATGATTTGTGCATCATTTGTACTTGATTTGTCAATTATTATAGTTAAAGTTCTTATTTGTCTATTACCGAATAATTATTTGTTGGTTTATGGAAGGTTTAAGGGACCGGTAAAATAAATAAACAAGCAAAAAGTTATAATAGGTAAGTGTGATACTAAAATAATAATTCTTAAAAATAATAATAATAAAAGCAAAGCTTTTAAACAAAACAATATAGGCAAACATAAAGATATACGTGGTTGATCACTATAAAATGGTATAACCTAGTAAAAAATTAGCAATAAATCATAATATCTCTATGCCAATATTAGGAAAATATATGTATAAAAATAACTAAAATTTTATAAAAATATACATGAAATGTCACTGTCAAAATCTATACTATAAAGGATAGAAATGTCAAATGAAAAGCTCTACAATTTAATTAGTTTTTAAAAATAAAAATACTTTTAAAAAGCTTAATAGCCAATAAGAAAGATTTGATATCTAACTATATTATATTAATTAATTTTTAATCATTATCCTTTCCTCTCATTTTTCCTCTTTCTATTATTGGAAATTTAAATTAAATCATCATCTTATCCATATTAATAATTAAAAAGAAAACTTAACAATTTTTTGGCATATGATATAATTCTAATTTTGTAAAACGAATAAAATTTGTTCAATCTATCATATGTCATTATTATATTTGCATCAACTACATTCATAAACAAAACAATTATTAATTCAAAAAAAAAAAAAAAAACTAATTGCATAAAAATTTCACATATATTAATTTTTATATAACGCCAGAATGCCTACTGTAGTTATTTTAGATAATAACAAGAATATCGAAAGTAATCATTAATCTCCTAGAAAGAACGAAAACATAAATTTCTGAAAAAATACTAAAATAATTCTTAGAGACAAAAAAAAAAAAAAGAAGAATATTGAAACTTGTTAAGAAAAAGCAAAGAGACAGAAACTCGAGAAACAAGCTTCGTATATATCTCGCTGCTATTTAGCCGCTTCTATCTCTTTTCTTCTTCTTCTTTCTCAATCTTCGGTTACAACAGTGAACTTCACAGAAACGATCAAATTAATAATTGACCTAACTAAAATCGGTAAGCAAAAAAAGAAAATTCCCAAAGTAGTTTCTACTTGCTGATGCATGTATTGCTTCGCGAAGATGATTATTTTTTATTTTTCCAAAATTTTGGATTTTTAGTAACGTTTTTTTTGTTGGGGTGTTTTGTAGATCCCTTCGAGTTGAATTATGGGTGAAATCGATGATGGTTGCTGCTCGACTCAGCTAATCGATGGGAATGGTGAATTTAACGTTGAGGGTTTGGATAATTTCGTGAAGAAGACGAAGCTCTCTGATTGTGGACTTTCTTATGCAGTTGTTGCAATCATGGGTCCTCAAAGTAGTGGTATGAGTTTGGGGATTGAAGTTCTAAGCAAAGTTTCAATCTTTTTTTGAATCATTTTTGAATTTGGGCATATGAATCTCTATTATAGTCTATTATAGTTAACCACTCTAATCAAAGTTTCAATCTTTTTTGAATAATTTTGGAATTTGGGCATATTTTTCAATCTTCAGTTTGAGACATTTTGCAAAGTCTTTAATTTTGATGAGCTTTTTAAATTACTTATTGTTGTATGCTTTTTTTCAGGGAAGAGTACACTTTTGAATCATCTTTTTAAAACCAGTTTTAGAGAAATGGATGCTTTTGCGGGAAGGTTAGATATTATCAATTGTCAATTTTTTTGTTCTTTTTATCTTTTTTTTTTGTGGTAATGTTATTTTTCAAGGGTTGAAATTTGTTTGACTTGGTAAATTTTTGTCTACATTTTCTTTATGCAGGAGTCAAACAACTAAAGGTATTTGGATGGCTAGGTGTGTTGGAATTGAGCCTTTTACAGTAGCTATGGATTTGGAGGGTACTGATGGAAGAGAAAGAGGCGAGGTAAGTGTCACTATTACATTTAGTTGTCACCAAAGAATACGGTTTTCGCTAACTTGCTAAGAAATTTTTGAAATTTATGGATACTTATATACTGATATACATATACCTGATTCTATAACTTATCGTATGTGTTTCTAGTATTTGTCTTCCTATTCGTTTTGTCAATGGTTCCTGTAATTTTCAGGATGACACAACATTTGAGAAACAAAGTGCCCTCTTCGCTCTAGCTGTTGCCGATATTGTACTGATAAACATGTGAGTGTATATTTTGTTGGCTCTTTTTTGGATAACTATTACTGATGTACTTTAAACATGAAAGTGGAAAGTTAAATCGCCAGTGTTAGAAGATGATAGATATAAATCCGATTTATCCCTCAATAGTTTAATGTTTTATATTTTTTCTGAATCTTAAGTACTATGTTGGAGTTACATACGAATAAACTATTAAAGATCTACCAATACAGATATGATGTAATCTTAAGTATGAAAAAGGTTTGGCCGAAGGTATGCTTTTTAGTTAGATTGTTAATGAAATAATGAACTCCATAGGTGGTGCCATGACATTGGAAGGGAACAGGCTTCAAACAAGCCATTACTGAAGACAGTTTTTCAGGTATCATGATGTGATTACATATGGAACGGTCATGTTCAACCATCAGGTTCGATAACTTAGTTATTATTGCTTTCGTAGGTCATGATGCGATTGTTTAGCCCTCGGAAAACAACTCTTCTTTTTGTCATACGTGATAAAACAAAGGTTTGGGTTTTGCAATTGTCTATGATTCTTGATGGTCAAGTCATATTTCTTAGACTTACATATGCTTTTGTCCTTAGACTCCGATGGATAAGCTTGAACCTGTTCTAAGAGAAGATATACAGAAGGTAACATGCAGTGTCTCTCAATTTTCTTTTCCTTTAAAGGTCTTCTCCTCTCTGAAGTTTGAGTACTGATTTTGGTTTGTTGCAGATATGGGATTTAGTTCGCAAGCCTGAAGCACACAAGAATACACCACTAAGTGAATTCTTCAATGTAAGGAGATCATCTTCCAAACATAATTATGTTTCTTATGATCAATATCAATCTGATTAATGTTGTATATGCACTGATATGTTTAGGAATATATGTGTTTATCTTTTCCTTATTTGATAATTCACTCAATATATGCTTGTAGGTAGAGATTGTTGCGTTATCCAACTATGAAGAGAAAGAAAAACTGTTTAAGCAAGAGGTATTCTTCTGATATGTAAAACCCTTGTCTTTAAAACCTTCAAAGTAAACTTACGACTGATTCTCTTGATTCATGCGAACTATTAAATAGGTTGCTGAGTTGAGGCAGAGGTTTTTCCATTCCATTTCACCTGGGGGACTTGCTGGTGATAGGCGTGGTGTAGTTCCTGCATCAGGATTTTCTTTCAGCTCCCAACAGATTTGGAAAGTTATAAAAGAGAATAGAGACTTGGACCTTCCTGCTCACAAGGTATTCCATTCATCAAAATCTGTGTGGCTAGACCATTTTTTTCCTGATCTTGTGACTGAATGTTGTATTGGTTTATGCTTGCAAGGTAATGGTTGCCACTGTTCGGTGTGAAGAGATAGCCGATGAGAAGCTACGCAGCTTGGCAACCGATGAGGTATGCTTCTGTGAGCACCTTACATACTTCAGTTCTTTCTTGCTGATTTAAATGTTTTGAGAGATATAACCGGGTAGACTTTATTTAGAGTTGGTTGGAGTTGCAAGAAGCCGTAGAAGGTGGTCCAGTTCCTGGTTTTGGTAAAAAGCTTAGCTCTATCCTTGAAAAATACTTCTCAGAGTAAGATCCTCTTTTCTGGTTCATGAAATATTTAATTCCCAATCAAACCAGTGTTTCCTAATCTTGTTTCGCCTACCCCTTATTAGATATGACGCAGAGGCAATATACTTCGATGAAGGAGTAAGGAAAGAAAAGCGTCTACAGCTGAAACTTAAAGCTTTAGATGTAAGAACTCTTCTGTGTTTAGGTTTGCATTAAATGGCGCTGACGGGATTTGGTCACCTGTGATTATTGTGTCTCTTATTTTCAACTTTTTTTTTCCAAATTTCCAGTCTGTACACTCGGCTTATGCTACCATGTTGGGGCATCTACGATCCAGTGCACTGGAATCCTTTAAGACCCGACTGCAACAGTCTCTAAATCAAGGAGAAGGATTCGCAAAAGCTGTGCGGGACTCCCAACAGTCTTGTCTGATTGTGTTTGACAAAGGATGTGAAGGTGAGAGTTCCTATTTCAGTTTGTGCTTCAAAAGTACAGTCTCCTTGTGAGAAACTAACTGTTGGCCAAAAACTACAAAACATCTACATAAGAATTCTTCCGTTTATAAATTGTGTTCATCTCTTCAGATGCTACGGTTGAACAAGCGACTTGGGATGCATCAAAAATCAGAAACAAACTGTGTCGTGACATTGATGCTCACACATCCTCTGCTCGGACTGCTAAACTATCTGAATTAACTGCCAACTATGAGGTTCTGCTTTGGTTTTCTCTTCTTTTGATTTCTTTTCTTTTTAGGGCTCGAATTAATATTAGTTTGTTCTGTTTCATGGTGATCTACAGAAACGGCTGATTCAAGCACTTAGTGGACCTGTCGAGTCTTTGTTCGAAACTGGTGGAAAAGAGACGTGGCCTTCCATAAGGAAGCTTCTCAAACGCGAGACTGAAACAGCTGTTACAGATTTTCTGGATGTGGTTGCTGGTTTTGAGCTAGATCATGCTACAATTGATGCTTTGGTTCAGAATCTTAAGGACTATTCTCAGGGTTTAGTGGAGAAAAAAGCAAGAGAAGAAGCTGCTAAAATTCTAATCCGAATGAAAGATAGGTGAGAAAAAAAGATCAGTGTATGCTCCTATTAATAGCGTTCTTTTCTCAGTTTTCTCCGCCTGATATTATTCCAACACACATTTTCAGGTTCTCAACGGTCTTCAGTCATGATAAAGACTCGATGCCACGGGTCTGGACTGGAAAAGAGGATATAAGAGCAATCACAAAAGATGCTCGCGCAGAGGTAACTTCTTAGAATTAATGGCGAATGGGACTTAGTGATGCATGAAACTGTATCTATCTGTTGCTATCCTGCAGGCTCTAAGTCTTCTAGCTGTGATGGCGGCGATACGTTTGGATGAAAGACCAGACAATATTGAGAGTACTCTTTTCTCTTCTCTCATGGATGGAACTGTTTCTGTTGCATCTTCCCATAACAGAAGCATAGGAACTTCTACGGACCCACTTGCCTCTAGCTCTTGGGAAGAGGTAAACAGTCTAATCTAGTGGTTTCTACTTTCTACTTTCTAGTATAATCTGGTTGATAATTGTGACTATTATTGAGGCATCACACTAAATGAAATACAAAATTATCCAAATTAGTCCAATTTACCAGAAATTCTTTATTCGTTCTGCCAAAATTAGGACATAGCATTGTGGCTTATGCGATGCTAATACCGATGCCGCTTCCTGTTGTAGTCAATGAATTACCAATGTTATGGTTTTATTTGTGTGTGAAGGTTCCTCCAAAAAATGTACTGCTGACGCCAGTACAGTGTAAGTCACTGTGGAGACAGTTTAAATCTGAGACCGAGTATACTGTAACCCAAGCTATTTCGGCACAGGTGATTTTGGAAATCTACCTCAGAATCTATGTGTTATAAGCATAATTTAGTCACTGATATGTTTTCAATTTTAAACTTCAGGAGGCTCACAAGCGAAATAACAACTGGCTACCACCAGCTTGGGCGATTGTATTGATGATTGTCCTTGGTTTCAATGAATTCATGATGCTATTGAAGTAAGCTATCAATTTCCTTGCACTCCTTCACAATTCATTCAAGATTCTCCATTAGTGTTTCCAGCTATTTTGATTCATTGGCACTGTTTCATCTTATTGGAACAGGAATCCTTTGTACCTCTTGGGTTTCTTCGTGGCGTTTTTACTCTCCAAAGCCTTATGGGTGCAGCTTGACATTCCTAGTGAATTTCAACACGGCGCAGTAAGCTCTTACTAAGCTTCCATTGTTTCAAACACAATTGGTTTTAGGAGACATTATCTTAACAACATGTTTCCTGCATCTGTTAGCTTGCTGGAGTACTCTCCATTACATCAAAGTTTCTTCCAACTGTTATGAATCTTCTAAGAAAGCTTGCGGAAGAAGCGCAAGGAAAAACAACTCAGGAAGCACCAGAATACTCAGCTTCCCAAAGCTACAGACAGCAATCTCCATCACACTCCATCTCAAGCACAATAGCTGAATCTGTTTCATCAAACATATCACAAATGGCTGATGATGATGCAGAATACTCGAGCCGCCCTGCACTGGTTCAGAGACGAAACACCAACAACGTACAAGAATCAGAGATCTCTCAAATGTAAACCAATTAGAAGTGCAGGATATACCATAGAACAAGCCATGTCAGTTCTGATAATGTTCTTCATATAAATAGTACCGTAGTTTCTATATATAGGTATGTCTTGACTTGAAAACGAAATCATAAATGTCATTTTGAATAAAACCTTGAATAGTTGAGTAGCTTTCCAAAGAACCAAACTATCTTCCTCAGATTCTCATTTTCTAAATTCTCTGATTATGCATTCCCCTAAGGTTAGACCCAAAAATTTGCGTATCTTTGGAACTTAAAAAGGACATTAGTATTGCGTAAAGATTTGTTGATGTCTGAAAACAAACCACAGCAATACATTACAAAGAATCAAGTTGTACAACATGTAGCTATAGATATATATATCAAACCGAAAACTTCACAAAAACTTTGAGAAATGAACAAATAACTCGATTCTGATTTTAGACAACTTTTTTCAGTTGTTTTTTTCAAGGCTTAATCTTGTGCCTAAGTTTTGGGATTGTTAAGTCTGCACCTCCAAACCCATCCATTACACCTTTCGCCGATGGAAACTCACCTCTTGCAGTTAAACTACAAGCAACAAGAATGATAAAGAAAATTAGCAAATCAACAATGCTCCACAGAAGCACCTTTCAAGGGCTGAGTTTTGTAGAATAAGCAACAAAATTCCAAAAAACCAAATATCATACCTGCTTCGCATAACGACACACGGCATGCCAATCATTTTTGCAGCAGAAACTCCAGATTGACTACCAGCAACAAGTACACAGTTCTTTACAGGCAATCCTATGTATTCCGCAGCAGCACGCAAAGCAACGACAATTTTTTCCAATCTGGAGAAGTACAAAAGAAAACAAGAACACATCACTATTCTTTGTTAAGTTATGGAATTGGAATTGGATTTTTTGTAGAGAAGAACTGGAAGTCCCACCTCTCAGATGAGCTTGTGTCAATATCAACACTTAGCTTCAGCATCGATGCAACTTCTTCTGCTATCCTCTGTTTCTCAGCGGATGCTAGTCAGACAAAAATTAAGAGGATAAAATAGCAATTAAAAGGGAAGATCTTAAATGAAAACGGATTTGCAAATTGTCTCCGAGATCTATACCAGCTTTTTTGACTTCCTTCACTAGTTGCTCCTCTAGACTTGAAGAAACTCCTTTGCCAAGAACAAGTTGTCCATACATACTCTGTTCTACCTCACTGTCTCCGATAACCTTCACATTTGCAAGTCTTTCTTGGCCAAGCATCTCAACAACGGATCTGTTAAATAATCACATCATAAGGATAAAAAACATTAAACTTATCTAGAAATAACAGAGAATCTATGTAGGATTTTGTTTATGCGTAATGGATTGTTTTGTAGAGTTTCCTGCCAAAATCTACTTTTGACCTTGTATTTTTCGGTTCTTCTAATATGTGAGTTAGACAATCAAAAAATGAAAACAGCATGAAACATCAAGATTCCTAAGCAATTCCCTAGGGCTACTGCCAACAAACTAAATCTTTGTGAATTTCACGGATTGTATGAAAATCATATGCATGTGACCATTAGTAGCAATCTCGGAGAACTGAAATTTGTGCATCTTTGAGCTACCAGAACTAAAGACAGGATATGTATGTATAGGACAATCAACTTAATTAAATTGCAGAAAGAATATTCTTTGGGAGCTTAAATACTTACAAGGCTACTTTGTCTCCACTCTTGCAGTACGCGGTTACGATAGCAACAGGTACTCTCTCCGTGTATGCATTATCGATAAACCTACAGCTCAAAAAAGGTAAGACTATGAATCTATGAGAACATGAAAAAAATCTCTGGTTCTTTGTTTTAGTTTGAAAGACATATATCATCATACATATATATCTAAGAGACTCACTCTTGGACTCCAGATCTCAGAGGAATACTTTTTGACATCAGAAACTCATTTATTGCATTTTTCTGCCGACAAACAAGCTGGAGTTAAGCAAAGAGTTATCAAACCTTAACTAATGATGAAATATCATGATCAAGGATGCATGCAACCTTTTCTCGCAATACACTTTTTACAAATGTTCCTTTCTCATTGGTTGGCAACGACGAAGGCCAACCAATCTGAGGTAGAAAAACAAGTGAGAAAAAGTGGTCAGATTTTGATAAGCGCGAGGTCGCATTTCGATAATGATGCTTAAGTAAAAATTTGATAACTCACCTGGTTGAAATACAAAACCAACATTTTCTCTTCATCAGCAGCACCCTTTCTGGTAAATTATTCAACTAAAACCTTTCAGAAAATGAAATGCAATTGTAAAGTGACTCAATCTAAACATCTACTCATATCGAGGTTAATCAAAGGGGAAATAGCCGTTGATTATGTGCCTAAGAAGATAAAGGAAGCAAAAACAGTTTGAATGGAGCAAAAGTAGCAGCTTAGTATCTAATAAACTAATATAAGAATTAGACATTTAAATCCATAGAAACAGAATCTAAACGATGGAGAAGGATAGGATTAGAAAAAACTTGGTTCTTGAAGCAAACCCATGCAAGAAACCAAAAGCCTACCAGAAAACACAAGTCACTGATTGTTACAATTACATACCTTAAAAGGTCTGAATAAACTGGTTCAGGCCAATTTGCACAGTCAAGCCCAAGCTTTTGAAAAGCTGCCAATTCACAATTAAGAAGCAACAACATCAGAATAGAGAATTAATCACTGAACCCAAATCTCACAGATTTTTAGTTATGAAAATCCTCTAAAAGAATGGGTGAATTAAAAGCCGCACCTACATTGAATGCTTGACGATTACTTGACCATGTATCAATCATAACCCTGAAGAAAACAAAATCAAAACTTAACCATCACTGAAACTCATAACAATTTTCATTAGAAAGGTTGAAACTTGGCCGACAAAAAAAAAAAAAAAGAAAGGTTGAAACTTTTTGTTAATCGGAACTTACCCATCAACTTCAAGTATCACAGCGAGTTCTTCAGATGGGTTTACATCTTCACGGCTCGCTGATAAGCAAATCGAAGAGAATCTCTGCAATCGCAAGCATTTGCCGAAAATCTGAGAATTTCCTGAGAAATTGGAAAAAGTTAACGAATTGCGTCTTCCAGTGTCGTGTGATGATCGCTCGCTCAAATATCGAGTGAAAAGAGAAGTCTTTGTACAAGAAAGTTGAAGATTGTTAAGAATCGAACAAGAAGCTATTTCCATGGCGGCTACGTTCAGTGGGTTTCTGAGCTGTGCTGATTCATAAAGCAAAGATCTTTACGACTTTTAACACTCCCAGCTACAGTCAAATTTTTCAATCTTTATAAAGGTTTCTACTCTTTTTTTTTTGTGGCGATGATTTCTTATCTTCTTCTCTTTTTTATTTGTTGAAATCGAATTATATTTCTTTTATTTATATCGCTTTTATAACCCTTGAATTTAAATGGAGGCTCTGAAATAAGTATACATAAAAACACAATTCACTTGAGAACGAAGAACACAAAAATCTGACAGCTTAAAAACTACATAATTCACTTCATTAACGTACAAAGGTTTCTCTTTTACATCCGAATATAAACTTACACATAAACATTGTAATCTAATCACAAAACTACGGAGAAGCCATCAAAAGTGATCATACTGTACAAAGAAGTTATCAAGAGGCTGTGGACTTAACCACCCCTATTGATTAATTTCTCAGGTAATATATGACCTGGCTTCAATCTTTTACCATATGAAAACTGTTTCCCAATGAGGGAATATGTAAGCAAATGAAAACAACTTCCATTTTCATGGAGAATGGAGACTTCTTCTGGCAGAGGCGAACAAGGAGTCAAGGACTAATGGTAACAGTAAATGATCAGATGATCAGTGCCAATGTTAGCACTTTCCATGAACTTTGGTTTCACCTACTTTTGTATGATTTTTTTTACTGTTACCATCATCAGAAGAAGATTCCACTCTTCATGAATATATATATATATATATATATAAGGAAATGGAAAATATGAAGTAGCCTAGCGTGTAATCAGACCATTGCCGAGTTTAGATCAAACAAGTGATAATGCATAATTTAAGTTTCCCTAGCATGGAGCAGTTATTGGAACAAATACCTAATTAGCTTCTCAACATCCTTTTAGGATGATGAGTCCTCGTTCAAGCCGTTGGATAGTGCAAAAATGCCATAAATATATATAATCAACATAAAATACACTGAGCATGGTTCCAACGACTGAACCGACCCATGTAGAAGTCAAGTTCACATGGTTGGGCATCAAAGTGCCCAAGGTCTTTAAAAAGACCATAAGATGAAATATAAAGAGTAGCAGTTTTTATGATCATTACCTCTCTTATGAATGGTTATTCTCTTGTGAGTGTCTTCTGTGCTCTCTATCACCATGATGACTACTACCTCTGCTTGTCTTGTGGCCTTCTTCACCATTCTCACTATTGTGGCGTCTCTTTCCTTCCAACTGCTTTTCAGGAGGGCTTCCCATTTTTCTCTTTCTGCTATGCATCATCGGGGACACATCATTTACCATTTCGCCTTCCTCTGTATTTTTTACTTCCCCTTTAACATCTAGAATCTCACCATGTTCTGTACCCACGAGACCAGAGTTCTCCACCTTCGGCCTGCCCTGTACTTTCTTTTCCTTTGTCTTTTCATCCTCAACAGCTAGTTCCACATCTTCCAGCTCTCTTTCAATCAAATCATCCTCATCCATCAAATCCTTTTTCCTCGTCCTTTCACCAAGTAACTTCTTAGCCTTCTCTCGTTTAGCCTTCACCTTATCTCGAAGCAATTTCAAGTCTTTTGGCGATTGGCTGATTGGAGTATCACCCACATCAATAGTTCTAGATTTATGAACAGTGCCATCATCTTGAAGCTCTCCACCCTCTCTTTCTGAGTTGTCCTTTCCAGGTCCTTCAACTACAGGTTTCGAGTTATGGAGGGCTTCTCTCACATTTTCCTTATGAGCTGGATGACTTTCATGATGTGGGCTTTCTTTTGTTTCTCTCTTTATCTCCTCTTTGTGATCAACACTGGCATTAGCTGCCTCACCACCCCCATTATCACTATTCTGATTCAATGTGCCTTTCGATGAACCCCCATGATTATCAGAATTTGAATGTTCATGGGCTGGACGTACTGATGTTTGCCTAGAACCAACATGCTCATCGGTTGACGCTGCATTTCTAGAACCTGGCCGATGAGCTGACCCTCCACCTACACTACTTTCAACTTCGCTTCCTTGAGATGCAGGGACACGGTTTTGCTCATAAAGTTCAAGCATTTGGTTGCTAACATCTGAGATATACAAAAGGCGATTACTCTTGAAATCATATCCAAAAAGGTAATGAAAGTCAAACAACTAAACAAGTAAACAAGAGTTTTCAAATCAATTTCATCATGTACATACCCTCCAATTGTCGGGGTGTGACATCAAATTCTTGCCACCAAACCTTCTCTCCATCTGATGGTAACTTCACTTTAAGAAACTTGGCCGCAAGAAAAATTGCACCAGCCGCAATATGATGAGGCTTAAATTGCAGGCAGAGTGATGTCCGCAGACTGCAAGTCACTTTTCATTGTATGAAGACGAAAATACAAGGCACATAAAAGTATTGGAAGCTTTAGAAGGGAATAGCACTTCAACGTACCCATCATTAACAAAATTCCATGCAACTTGGGCAAGAGCATTCTGTGCAACCTTAAATTTCTTTATTGCTTCTACAAGGGGTTTATAAGGATGGTGAACATTGAGGTCAAAGCCTAATGTAGAAAGAACAATTTTTTCTCCGTTTAATATAAGCTCTTTTTGTTGCTCATATACTTCCTGCAAAAGTGATGTAAGTCAATATATATTGACATGCTGACAAACAGAAAACTAATTAGGACCAAAAGATCATGGATCTATAAAACGAGGAAGCAAAGTCTGTAGCTTTTAGTACAACTACAATGTAAAATAAAACAGACGATATGGGGGAGAAACGATATGTTCATTTATAACTAGCTAAACGGAGGTAAGAGATTTGAGAAGGTTCAGTAGTATGATGGATACCTTTTGCTTGATTTTCTGTGAAGCACCAGGATCCTTTTTGTTTATTATCTCATAGGAGACAAAAATAACATCTTTCAAGGGCCGTGGAGTTTCCTCAACTTTTCCAGCAAGAAACATGCATACAGTTGCAATTGTCTGAGGAAACAACATGAAGACAGGGCTCAGTAAAGATCTAAGTGTTTTTCTGCTCTAGACGAATAAATCAGTACCAACAATCACAATTCATTAATCCTGCATAGAATAAGTAATAAGCTAAATCTATATCAAAGTAACAGCCAAACTATCAGTGATAACAGAGTAATGTGTTCTCTAGAACTACCAAGAAAAAAGGAAAGGAGATGGAGCCAATATGTGTAAAAGAATTCCAAGGAGCTAAGACATTCAATAACTTGAATTCTACAATAGCCAGACTACAGTATAGTAACACAGACTAAAGCCCATTTTTAAAAAAGCATTCAACTAATTCAGGTACAAAACAATAAACTCACCCTTCTGTCATTCTTTGCATGTGATTGGCGAAAGAAGAATCGATGACAGAAGATTATCGCTGTAGCTATTGTAACCTGGGGACTGATCGGAAAACTATATCAGCCACTTTCAATGAAAAGAAAAAATTAAAAGCTTTTGTACAGCGCAGAAACCATGACTACAAGAAGTAAAATTCAGACAGTGAAGCAATAATGTCGTCACCAATAATAGATGTCTCTTCTTGTATTCATGTCAAAGAAAGAAACAATGAGATAAAATAAAACATTAACTTTTACGAATTACTATTGCTAGTACAAAGGTATGCCTAAAACAATCAGCAGCACATCAAATTCCAATCATATGAAACTTATATGTAAAGGTGTAACTATAATCTATACACAATGTTGAGACCGGTTGGAAGAACTAGCATGTCAAGAAAGATCAAGCCAGCTTGAAGCAGTTAAATGAACAATGCACAGAAAGGAATCTAAGATGAGGTCGAAAAAAAGAACTTACACTTTCAATCTCATGCCCAAGTCCTGCAAAAACGTACAGTAGGATTTGCGGAGATAAGTTTCCTTCTTTAAGTCAATACCATCCAACCTTGAAGGTGAATTCTCTTCTATTTCTTTTCTACCAAAATACCAGCGGGAAACTTCTTCTTGCTTTTCCTGAGAATTCCTAGAGTGTGATGAAACTCCACTCTCACTGTATGAACATTCCCCAGCTAGTACTCCAGCCATTAGTATCTTCTAAAACCAAAATATCCCAACCTAACAAATTAAAAAAAAAAAAACCAAACTTTACATCACTTTACAATGGTAATAAACCTGATACTCAACGCTAAATAGATCATAAGAAGAAGTAGAAAGCTTTGATCTTTATAATTGCACAAAGGTGAAGAGACTGATTGGTGAATAGTAACATAACCACATATGTCTAAACGAGAGTCAAAGGGGGTAAGTACATCTTCAAGCTACTGGACATGAATCATGCAAAAGGATAAATATTTGCGAATTCAAAATCACGAAATCGAACTTCGCAAACAACTTGATTAGCCGAATTTTATAGCCAATTAGATACATTCGAGTAAAAAAAATCCAAAATTTTGCTCAGATTACGAAACTATACCTAGAAAATTAGCAATTGAGCAGGAAACAACAGATCCAAAGGGTTTCTAGAGAAATTAACCGAAAATTTGAAAATTTCATTGAAAATTCACTTGACGGTGGAAAAAAAAAATCCCCAAATCGAGAGAACAAAAAAAAATCAACGAAAATTTAAGACAGTATTAGAACGAAGGGAAACAAAAAAGATAGATACTTTACCTTACCAGTAATGAAATTTAAGTTCTCCGGTCGCGAATTGCAGAAGAAGAAGAAGAATAACGCGTGAAATTGAACAAACCTTAACCCTAGAGAGTCGCGAGAAACGAAAGAGGAGGAAGAAAAGGGGATAGGAAGTAATGAAAGGAGTCTGATTAAAACAAAAACAAAAAACCTGAGAGAGTTTCACTTCTTTTTTCCACATTATAAGAGAAAAGAAAAAAGGAAAAAAATATCTAAGTTGATCGTTTTATTTTGTCTAAGAAAAACTAATAAACTAAGGTTTATATTAATAATAGATAAGGACCCGGAAATATTTTATACCGTAAAATAAAAACTAGTAGTTAAAAGTGGGAAAAAATTCATCTTTATAAAACATAAAATAAAATTGGTTTCAATCTTCTAATTTTTTATTTTGTTTCTAACTAAATGATGTAATTTATGCATCCGTATATCTAAATTTTTCTTCCTTCTATGTGTATTGAATTATTATTTTTATTATTTAACTACTTTATTTTTAAGTTTTTAAACTAATTTTGATGAATTGGTTTCTTATTCATATTAAAATTAGATTTTGAGTTTGTTTGGCGTGAAGTTGAAAGAGTACAAATTTGTACTCTCTCCGTTTCAAATTAGTTGTCGTTTTAAAAGTTAATTTTGTTTCAAATTAGTTGTCGTTTTAGATTTTCAATGTAGATGTTTGGTAGAATTTTCCAGTTATGTCATTCTTGTTTTAATGTTTGACCAATAAAATTAAACCAAATAAACATTAATTAAGGGTAAAAGAGAAAAATCAATTGTTTTCTTAATCTACGTAAAACAACCTAGAACGATAACTAATATAAAACGGAGGGAGTATATTTTAAGGTAAAATTTTTATAATCTTTTGATTTTTAAGATTTTACAGTATGTTATTATTTATTTTTTAGTAAGATTTAAAAAAAACACTTTTTATTAGAAAAATTATTGAAAGTTACACCAATAATTTTCTAACACATAGACTACATGTCCAAACTATTTTAATATATTGGATAATACTCAATAATTTTTTTTGTTCAAACAATTATAAGAGTGTGAAAATTTAACATGACTGAATTTCAACTTTCGAAAAAGACATACCATAGCATGAATATGACGATAAAAACGTTTGCGATTTAACTGATCCAATGTCAAATAACGTTTGTGTTAGCCATCATAAATCGATGGAAATATCTTATTAAAGAAACTTTGTCTGATAGAGGTTTTTTTTGTTGGTTATAGTGAAATTAACCGTCTATTAAACTTCTTTTTCCTAATAGTAAAAAATATTTTGCCTAATTATTTTATTAAATTATTTTAATGAATGGGAAAATATATTTATCTTTATAGCTTATAATTAGAAAAATTTAATTATAAAAATAAATATATACAAGATTTACAAGATTTACTTTTGCTAATAGTAAAAGATAATTAACATTTTTTATTTAATTTTGTTATTATATTAACAATTTTGACACATATCAAAACATGAGTTTATAGCTGACATGTGTCACAATCTCGTTAATTATAATTTGGACACGTGTCGAATTCTCGTGGGTACAACTCAAGTTTATATAATAAGATATTTTATTCAAAATAAGAATGGATTAATTAAATAACTAGTCTATGAATCTCGATTAAACTATCTACTATGATTTTTTTTTTATGTTGTAAAACCCACTAAACTAGTGCGATGTTTCTAAAATATTAAGCTAATTTATTTAACATGTTAATCATATTAAATGTGTCAAATGGTAAATGTAATATTATTACTTATGTGATTACGAGATTACAACATGTCAAGAAACATGTGAAATCATTTTTGATCATGTTTTCATATATAAGAAATCATTTTAGTAAAATGGTGTATATTTGCTTCCTAAATGTGTTATTCACTTATTTGAATGTTCACAAGAATAATTATAATATGTTCCTAAACATGTTTAACTCATTCCTAAATATGTTCCTAAACCAGAAATTCATGATCAATGTTTAACAAGAGAACACGTTTTCTTATATACATGTTTTTTGGATCGAAAGAAAATTTAAATTTTAACCTATATTAGATAAATAAAAAGTAAAAAATTATATATTTTGTTATTTATTTATTTTTTGTTGGTTTTTCTTTTTTTATTAAAAAAACAAAAAAATTAACACATGTCAGAATCTAAACGATTAAACGACACATGTTATGATTTCGTTTATTATAATTTTGACATGTATCGATCTCTCGTGACTGTGATCCAGTTTTATATAATAAGATATACACAAGTAGATATTAATATTGTGATTGTTGTTAAAGTATGAATCTTGATAAATATTAAAATAAATATTTATTTACTTTATATGGATACGATGCTAGAAAAAGTTTATGAAAAAAATATGATTAAGTTTTGTGACGAAATGCCGACAAATTTTAAATTAATTAAAGTATTTGATTATATATTAATCAAAATAAGAGTGAATTAATTAAATAAATATGAATGTTAATTATAATAAGCAATATGAATTTTTATAAAACTTTAAAAATACTAAAGTAGTAATAAACATTCATAGTGAATTAAAACCAAAACAAAAAAAAGTGAATTATCTAATTAACAAAAAAAAAGGTTATTCATTCTGAATACTCTTAAATTAATTAAAATCATTGCAATTGCTTTGGTATCATGCCAATACATGCCACGATTTCTAACTTTGTCTTAAAACTTATTGCATTCTTATAACTTCAGTTCTCTTGCATTGATAAATTTGATTTTAAAACATTCACAAAAAAAAAAAAAAAAAATGCCAAGTACAAACAATGTATATAACTGAAAAGAACACAAACTTCAGTTCTGTCACAATCCTTCATATATAAAAAGTAAAAATAAAAAGGAAACACATTACGAAGAGACGAGACTTTCACATTGATCCGCCGAGATAAGGATTTGACAATCACATATCTCTTCACTTTTATGTTTACACCCAAACTTTTCAAATCCATCAAGTTCAACTCTTCTAATTACGCACATGCCGCTCTTGTAGTAGTAAATGTACAACGGTTCATCTTTGGGAGGCAACTTCACCGGACATAAAACGAACTCGTCAGTTTTGTTCATGCCTAAAATGTTTAGCTGAATATTCCTTGACAATTCCGACAACACAGAGTCAACATAGAATGGTATCCTTGTCCATATAATCTTGTCGAACTCGTATTCATCATGTAGAATGTATATAGTAAAACGTTGGATATGATCATCTGGCAAGCGACAAGCCGCAGCTAACCTCCCATTGAAGTTGATCAATGATCCACCACTTATAATCGACGAATAAGTTCTGATATAACCTATCTTCTCATCTCTAACGTTAAACCAAACAATCAATGGCCTCTTCTCTTGTCCTCGGGTAGTCCAAACACCGCAATACACAATCCCATTGATGCATATTTTGTTTGTTGCGACAGTATAACACGTGATTTTTGTACCTCCATCAATGTCTCTCCATGAAAGATTATCACTTCTTCCTCCAAGTGTTAAAACCTTGTGTTCTTGATAACGTTGGCCACGAAAACCAGCGCTACATAATGCTTTGTATTCATTACTAACCGAATCATATCCCAAGAACATATATATATCCTCTCTTATACCACTACAAGGTTTGTAAGCCGGCAAGGATATCAACTGTCTTGTGCGAGGGTTACATATCTTGAACAGACCTGGATCTATTATAAAAGACAAACTGAACAATCCATGGACGGAAGAGCAATCAGCAAGATCCACGGGCGAATCAGACATTTTCATTGCGAGATTGGTATGTAAAGAAGTATAATGAATCTGGTTCATGCTTGAACTGGGTACTGCCAATCGACGATAAGTAACCAAAGAAGCAGTATGTACCTTTCTTTCAATGTTTGAAGTAGATAAGAATGCCACACGATTCTGATCAGTACGAACAGCGACTATAAACCGTGGCGGAGTTTTGGAAATTGAGCTGAACTTATTGATGAATACTTGGCTTTGGATGATGAACAACCATTCCTTGGATACACATTGGAATCTCTTAATAGATTTAGTTGGCAATCTAGTGAGAATCTCTTGATACGTTAGATCAAGAGGGATCTGATGAGCTATGTTGCTGATTGAGCCACTACAAATACCTTCCTCACCTCTCATATCAACCTTGTCGTGTGATGAAACCCCACTCTCACTGTATGAACATTCCTCAGCCATTAATTAGTAGCTTCTAAAACCAAAAATACCTCAACCTAGCAAAAGCAGAGACCCAAATGTGCATCAGTTAACATTAAATATGGCATGGCTTCAATCTGAACTAAGCTAATACACATCGGAAAACTTGATTATGGAAACATGTTAGCCCATAAGATATTTTCCGAGCCAACTGTTAGGTAAAATCCAAAACTTTGCTCAAAAGTAAGACCCTGCCGAGAAAATTAACAATTTGAAAGGAAAAACAAGACCGCCTTCAGATCCAAAGGGTTTGTAGAGATCAAACGAAAGATTGTAACTTCATTTGACGGAGGAAACACCCTCCAACCCCAACCGAGAGAACAATAAAATCAGCGACAATTCACACTAATCGAACCAACTACAGAAATATTTATACTACTAACCTTGCAAATAAATTAACTTCTCCACTCGCGAATTTCAGAAGAAGGATAACACGCATGAAATTCAACAAACCCTAACCCTGAGAGTCGCGAGAAACGAAAGAGGATAGAGTGAAATCGAGAGAGACCCAAAAGCTTATATTTTTTTAATATATTTATATAAGACTGGCAAAAAAAACCCCGACCCTAAGAACCGAATTTAACCCGATCCGAAACAGTGGTGGCGAACCCTGATCCAAACTGACAAATAACCCGAATGCGTCTATAATTGAACCCAAACTTGAACCGAATGGAGGACCAAATGGTATCCAAAATACCATTAATGGTTAAGAGTTTTTGAGTAGTTTTTAGTTTTTGGTTTTAAGTTTTTAGTTTTTGGTTTTTGAGATTTTTGGTTTTTGATTTTAACGTAACAAAATCTCTTAAAAACTACTAAAATATGGATTCTAAATTTTCTTCACAAATATGCAAAAACCATCAAAATCTAGATTCTCTATTTTTTAGGAAATCTAATTTTCAAAATCATGAATGGCTATAAAGTAGATTTTAAGAAAATATAAATCTAAAAACCACTTCAAAAAGACAAAAACTATTGCCATTCATGGGCATAATCTTCCATCCACTAAATTATTAATAAAAATAATAACAATAATAATTGTATTTTTGTATCTAAACATATTTTCATATTTTTTTTTTCTTTTTATCATTTATTCCCTTATCTAATATTACAATATTAATATTAATAGTATAAATTATAATCCTCCTATCACATTTGTTAGATTTTATTTTCAAATTATTTTAAATTATTATATAACGCATATAATTGTTAAAATTTAATATTTGTTCTGCATATATTGTGATTAAATTTTTTTAAAACGGACATATATTACATAATTAAAAAAGAAAAAAGATGTGTGTTCAATGTCTCACATTGATTAAATTTTTGTGGTAATGGCTCAAAGTCATATTATAAGACCAAAATGATCTCAAATACGAATGAGCATGAAACTTGATTTATCAGATATCAAAATTTTTAAAAATGTATTTGGTTTTATCCGGTTTTTTAGTTGAATAATTTAAACATCCTACATTGACTAAAATTTGTGGACAATAGTTTAGATTCATTTTACATAAAAAAATCAAAATAATTTTAAATACGAATGAAAAGGAAACTTGACTTATGAGACGTCCAAATTTCAAAAATTTATTCAGTTTAATTTGATTCTTTAGTTAAATAACTGAAAATAATTATTAATATTTAAAATATATAAAAATTTAAAATATATAGAAAGTAGGTGTAACGCCCGTCTCCCAAAAAGGGGTCAAGAATCAATTTTCGAGCCTGATAAGCATCGATCGATCTTGTTTTGGTTCTGGATCGATCGATCCTGATAAGGATCGATCGATCTTGTTTTGCGGTTGTAAAGTGGAACGATCGTTCTCGGCTAGGAACGATCGATCCTGGCTTGGATCGATCGATCCCCGCTTGGATCGATCGATCCGGACTGTCGGCAGAGTTGGTAGGTCGACTTTTCATCCTTTTAAGCACGTTTCTTCTTCCTCCTTCGCCATTTTTCGCTTGGGGTTGCTTCTGGAGGTTCAGGTGGTGTTAGAGAGAGGCTAAGGAAGTGAAGAGGTGAGAAAGGAAGAGGGAATTGTGGGTTTAAGAGGAAGAAGGAAGAGTTTGTTGAGTTGAAGCTTTTGGGAAGTTTCAAAGGAGTTTCAGAGATTGTGGTTTGAGCGTGGAGGTTCTTGCTGGCCTGGGGAAGCTTGGTGTAGCTTCAATCACTCCGAATTTGAGGTGAGTGCGGGACCAAGGGCTGGACTAAGCTTGTAAAGCATTGTTTTCGTTTTGATGTTTGTTTGATAGATTTGGTTGGATTCATGGAGTTTTACGGATTGTTTCTTGTGTCCTTGAGTTGGGTAATGTTGTATTAACATTAGGATTTGAGTTTGTGGAGTCTTGGAGGTTGTATCTCGCAAATCGACTTGGTAGAAGTCGAATTCGTGTGTTGCAGGAAGGCTGGATCGATCGATCCAGTATTGGGATCGATCGATCCCAAGTTGTTGATCGATCGAGTTTGACGATCGAAGGTTGGTCGATCCGGGAAGGGGTGGATCGATCGATCCAGGCGGGATCGATCGATCTGGTCGAGATCGATCGATCTGGTCGAGATCGATCGATCTGGTCAGGGATCGATCGATCTGGTCGGGAACGATCGATCCTGGCCGGATCGATCGTTCGGCGTTGTTCACGGCTGTGCTGGATCGATCGATCCTGGCCAGGATCGATCGATCTGGTCGTTCTGGCCGTTTTACGTGTTCGTTTCTTGGATTGGTGTGATTTTTGGGTTCGTAGCATCGTGAGTCATGTTCGGTTGGGTTCGGGCATTGCGTGGTTTTACTTGCTTGTGTGTATAGCTCGTAGTTGGGAGGATCGCCTCACTAAGTATTTATGATAATACTTACGCATCATCTGTGTGTGTTTGATGCAGGTAAAGATAAAGTGTGATCGTGGAATCAAGGCTATGAGGAGGAGGATGATTAGGACTCGTGCTGTTGTTGTTTTATGTTGTTAAGTTTAATAAGCGAGTCATAATGAATGTTGAATTTGGAATTGTCGTGTTTGCGTGATAATTGATATTTATGAATATTTTAATGTTTAAAAAAAAAAAAAATTTCGGGTGTGGTTGTTTCAATTTGGTATCAGAGCGTATACGGTTCTATGATGAGTTAGAAATTGCTTGAGTGTAGAGTCTTAGAATCATCCTCTCCGAGCCTGCAAGTGATTCCACGGTGAGTTGTGTTTTCTTGACTTTTGTTTGAGTTGTTTTGGGTTTTTAGCATCTGCTCTTGAAAGTGCAGATGGCTAGAGGAGATAGAGGTCGTGGCCGTGGCCGTGGTAGAGGTCGAGGTCGTGTTCCAGTGGTGGGTTTGGGAGTGGCACAGAGTGCCACGGTGGAGCAAGGCGGAGATCTGCATACGGGTCCGTTGGGGTCTGAGGGTGCGGCCGGTGAGAGTGCCGGTGAGGCTGGAGTTCCAGCGGGTGCTGCGGGTGTGGCAGCAGGTGATGCTCAGGCCCGGGATAACCGTATTGAGGATCTGTTGACCTTGGTGTTGGAGCGGTTACCAGAGAGGGTAGCGGTACCAGCTCCAGTTGTGCCACCAGTAGTTGAGGCACGGCCGAGAGTTGTCGTTGAGGAGGAGCTCCCGTCCTACCATAGGATGATGGAGCAGATGCAGAGGATGGGCACTACGTTCTTCTTGGGTGGTGTCGGTCCTGAAGAGGCCAATATGTGGAGGTCCCGATTGGAGCGGAACTTCCAGTCGTGTAGGTGTCCAGTGGGATACCGAGTTGACTTGGCAGTTCATTACTTGGATGGTGATGCACATCTGTGGTGGACGAGTGTAGTCGCCAAGAGAGGTCAGGTGGAGTTGACTTGGGAAGATTTTGTGGAGGAGTTTAACTCCAAATACTTTCCACAGGAGGCAGTTGACCGGTTGGAGGCGAGGTTTTTGAGTATGACTCAGGGGGACCGGACTGTCCGGGAGTTTGAGACAGAGTTCAACCGGCTTTCCATTTATGCTGGTCGAGTCATGGAGGGTGAGCAGGCCCGAGTGCGACGGTTTATGTTAGGCTTGCGGCCTGAGTTGAGGACCCGTTGCCTCGGTAAGCTGTTTGGCACAGTGGGAGAGTTGGTTGAGTTGGCTGCATCTATAGAAGATGGTCTGAGGGAGGAGGTAGCATCGTCTACCTTGAGTTTCCAGGCCAAGAAGATGCAGCAGCAATCAGGGTCAAGTAAGGGGAGTGGGCAAGTGGTAGGGCAGAAGAGGAAGTGGGGAGGCACTTCTGGAGGTACTCAGAGTGGTCCAGGATGTTTCGGGTGTGGAAGCAAGGATCACAAGATTGCGAGTTGTCCCTCAAGGAGTGCAGGACGTGGAGGCACTGTGAGGAGTAGCCATAGTGGCCAGGGATGTTTTGGGTGCGGAAGTATGGATCACAGGGTGGCCAACTGTCCGCAGAAGGGTGAGGTGCTTCCAGACACTCGGGTGTGCTTCCATTGCAAGGAAGTTGGGCATATCAAGCCCAAATGCCCTAAGTTGCAGCAGGGAGGGATAGCTGTAGCACCGTCGAGTAGGCAGAGTGCGGTGGCACCTCGGGTTTACACCGTCGAGGAGGCAGAGGAGCGGAGTGCTGGGCTGCAGATGATGTCAGCCGCAGTCCCACCGATCAGGCAGATAGCACCTGCGCCTCGGGTGTATTCCATCGCGGAGACGGGAGAGCCGAGCTCCAGGCCGATCACAGGTACTTTTTAGACTTATCTATGTTAAATTCTTTCGGTTATAGAACTTTCTGTCTCCGTGAGGGGTAGTTAAGGTTCTCGGCACATGGGTATGTGCAGGGACCTTGATTGTGGGGGGGTGTTGAATCCCATGTGTTATTTGATTCCGGGGCATCACATTGCTTTGTCACTCCGGAATTGGCCGAGAAGGCCAAGTTGCGAGGCGGAACCCATGAGCCGTTGGGTTTTGTAAAGGTTGCGGGAGGAAAGTTTCTATCTATTCTTGGTCGAGTTAGAGGCGTGGATGTTCAGGTAGCCGGAGAGTCTATGCCAGCGGATTTGATCATATGCTCAGTGGAGTTGTATGACGTCATTTTGGGCATGGATTGGCTCAGTAAGTACATCGCGCATCTAGACTGTCGACGGGGGCGAGTAGTATTCGAGAGGGAGAGGCAGAGGTTGGTGTATCACGGAGTGAGACCAACTTCTGGGAGTCTCGTAATATCGGTCATTCAGGCAGAGAGAATGATCGAGAGGGGTTACGAGGCTTATCTAGTGACCATCGTTACCCCTGAGACCGTTGGAGATCTGGAGGTTAAGGATATTCGGGTTGTTCAGAATTTCCAGGATGTGTTTCAGTCGCTGCAGGGATTGCCGCCGTTACGGTCAGATCCTTTCACGATTGAGTTGGAACCCGGAACAACGCCAATATCTAAGGCACCGTATAGGATGGCTCCAGCAGAGATGGCGGAACTGAAGAACCAGCTGGAGGAGTTGTTGAGTAAGGGTTTTATCAGGCCGAGTACTTCACCGTGGGGAGCACCGGTGTTATTTGTGAAGAAGAAGGATGGTAGTTTCCGGTTGTGTATCGATTACCGGGGACTTAACCGAGTCACTGTGAAGAACAAGTATCCTCTTCCGCGGATTGATGAGTTGTTGGATCAATTGAGAGGGGCTACTTGGTTCTCCAAGATAGACTTGGCTTCTGGATACCATCAGATTCGGATTGATGAGGAGGATATCCGGAAGACAGCTTTCAGGTCGAGGTATGGGCATTATGAGTTTGTGGTGATGCCTTTTGGGTTGACGAATGCACCAGCCGCGTTCATGAGATTGATGAACAGCGTGTTCCAAGAGTATTTGGATGAATTCGTGATCATTTTTATTGATGATATCTTGGTGTATTCGTAGAATCCCGAGGAACATGAGGAACACCTGAGAGTTGTTATGGAAAAGCTACGAAAGCATAAGTTGTTTGCTAAGTGGAGTACGTGTAGCTTTTGGCAGAGGGAGATTGGATTTTTGGGTCACATTGTTTCAGAGGAGGGAGTTTCAGTAGACCCAGAGAAGATTGAGGCCATCAGAGATTGGCCGAGGCCAAGGAATGCCACGGAGATCAGGAGTTTCCTTGGTTTGGCAGGTTATTATCGGAGGTTCGTCAAGGGTTTTGCGAGTATGGCTAAGTCTTTGACAAAGCTGACAGGAAAGGATGTTCCTTTCGTTTGGTCTCCAGAGTGTGAGGAGAGTTTCGCGAACCTGAAGACGATGCTGACGAGTACACCAGTGTTGGCATTAACCGAGCCGGGTGAGCCTTATGTGGTGTATACGGATGCCTCGAGAGTTGGCCTTGGTTGTGTGTTGATGCAGCGGGGAAAGGTGATTGCCTATGCTTCGAGGCAGTTGAGGAAGCATGAGGGCAACTACCCTACCCATGATCTTGAAATGGCTGCAGTGGTGTTTGCCTTAAAAATTTGGAGGTCATATCTTTATGGCGGGAAGGTTCAGGTATTCACAGATCACAAGAGCCTGAAGTATTTGTTCACTCAGCCCGAGTTGAATTTGAGACAGAGACGTTGGATGGAGTTAGTGGCAGATTATGATCTGGAGATAGCTTACCATCCTGGTAAAGCAAATTTGGTTGCAGATGCCTTGAGTCGCAAGCGAGTATCTTCGGCTAGTGAGCGGGACATGGAGTCTTTGGTATACGAAATTAGCACGTTGAGGTTGTGTGCTATATCTCAGGAACCGTTGGGCTTGGAGGCGACTAATCAGGCGGATCTTTTGAGCAGGGTTCGATTGGCTTAGGAAAAAGATGAAGGGTTGATTACGGCCTCCAAAGCTGAGGGTTCAGAGTATCAAGTCTCAGCTAATGGGACTATTCTTGTGCATGGACGGGTATGTGTACCCAAGGATGAGGAGTTGAAGCGAGAGATTCTGAGTGAAGCTCATGCGAACAAGTTTTCGATTCACCCAGGAGCGACTAAGATGTACCGTGATCTGAAACGGTATTATCATTGGGTCGGGATGAAAAAGGATGTTGCTAACTGGGTCGCAGAGTGCGATGTGTGCCAGTTAGTGAAGGCAGAGCATCAGGTTCCGAGCGGGCTGTTGCGGAGTTTACCCATTCCTGAGTGGAAGTGGGATATGATTACGATGGATTTCGTAGTTGGGTTACCTGTTTCTCGGACCAAGGATGCTATTTGGGTCATTGTTGATCGATTGACCAAGTCAGCGCATTTTCTAGCCATTAAGAAAACCGATGGAGCTACGGTTTTGGCTAGGAAGTATGTGCAGGAGATAGTGAGGCTTCATGGAGTACCGGTGAGTATAGTGTCAGACCGTGATCCTAAGTTCACTTCGGGGTTCTGGAAGGCATTCCAGGAAGAGATGGGCACTAGGGTGAACTTAAGTACGGCATATCATCGTCAGACGGATGGGCAGTCCGAGAGGACCATCCAGACTCCTGAGGATTTGCTGAGGATGTGTGTGCTTGACTGGGGTGGTCATTGGGTGGACCACTTGAGCTTGGCAGAGTTTGCTTACAATAATAGCTACCAGGCAAGCATTGGGATGGCCCCATACGAGGCACTCTATGGGAGGCAATGTCGTACACCCTTGTGTTGGACCCAGGTGGGGGAGAGGAGTATGTTGGGTGCAAATTTTGTTCAGGAAACTACGGAGAAGATCCGAGTTTTGAAACTGAACATGAAAGAAGCGCAGGATCGGCAAAAGAGTTATGCCGATAAGAGGAGAAAAGACCTCGAGTTTGAGGTGAGAGATAGAGTGTATCTTAAGATGGCTATGTTGCGGGGTCCTAACAGGTCCATTACGGAGACTAAGTTGAGTCCGAGGTATATGGGACCGTTCAGGATTGTTGAGCGGATTGGACCGGTTGCGTATCGGTTGGAGTTACCCGAGGTTATGCAAGCATTTCACAAGGTTTTCCATGTGTCGATGCTGAAGAAATGCTTACGTAAGGATGATGAGGTAGTGGAAGAGATTCCGACAGACCTTCAGCCTAATATGACCGTTGAGGCGAGACCTTTAAGGATTCTCGAGAGGAGGGTCAAAGAGCTTCGTCGGAAGAAGATTCCAATGATGAGGGTGTTATGGGATTGTGGCGGTGTGGAGGAGGAAACTTGGGAACCAGAGGCAAGGATGGAAACAAGATTTAAAAAGTGGTTTGAGAAGCAAGCTGAGGCTTGAGTTTCCATCGATGGTTTCTAATTTCACATTTCGAGTTGTACGACATGTTGTATACAATGAATATTATGTGAAATTGAATAAGAGGAGTATTCTTATGAGTTTATGACTTGTGATGTCGTGTGAATAAAGAAAAGTTTATGGAAGTATAAAATGGAAATATCCTTCGATCAAGGATAAATGGAATACCCTGAGTGAGTGTTATACCTTAAGATAACCTGTGTAGTGGTTATAGGTTAGGTGGATATTCCGGGATGGGAATATGGTTGGTGAGTGTCACCATGTGATGAAATGTGTGAACACTGTGAGATAGATTCAGTCGGACATGCTTATAGACGTTAGACTTGCTTGCTCCAAGGACTGGTGGGTCCTGTACGATTCATGGGAGATGGATTTCTCTAGAGGCGGGGATGAGGATTTCCCGGGATACCCAGAGCTCGAAGGACTTGTGAGTCCTGAGAGTGGGAGTGGTATGAGTGTGATACCCTTAGCTCAAAGGTCTTTGTGACCTGAGAGTGCGAGTGGTATGGTTGTTATACCCAGAGCTCGAAGGGCTGATGAGTCCTGAGAGTGGGAGTGGTATAGGTTGGATGCCGATAGCTTGCAGGACTTTGTGGCCTGTAAGTGAGAGTGGCATGAGATACCCAGAGCCCAGAGTGCCTTGCACAGAGGGTGGGAGTGGTACGAGTATGAGTTGGGAGCAGTGTATGTCTATAACGTGAGTATAAGCATAGCGGCTGAATAGAGATCTCGAGAGTGGTTGGGTTGTGATTTGGGAATAGAGTCGTGTTTCTAGTTAAACTTGTTAAGGGAAAATGAGATAAGTGGTTTGATCGGATGGCTCCTGAGCAGTTCTATGCGGTAGATCCGATTCTCGAACGTATGGTACTTGTTTGTTTTATTACGTTCGTCATGAGGAATCGCTAATAAAAAGAATGGCTAAGTCAAAGGCTATCTTATCTAACTCTTGTCAAAAGTTCTCTGAAGCAAGTTGACACTAAAGGGTTCACGGGGTTGGGGGATAGGTGGAGTGGTATGGTCGGGTTGACCATGAGAGAGTAGGGATCGTTGTGACGAAGGTGTGTTGCGTTCATAGCGGATTGAACTATGCCTAAGGATTCGAGGACGAATCCAGTTTGGTGGGGGAGAATTGTAACGCCCGTCTCCCAAAAAGGGGTCAAGAATCAATTTTCGAGCCTGATAAGGATCGATCGATCTTGTTTTGGTTCTGGATCGATCGATCCTCACAAGGATCGATCGATCTTGTTTTGCGGTTGTAAAGTGGAACGATCGTTCTCGGCTAGGAACGATCGATCATGGCTTGGATCGATCGATCCCCGCTTGGATCGATCGATCCGGACTGTCGGCAGAGTTGGTAGGTCGACTTTTCATCCTTTTAAGCACGTTTCTTCTTCCTCCTTCGCCATTTTTCGCTTGGGGTTGCTTCTGGAGGTTCAGGTGGTGTTAGAGAGAGGCTAAGGAAGTGAAGAGGTGAGAAAGGAAGAGGGAATTGTGGGTTTAAGAGGAAGAAGGAAGAGTTTGTTGAGTTGAAGCTTTTGGGAAGTTTCAAAGGAGTTTCAGAGATTGTGGTTTGAGCGTGGAGGTTCTTGCTGGCCTGGGGAAGCTTGGTGTAGCTTCAATCACTCCGAATTCGAGGTGAGTGCGGGACCAAGGGCTGGACTAAGCTTGTAAAGCATTATTTTCGTTTTGATGTTTGTTTGATAGATTTGGTTGGATTCATGGAGTTTTACGGATTGTTTCTTGTGTCCTTGAGTTGGGTAATGTTGTATTAACATTAGGATTTGAGTTTGTGGAGTCTTGGAGGTTGTATCTCGCAAATCGACTTGGTAGAAGTCGAATTCGTGTGTTGCAGGAAGGCTGGATCGATCGATCCAGTATTGGGATCGATCGATCCCAAGTTGTTGATCGATCGAGTTTGACGATCGAAGGTTGGTCGATCCGGGAAGGGGTGGATCGATCGATCCAGGCGGGATCGATCAATCTGGTCGAGATCGATCGATCTGGTCAGGGATCGATCGATCTGGTCGGGAACGATCGATCCTGGCCGGATCGATCGTTCGGCGTTGTTCACGGCTGTGCTGGATCGATCGATCCTGGCCAGGATCGATCGATCTGGTCGTTCTGGCCGTTTTACGTGTTCGTTTCTTGGATTGGTGTGATTTTTGGGTTCGTAGCATCGTGAGTCATGTTCGGTTGGGTTCGGGCATTGCGTGGTTTTACTTGCTTGTGTGTATAGCTCGTAGTTGGGAGGATCGCCTCACTAAGTATTTATGATAATACTTACGCATCATCTGTGTGTGTTTGATGCAGGTAAAGATAAAGTGTGATCGTGGAATCAAGGCTATGAGGAGGAGGATGATTAGGACTCGTGCTGTTGTTGTTTTATGTTGTTAAGTTTAATAAGCGAGTCTTAATGAATGTTGAATTTGGAATTGTCGTGTTTGCGTGATAATTGATATTTATGAATATTTTAATGTTTAAAAAAAAAAAAAATTTCGGGTGTGGTTGTTTCAGTAGGGATCATTTAATAGCAAACTTTTAAATTGACCCAAATTATTTGTTTTTTAGATAAAAGTATTGTTAAAAATAAAAATAATAAAATATTGTTTGAGAAATATTAGGATATGTAATTGTCTACAATTCTAACAATAAACCACAATAATTTTTAGTATTAATTTTAAAATGAAATATTTCCTTATTATCTTATTTAAAGTTTCCAAAACCAACTTTTATATAATTTACTAAACTATTAAAAAAGACTCAATATTAAGGGATGTTTCCAAACACTCTAAAAGTATAAAATTAAAAATTTTATGGCTAAACTTATATCCAAACACCAAAAAAAAAGAAAAATAATTCCAGCAATATTAGAAGAGCAATAGAAACTTATTAAAATAGAAAAATTCTTATAAGTGGATCCAAAAAGATTAAAACAGAAATATTATGGAAACTAACATTGATTTTAAATTTTCTAAAATCTATCTACATAATTTAAATCAATATATTTCTTTTCTGTCCTCTTAAAATTTAAATCAATATACATTATAGAAAAATAATTATGATTCATATTTCACATTTATTTGATGTCATTTTCACTTATTTTGAATTATTATATAATGCATATAACTAATAAAAATTTAAAATTTTCTACATATGTTGTGATTAGAATTTTTAAAAATGGACATTTATAGCACAATCGATGAAGAAAAAATAATGTTTGTTCAATGTCCCGCATAGGCTAAAAAATTTTGGTAATATTTTAGAATCGTATTATAAAAATTACCAAAATAATTTCAAATACGACTGAGGAAAAAGCTTAATTTATCAAGCATCTAAACTTAAAAAAAAAATATATTTGGCTTAATCTAATTCTTTAGTTGAATAAATTTAAAATTTTAAAAGAAGTTTATAAATATAGATTTATACTCTATAAAATGTTTAAAATTTTAATAATATTTAAACTCTCTAAAAACAAGAACTCACTATACTATTATTTGAGAAGTACATTTAGAAAAGATATACTAGCTGATTTTTAATACTTTAACAACAGAAATAAGATTTAATATAATCTAAAACATTGACTAGATCATAATGATCATCGTGTTAGTAAAATCTCTACACAGGTATCATGTTCTCTTACTAAATTTCTTACCCCATTGAACTAAAATAATCAAATCCAAAACATGTAATTATATAAAAGAGATTTTTTACAAGACCAAAACTTTCCAACGAACACAGAGCATGACGGATTTCCGTCCTAAAATAGATAGGTCAAATAGATTGTTGGATAACTAATTTTATAATATCTACTAATAAATAATATATATTTTCAATATTAGATTTACTAATTTATTATAATTAAAAATTTATTTATTAAATTTTATTTTTAATACAAATGGACCAAAAAGTCTAAAACAATAAATCCGAAACAGATAATCATATAATATTAGTTACATGATGGAAAGTTCCCAACAAGTACGGGACAAGACGGGTTTCCGTTCCAAAATGAACATATCTAAGACAAGTGTTGGATAACTAATCATAAATTATATAGTAAGAAGTAGAATATATTTTTCAATATTAGAACTACTTACAAAATATTGAAATGAGTTTAGAATAAATAGGTTTAGAATCACATTCTCTTCAAATTTAAATTGTCAATGAGGATATTTAAATTACATAGGATTGATAATTGTATTATTTTCATTTAGTTAGGAATTTTTTGTAATTCAGACTAATTTAATATATAATTCGATACGATTTTCTCTAAAATTTTCAATGAGAGTCAAAAAATCATTTTGGCGTAGGTGTGATTCAAATAACAAAAAAATTATATTGCTACATAGAAATAAAAGAATTCTATGTTGAAAGCACATTAAATATATTATAAAAATAAAGAAACAAAAAAACTACAAATATATATATCAAACCAAAAAAATAAACTTATACATTATAAAAAAGTAAGTTAAAATTATACGAAATAAAATAAATTATTTATAAACAATAAAAAAACAAAGACCATAAATTTATATTAATATAATTAATCCACTGTATATCGCGGGTACAAATCTAGTTTATATACAAAATATTAATATTAATTAATCATATTGAGAATTGATATAATCCAATCATCCAAATTTAAAATTATAAACTCAAACTTATTAATTCTTTTGAGATCAAAATACCCACAATAATTGAAAAGTTCCAAAATTTTAAGTAAATTTGTAAAAGCCAAATTTTATTCAAATTTAACTAATTTTAAAAAATTTCCTAATATTTCAGGTATATGAAGCCAGTCCAAACCGAATCCGAACCAAAAGTTATTAATACGCGAATAAATTATAAGCCTCTAAACCCGAAAACTCAAAAAACATTAACCGCACCCACCCATACCTAAAATATAACTAGTAGTTATTTTGGTAAGAAATCCTCCCTTCCACAAACCATTTACAATATAACTAAGAGGAGACGGTCTCAGAACGAGATGTATTTATTACTTTAGTATATCGTGAATGGGACTAATTTGAAATTTCAACGATTTTTGTTTTTTTTGGTAAATTCGAATTTTTGAAAGTATAAAATTTGGTAACAGTATAGTGTTTGTATGGGTAAAATTAAGCATATGAATCGGTTTTTAGTATTATGTGTAGTATGAAAGTTGGTAAAAGTATGGTTTAGAATCAAAAGAGATTATCCACAATTTGTAAATTCTAGATTCAAAGAAGTACAAAAAGCAAACCATAAAAAGTCTAAATTAAAACATTTTTAACCATTGTGAATCACCATAAACATGATTAACTATTCAAAAAACCTTAGAAAATATCAGTTTTTTAATAAGACAATAAACATAACAAGATTGTTTAAGACATTAGAAAATAGACAAGAGTAATTAAAGAGTGGGATATTTGAATAAGATTGATGGTAATATGGCATTTTTCTTTTGTTCAATCAAGCATTTTCAAAACTACAATCAATAAGAATTAACAAAGTTAAGAAAATATAATTATCTAAAATTTGCCTAGAATAATACTATTCTTTAAGTTAATTACTAGACTAATACTATGAAAAAATGTTTACTAGTATAATACTAATCTTTTGTAAAAATACAATTAAACCAAGGATAATTTCACTATTAACAGAAATGCCATTATGAATTAAAATTAGAGAAATAAATCTAAAATAACAAAAAAATTAAAATTTTTTTTTTTCAAATAAGATATATTTTTAAGTAACCTGATTTTCCCAAAAAAAAAAAAACCAACAAATCTCTTCTACTTCACTAAAAACCCTAACCCGTAGAATTACTACCACTCTCGCCGTGACTCATCTCTTGCCGTCAAACTATTTCCTCTCAGTCGCCGACTCTGCCGCAGAACCGCAGAACCACCACAGCCTCTCCACCTTTCCTAAATTTCGAAAGCCCTTCGCCGGATCTCTTTCTTTTCTTCTCTCTTCGTTTTCTTCCAGTCTTGTTTCTTCTCTCCTCTCGCCGAAATCTCTTTCTTCTCTCCTCTTGCCGCCGTGGAATCTATTCGCCTCTCCAAACCCACGGTGAGTTGATTCAGATTATTCCTAATCTCTCTCCTGAGTTTTGGTTGTTGTTTTGTTTCTAATCTAAGCTTGAAATTGGATTTTACAGGTAGAATAATGAGAATTCCGGCAACTCTCTGCCACAGCCACCACTGCCTCGTTCAATTTCCGGCGTGAAAATGACTGAATCCGGTAGTGTGTTTTTGTTTAATTTTGTTTCACTGTATCTCGTTTGTTTTCTAATAATTAGATGGATTTGTAATGGTTTTGTTCGATTTTCAGGGGTATTCATGGACAATACTCAGATTTATTGTGGCTGTTTAGTATTGAGACTTCCCACTTACATCTAACTATTTACTCTTAGGAGATTATGTGAACCTTGGGGAGCAGAGTTTGGAGCAGTCTGGTGAGTTATTTTTCAAATAAAATTTGGTTTTAGTTTAGAGAAAGTTTCATGTCTCATTCTTATGGATTTGCTTTAGGTTGAACGGATCCTTTTAGTTTAGTTCTGAGTTTGTTAGTTAAACCTTCTTAGGAATCTGTATGTTTACATAATCAAGTCTAATACGATTTTTTTATGAGTTATGTCTGGTCTATGAGATTTGATTATTCTTTTCAATCATTGTACGAAATTGCTTTATGCTTGTTCTATTATGTTGCTAGTTCCTTCAGAGGAAACATTGAGAGATCGAAATGACACGACAATTTCTAAGGTTCTTCGCGATGTTGAAACTTGCAACCGGATCTTTGGTGGATAGTCAAGTGGTCTAGTTCATGTATATATGTATTTGGTCTTTCTCCATAATCTCTAGTAAGACAAGCAGATTACAATTGAGCTACTTGAGCATCACGAAGAGAGTCTCTTTATAGAAAAAGAGGTTAGCGTTGTGATCTTTTTTGCATTTTATTATACGTATTACGGTATTAGTAGTTTAGTGAGACTCTTATTTGATTGTATTGGTATTTGAGCATCACGAAGAGAGGCTCTTATTTGATTGGACTCTCAGTGAATTTGTACTGGCATTTAGAGTTCTTATATAATTGAGTTTGGCCACAATATGTTTCTGTTTAGTTCTTATTTTTCATCTCAGTTTTATTTACTCATTTGCATATTTTACTGTGAGTTTGATATATATATTTTAATATATTTGTTCATGTACACAGGAAATGACTCAATTTACAGAGACTACATGATGAATTTGCTTAAGTATTTAGGCTAACCTTCTTAGAGGAGTACGTTGTTGACTCCAATGGAAATTGTTGAAGGCACGAAGCGATCTAAGAGAATGAAAGTTTAATTGACTTCTAAAGTTAGCTTAAGGACAACAAACTGCATTTGGCCATTTTGGCTATCAATTTTGAACAATCTATTCATATAATGTTTCTACTTAAATTAGATGTTTCTTTATTCTATGTTGTATAATTTATTAAATATCCTAAAAAAATTTCTATAATAGCTAGAATTAAAAAATAGTTAAAAACATTTTAAATATAAAATTAAAATTTAACGTCACTTTGTAATTTGATACTAAAAAGTTGATAACGTCAATTGGAGAAACTGATGCTATCTTTGAAATATAATGTCAATTACAAAAGTGATTCTAAAACTTTAGCTTCACTCAATTTAGTATCACTTTTTAAAACGACGTTATAATTTTTGCATCACTTTCAAAATGACACTAACTTTAAAATAAACTGATGTTAAACTTGTACATTTTTGTAGTGATTCTTCTCATTGGTGTGATTTACTAATACAATATATGTCATACACAGATACATAAAACTGTTAATAACTTTATCAAAGTTACGATTTGAAATTTATAGCTAAATATTAAACTAAATAATACATGCATTATACACGAGAATGTTATTACTAAAAATTAATGTACTTCTTCTACACATGTAATATTATGCTTTAAAGATTAATATGTGCACTTAGAGCTGTCAAACGGGCATACCAGCACCCGCCTGGTCTGTGCCCGCCGATGATCGCCATGCTCTCCGACCGCCGCGGGTTGCCCGCTTCAGACCGCGGTCAACAAATTCCTTGTCCATACCCGCCCCGCAAAACTTAGCGGGTAGACGGGCCAGCCCGCGGGCATGACGAAGAGAAGAAATCGCTGAATTGCATGTCATTTTCCGGTGGATTCGCGGTGGCTTCACGGTGAATTTTCGGTGAATCAAACTTGGATCATCTCCCAGGTTCGTTTCTTCTTAGAATTTCGTGGTGAAATGGAGAAAAAATGGATGCATCTCTTCCATTTGTGGAGAAATGGAGAAAAAACTTGGATCTACTTCCATTTCATTTCATTTGTGTTCATTGGATGCTAATTGTTTCGATTAAAGGCAAAAATGGTTTGAAATCTCTCTATGAATTTAGTGTTTTTCAAGTTATCTCTTGATACAAGATAGAGGGGATGGCTTCACAAGTTGGCGGTCGCTTCTCACTTGGTGAAGAGGAGATGGTCGAAGATGGAGATCTAACACGATGGCGAGCGCTTCTCTCGTGTGGGATCGGAACTGAGGGATGATGATGGCGGATTGAGGTGCACCACAGAGTTGTGATTAATCTCTGATACAGCACATACACTCTAGCTTGTTGAATCACTCAAACAAAGCAAGAGCAAGGACTTATTCTCTCAAGAACACTCAAAGAGAGCAAGAGAAGAAAACGGCGTTATTTTATTAATTCAAGGGTGAAAAATATTACACAGCTGCAGGGGGACTTTATAAGAGTCCATCAGCTAGCCCTAGGGCCAAATAAAAGAAATAAAACGCAGCTACAAAAGAAACAAAACGCAAAAACAAGAAATAAGGCAAACTAGTGTTTTTTGACAAAATTAAACCAAATAAGGAAAACTACTTAAACGACTTATTTCTCTTCAGCTGGGTCATTTTGATGGAGTCCTTAGGTATTGTTGACGCTGCTAGAACCTGCAAGGATGTTAAATATTGAATACAACTTACCTGGGCGAGTTGGTGATTGATTAGAGACTCCTTGATCCACTCCTCGTACGACTTGTTGACGCACTGGATCTTTGGTGTAGTAGTCTTCATGGAGCTTCTCTTCCATGTCTTGATTACTCTCTGGGAGCTCTCCTACGTCCTTGATGCCTTGAGATTGCTCTTGACTTGCTGGTTCTTCATTGGAGTCAAAACTTGTCTCGCACGCTTCTTGTATCTCCAATGCATTCTCTTGGCTTCTCGGGATCTTTTCACCTGCGAAAGAGGAGTCTATACCTGGGGTTTTCCCTACGCTTAGTTGAGTGAATGCCTCAGAAAGCTCGTCCTCACATGTATTAGTCTTGGACCTGTTAGCTTCTCCCATCTCTAGAGAATTCACAATGTCTTGTACGGCTAAGTTGAACCTTCTCCGGAGTTGTTTGGACTTAGAGCGTGTCATAGGACCTTCCCTAACCTCTGGTACAGTATATGAGTCATCTTCTTTCTCACTAGGGTCGATGTTCGCATCATTCCCTCCCTCTTGAGAAGGTTTTGTCCTCAAAACTGTTCCTCCTACATCATAAGAAGATAAATCAGCAACATTAAAGGTATGTGACATTTTAAACTCACCTGGCAGCTCTAGACGGTAAGCATTATCATTGATCTTCTCGAGTATTTTGAATGGGCCGTCGCCTCTTGGTGCCAGCTTGGAAGCTCTTTGCTTTGGGAACCTCTCCGGCCTCATATGTAACCAGACCCAATCTCCTGGTTCAAACAACATTTCTTTCCTCCTTTGATCAGCCTTGCGCTTGTTATCTTCGGCTTTCTTCTCCAAATTCTCCTTTGCTTTGATGTGTAGCTTCTGGATGATTTCTCCATGTCTCAAACCATCTTGATTAACCTGTTCTATCTGTGGCAAAGAAACTAAATCCACTGGAGACAAAGGGTTAATTCCATAGACTATCTCAAAAGGAGATAGTTTTGTGGCCGAGTGAACAGCCCTGTTATAAGCAAACTCAACAAAAGGAATACAATCAAGCCAAGTCTTCATATTTTTACCAAGAGTAGCTCTAAGTAAAGTCGAGAGAGTTCGGTTTACCACTTCGGTTTGCCCATCCGTTTGGGGATGACAAGTCGTAGAGAACAAAAGCTTAGTACCTAACTTTCTCCATAGGGTCCTCCAAAAATGTCCTAGAAACTTGGTGTCACGATCAGAGACTATAGTCCTTGGTATCCCATGTAGACGCACCACTTCCTTAAAGAATAAATCTGCTATTTGGCTGGCATCATTGGTCTTGTCACACGGGATGAAGTGAGCCATCTTAGAGAATCGGTCCACAACAACAAAGATAGAATCCTTATGCCTAATCTTTGGCAACCCTAAGACAAAATCCATGGAAATATCTACCCAAGGGGCGTTAGGAATAGGTAAAGGTAAGTAAAGACCATGAGGATGTAACCTGGATTTTGCTTTGTGGCAGACAATGCATCGAGAGCAAAACCTTTCGACGTCTTTCTTGAGGTGAGGCCAAAAGAAATGCTCCATGACTACAGCAAGGGTCTTGTCTACTCCGAAGTGTCCCATTAGGCCTCCACCATGTGCCTCACTAAGTATCAAGTCGCGCATAGATCCTTGGGGTATGCACAGCCGCTTGTCTTTGAAAAGGAACCCGTCTTGTATGTAGAATGCTTTGTAAACTCCTTGGCATGGTCCTTGGTAACACTCTCCTAGCTCTGGATCATCCTTATACAGTTCCTTGATGTGCTCAAAACCCATTATCTTGGCCTCCATAGTGGATATAAGAGCATACCTTCTAGACAAAGCATCCGCTACAACATTCTCCTTACCTTTCTTGTACTTGATCACGTAGGGGAATGTTTCTATAAATTCAAGCCACTTGGCATGTCTCCTCTTAAGTGAAGTCTGGCCCTTGAGATGCTTAAGAGTTTCATGATCAGTGTGGATGATGAATTCCTTGGACAACAAGTAATGCTGCCATGTTTCTAGAGCTCGGACTAAGGCATACAGCTCCTTGTCATAAGTTGGATAATTCAGCGTAGCTCCACTCAACTTCTCACTAAAGAACGCTACAGGTTTCTTCCTTTGATGTAAAACAGCTCCAATCCCCAGCCCTGAAGCATCGCATTCTACTTCAAACATAACTTCAAAGTCTGGTAGCGCTAGAACTGGTGCTTGCGTGAGTCTCTCCTTCAGCGTGTTGAAAGACTGGTCTTGAGCTTCTCCCCATGAGAAAGGCACGTTTTTCTTGATCACAGCAGTCATTGGGGCCGCCACCGTGCTAAAATCCTTGACAAACCTCCGATAGAAGCTTGCTAGCCCATGAAAACTTCGTACATGCCCAATAGATGTTGGCGTAGGCCACTCACGAATTGCCTTGATCTTCTCCTCATCCACTTGCAAACCCTGTTTACTTACTACAAAGCCTAAGAACACACACTTGTCAGTACAAAATGTGCACTTCTTTAGGTTGGCATAAAGGCCTTCCCTCCGAAGCGTTTTCAAAACTAACTCTAAATGCTTGATATGATCAGAATAGCATTTACTATAAATAAGTATGTCATCAAAGTAGACAACAACGAATTTACTAATGAAAGACCTTAGAACCTGGTTCATTAGTCGCATGAAGGTGCTAGGGGCGTTTGTTAGCCCAAATGGCATGACTAGCCACTCGTAGAGACCTTGCTTCGTCTTGAAAGCAGTATTCCACTCGTCCGCTTCTCTCATTCTAACCTGGTGGTATCCACTCCTTAAATCAATTTTTGAGAAGGTGATCGCACCACTTAGCTCGTCTAGCATGTCATCAAGCCTCGGAATTGGATGTCGGTATTTGATGGTAATATTGTTAATAGCACGACAGTCCACGCACATCCTCCAAGTACCATCCTTCTTTGGAACCAAGAGGACTGGTACCGCACAGGGGCTGAGACTCTCTCTGATGTAGCCTTTCTCCATTAGCTCTCGGACTTGTTTCTCTAGCTCCTTAGACTCTTCCAGGTTCATTCGGTATGCTGGCTTGTTAGGTAGGGGCGAGCCTGGCACGAGATCAATCTGATGCTCTATTCCACGGATAGGGGGAAGTCCGGGTGGTATCTCCTCTGGGAATATGTCTTTGTATTGATTTAAAACTGATTGTATCTCCGCGGGAACCTCCACTTCACCTATACCTGAACTTAGACACTCTTTGAAAACCATTAGAAGCACGGTGCCTTTGGCACACACGGTTTTATGGACATCACTAGAACTTATATAAAGACTAGAATTCCTTACCTCTTCCTCTTTATTCATGTGCTTTTGCAACTCATGAACTTCTGATGGACTAAGAGGGGCAAGATTAAACTTACGATCATTATGAGTGAAGGAGTAATGGTTTGTGCGTCCATCATGGCTTGTGGCTCTATCATACTGCCATGGTCTTCCAAGGAGAAGATGTCCGGCCCTCATAGGAACAACATCACAAACAACGTGGTCTTGATACCTCCCAACGCTGAAAGGTATGGTTACTTGTTCCGAAATCTTTAGCTCGGTATCATCATTAAGCCACCTAAGCTTGTATGGCCTTGGGTGCTTAGTAGTGGGAAAACCTAACCTGTCCACCATATACTTGCTAGCCACATTAGTACAAGAACCTCCATCAATGATCAGATTACATACCTTGTTCTTAATAGTGCATCTAGTGTGGAAGATGTTCTCTCGTTGTACTTTCTCTGCGGGGTTGACAAAAACACTCAACATTCTTCTAACAACTAAGAGCTCTCCGGCGTCTGGATACTCGATATCCTCCTCATGTTCAGTTGATTCTTCCTCTTGCTCATCTTGTGACTCATAATCCCCATTAGAAGTGATGATCATGATTCTTTGATTCGGACACTCCCTAGCCATGTGTCCCCTGCCCTGACATTTAAAACACGTTATGTCACGAGTTCTAGAAGTGTTATTAGGGAACTTACCTTGCTCTGGGCGTGTGGTGGTCTTTGGAGCCTCGGTGTTTCTCCCCTTGAACCGAGAATCTATCTCCACGGCTTTACCTCGATCTGGTTGCTTGGAACTACTAGAATTCCATGGTGTCATTGACTTGCCACGATTAGTAAAGGAAGTCTTACGCTTGATTTGTTGCTCCACTTGAACAGCCAGATGTAACAACTCATGCAATCCACGATATTGAGCTCTCTCCACCTTCCTTGCAATTCTTTCTTGGAGTCCATCTATAAACTGAGCCATGAGAGCTTCTTCGGATTCTTCTAGCTCTAGTTGATTCATCAACTTCTCAAACTCTTCAAAGTACTCGTCTACACTCCTACTGCCCTGTGACAACTTACGAAAACGTTTTTGTAAGTCTCTATGATAATGATCTGGCACATACCTTAGCCTTAGGAGAGACTTCATGTCACCCCATGTAGCTACAGGTCCAAAACGCTGTCTTCTTCTTTCAGCTACATTTCTATCCCACCATGAAAGTGCATTGTCAGTGAGTTGAGCAGCTGCCACTGCTACTTTCTTTCGCTCTTCATAGCCGTAGCACTCGAAGATATGCTCCAGCCTCCTTTCCCAATCTAAGTATACTTCTGGATTTGATTTTCCTGCAAAAGTGGGAGGAGTTAGTTTCAGTTCATGATGAGTATCACGTGTATCTACACGCCTTGCTTGGTTCATCCTCAAAGGGTCTTCTCTTCGTGCTCTTTGTCGCCATAAGGGGTCAGGTGGAAGCTCTTCTTCCTCCGAATCTGGAACCTCCAGTTCCTCGTCCCGTACATTCCCTTGAGCTTGTACGTTTCCTCCTCCAACTCGAGCTTGAGGCTGCTCCAAACAAATCATTCTTTCTCCAAGTCCTCTCAGCTCTTCTCTCATTGCAGTCAGCATTTGTAGCACTGCATCTTGTGGAACGGCATTCTCTTCGTTGGCCATTAGACTCCCTGTTGTATCTTGCACTCACAAAACAACAAAATAATCAAAGTACCAACGAAGTTGAAAATAAGCGAAATAAAACTCAAGGCAATATTCAGCAAACAATTTTTTTTTTTTTTTTTTTTGAACTTTAAGACACAAGCAAACAAACTCTAATTAAGAGATGCAGCAACACACGAACTACAGACCAAATAAAAATAATAACTTTGAAACAGAGATGAGCACGACAAAATAATTTTATAACTTTTATGGTTTATGAAATCAATTGAAACTGCAGCACAAAATCAATTGCAACACAACACAGACTCAACTCACGATTCAGAAGCAATCTAATGAAATATAAAAACTTTTTTTTTTTTTTTTTTAATAGGGTTTAAAAATAAAAACGAAAATCAGCACACAACAATGAAATTGACTCAAACAAAGATAAAACAGAAGCAAAGCAAAGAATAAGAGTATGAAGAACAGAAGAACCAATCAGGAACCTATGCTCTGATACCAGATGATACAAGATAGAGGGGATGGCTTCACAAGTTGGCGGTCGCTTCTCACTTGGTGAAGAGGAGATGGTCGAAGATGGAGATCTAACACGATGGCGAGCGCTTCTCTCGTGTGGGATCGGAACTGAGGGATGATGATGGCGGATTGAGGTGCACCACAGAGTTGTGATTAATCTCTGATACAGCACAGACACTCTAGCTTGTTGAATCACTCAAACAAAGCAAGAGCAAGGACTTATTCTCTCAAGAACACTCAAAGAGAGCAAGAGAAGAAAACGGCGTTATTTTATTAATTCAAGGGTGAAAAATATTACACAGCTGCAGGGGGACTTTATAAGAGTCCATCAGCTAGCCCTAGGGCCAAATAAAAGAAATAAAACGCAGCTACAAAAGAAACAAAACGCAAAAACAAGAAATAAGGCAAACTAGTGTTTTTTGACAAAATTAAACCAAATAAGGAAAACTACTTAAACGACTTATTTCTCTTCAGCTGGGTCATTTTGATGGAGTCCTTAGGTATTGTTGACGCTGCTAGAACCTGCAAGGATGTTAAATATTGAATACAACTTACCTGGGCGAGTTGGTGATTGATTAGAGACTCCTTGATCCACTCCTCGTACGACTTGTTGACGCACTGGATCTTTGGTGTAGTAGTCTTCATGGAGCTTCTCTTCCATGTCTTGATTACTCTCTGGGAGCTCTCCTACGTCCTTGATGCCTTGAGATTGCTCTTGACTTGCTGGTTCTTCATTGGAGTCAAAACTTGTCTCGCACGCTTCTTGTATCTCCAATGCATTCTCTTGGCTTCTCGGGATCTTTTCACCTGCGAAAGAGGAGTCTATACCTGGGGTTTTCCCTACGCTTAGTTGAGTGAATGCCTCAGAAAGCTCGTCCTCACATGTATTAGTCTTGGACCTGTTAGCTTCTCCCATCTCTAGAGAATTCACAATGTCTTGTACGGCTAAGTTGAACCTTCTCCGGAGTTGTTTGGACTTAGAGCGTGTCATAGGACCTTCCCTAACCTCTGGTACAGTATATGAGTCATCTTCTTTCTCACTAGGGTCGATGTTCGCATCATCTCTGTATATGTATAGTGTAGAGTCGATCTAATTTTAGTCACTGTACTTTTGTTTGAAGATAGATATTGAAGCTGAGCTAAATGTAGAGACCTCCAAGAAGCTCACATCAACAGTTTATGGAGTTGACAAGTAGAGTTTACTGAGGTTTTCTTTTTCTTTTTTGATGTGTATATTGATAGCATTTAATTATTGTTCTTGTTTTGAGACTTTTTTGTATGCTTGAATCAGAGTGAAGACTCTAGTCTCATCTGATCTTAATGCTAAGTTTCCTTATTGTCCATGAAATTGTTACCATTGACAATTGAATTGTTAATGCATTATGCTACAGTTTGACCTATGTTCTGATTTTTCCTGAACCTTTTATGATTTATAATATTGGATTATGCTGTTTTATTATATGACTTGGTTTTGAGTTTAGTATGCTTGAAGCTATTGTTGTTTACAATGTTAAATTGCAGGTCTGTTAAGCTCTGTGTTTATTGTATTTTGAGTTTAGTATGCTAGAAGCTCTTGTTGTTTACAACTTTCATCTTTGTGTTTATTGTATTACGAAGTCTGAGCTCTTAAACAAATGTAATATTTTCAAAGACCTATCTATAGCATATTCTCACTAAGCACATCTTGATTCTTTTGAAATGCTTATTATTGTCTTATGTTCATTCTCTTGGAATGTTTCAGCATACTCTTTAAGTAACCACGACTAGTCAAATTTATTGTTGCTAATTTGAAGAGGCTGAAACAGCTAAGGAAAGATGCAGAAAATAGCAAAGTTGAAAAAACTGAAAAAACTAAAGAAGCAGAGCCAGGTTTGTGTTTCTAGACGATCTGATATAAGAATTCCAAGTTCCAATGTTTCTTTAATGTGGTCTTCTTTAAATCTCTTGTTTTATCTCCAATGAGATTATGTATGTTTTGTAGAGAAAGAAAGGAATTTTGATAAAGCTGCCTATCAAGCTTTCATATCTTGCTGACATTGCAATAAAGGTAAAGTTGCTATATTCTGTTGATTTGAGTTTTTGTTCAGCTTTGTGTTTATTGTATTATATCTGGTGATTCTTTAGGAAAGGTTAACATACTATACCTGCAAATGCTTCTCATCGTATTGGGATCAATGATTTTTGTCATAAACAAGAGAGGTAACACTGCACTAGACAGTTCAATCATTGTGTAGTTTAAGTTTAGCTCTAGCTTAAATTTAGTGTCGACATAACATGTTTGTGTTTAGCTCTAGTTTAGAACATGTTTGTGTGTTTAATCTATAGTTTAGAACATGATTGTGTGTTTCTCTAGTTTAGAAACTGATTCAAAAATGAAACCAAAAATGAAATACCAAGATGTCAACTAAACACACAAAAAAATGAAACATAAGCTTTCAACTCATGCGGACAGCCCGCCAGCCCGCAACCCCGCAACGGGTAAGACCGCAGAACCCGCCGTCCGTTTGGACATCACCCGCAACGCCCGCCTTTTTATGGGCATAGTTATGCATGTCCAAACCCGCCCCGCCGATGTACTAAACGGGCGAGGCCCGCGGGCGGCGGACATGATTGACAGCTCTCATGTATGTACGATTAATTGATTTTTGGTTTTATGTTTTTTTTTTCCATTTTTTTCTTTTCACTTTTGTTTGGTGAACATATTGTTTCTTGTTAGATTCGTTAACTAATTATAAATGTTATTTTTATTTTCAAATCTTGTTGGTTAAATTTACACATACATGAGCCTTTTATAATTTATAATGAGACCTTTTTTGGTATCCTATTTTTAAAGCATATATGTGTTGTAACCCTTACAATAACTAAGCTACTCATAAATTGTCAAATATACACATCCGGACATCCGGGTTGTTGTAACATATTTTATATTTTTGAAATTCTAATTTTTGAGAAACACCATTTGCTTGTGGGAGGCTGGGATGTTATAAATAAACAAAAGCTTGTAGTGCTTAAAGGGGGAAAGTTAAAGCGAAACTAATTATGATAAATCTATAAACGCATGTTGTCAAAATGGATTTGTGTTTCTTTTTTTTGGCATGTATTAATGTAATAATATTGGACTTTTTTGATACGAATGTATGTACCATGGCTTAATAGTGGATATTTTTATATTCAATTAATAAAATGTTTGGGCCTTTTGAGAATTTCTAGAATCTCCAAATTCGTGATCCAAAAAAGGCCCCGTCACCAAATCTCACCACTAATCTCTCTCACTTTCTCGCTGTCAGTCTCTGCTCAGCGGATCGGAAAATATCCTCTGAGGCCTTAAATCCATCAGTTGTTTTTACCGGCGATTCCCGATCTCCGAGATCTATAAAATAAAGTAATTGAGTTCTTATTAATTTTATTGGAGTATGTTAGTTTAAGAAGCATGATATTGTGTTATCTGATTTACAAATTTGAGTACCTTTGAACCAGTATGAACTTTGAATCCATAAAAAGTAGTTGAGTCCTTATTAATTTAACTTGTTGTGATCTATGGTTAAATGATTCAGAAGAACTTCATCATCTGTTTGTAGTAGTAGCAGTGGTCGCATCTGTGTTCCAGGTCGTTTGAGCATTTAGAGCACACGTTCGTCCTTAGCCGATGCACCTAATTCTTTGCATGAGAGGATGCAAGTGTAGTAATCTTTTGAAGACGCAGCACCGAGTTTTGAAACAATTTGACCCAACAAATCTTGAGAGAGTGCTTCAAGAGGACTCATATCGATTTTTCTTGGATCAATAGTATTTGCTCGATTTTTCTAAAGTTGCAAATGATGTGAACTTTGTCTTTGGCTGTCATTGACTTAAATAGATAAATCATATGTGTAGTTGGATCTTTCCAATTCCTAAACGTCCAAATAAAATTAATGCCCTAATTAAATTTACCACCTCTTCCAATTATATTACATTTTGTTTGCAATGTTCTCATTAAGATTCATTATAACTGCTGTAAAATTTAATGTGTGCTTCTTCAAGTGCTATGAGTTATATTTTAGTTCTTTATTTATATATAGATTATTATTTTTTAATATAGTACTTGGAAAAATCACAACATCATAATCACGCACACACATCTATGTTATTTATAGAGATATGATCATATATGTTAACAACTATTACAATATATATATATATATATATATAGAAGAGAAACTAAAAATATTATGATCCGACTTGTTTACATATGCTATATGTATTATTGGTTTTTAAACATATGTATAGTTGACTTACATATAACATTATCTCAAGGTTCTTATTTTTGAACATGTATATAAGTGGATCATGAAGATTACCAGATACTACCATATTTAACTTTTAAATATATTTTATAAGAACACCGTACAAGGCCTAGAAAACATTTTGATAAACACAAGCCTCAACATACAGGGGAATTACAAAGTTTAGGAATTGGATTTTGTTTTACGTTTCAAATTGGGAATATTTTAACAATATGTGGAAAATATAAATTTAATATTTAATGTTTAACCTTTTCTGTTAAGTTGTAGAATTTAGTCGTTAGAAAAATATGCTAGATTATAACAATATGGTGTTGTGTGTTTCTAAATGGGCTAAACAAAACCCTAAAAAGAAATAGTTTAAAGGAATATGTGGTTTTATCCTTCAGCAAGTTGAATATGTTATTTATTAAACTTGATACAAATCATGAAGGTTAATTATCACATACATCTGCCCTTTTCAATATGGCTAAATATCTAGAAGAGGATACTTTTGTTTTTAAAATTTATAATGAAACAAATTTTCCGGTATCCTGTATATAAATTAAGCAGAAATGAGTTGTAATCCTTACTAACATTGATCAACTCATAAAATGAAAAATATACTAAGCCAAAATGGTTAAAAATATATATTTTATTATATGGAAATTCAAATTTCAGAGAGACACCATTTCCTTGTGGGAGGCTGTGGTATTTATAAATAAACTAAAGGAAAAATATGAGTGCTTAAAAGTTTGTAAAGGGAAAAAGTAAAAAAAAAACTAAATTATGATAATTCTAGTTGCTCTTTTGTTTCTTGCGCTTCATGTTGTCAACACAAGTGGTTGATGTGAGATCGCCTCCGTCATCTCCACTGGTTGTTGGAATGTTCATTGTTTGCTTAGAAGGTCCCTATAGCAAAAGAAGTTAACGTAGTTATAGGCACTAAATAAGTGGTTCTGCAAAAAAATTTAACTGAATGTTTTTACCTCCTCACAAAATGTTGGCTTTGGGGATAACTTAGAGTGCTCCTTCACGCAGTGATGGCTCAAAGGTTGGAAGTTGCTGAACGTTAATCGAACCTTACATGACAATAGACTGAAGATGATATTTATTAAAAATCTGCTGGATTTATTTGGGGTGTGATAATGAGATTTTGGGGAATGGAATCTACCTTTTCATCAATAAGGAGCTCAGAGAATGCAAGATACAGTGATTCCATTGTTGGCTGCTGAGAGTTTTTTTTCCCTGAAAATTATGAATGCAGCAGAAGAATGAGAATGGAAGTCGATAATACATGTATTTATAGTAGTGAATGTATGAATGTAGAGAATTAAAGAATGGAGTAGTGGGGGAATGCAGTTAATTACTTTAATTTGATATTTGTAACTGTAGAAGAGATTATTAGAGCAGTTAAATGATAAGAATAAAGCATTGAAAACATACATGTATCTCAAAGCAGATCCTAACGGCTGAGGATTGACATCATCCCAGAAACCAAATTCAATGTTTTATTGCCAAGTGATGCGAGAAGAAGGGAGACATAAAGTTAAGGTTTTGGGTTGTAACTGATTGTTAAAAATTTTAAAATGGATTCGATTGTTTAATTCTGAGGACTGTATTGATGTTGGCCTTTTTTGGGTTGATTAGGGTCTATTGATGCCCAAGTTAATCACACTCTTGAGCCCCGACCATCCACCATCATCGTTATAATTATTTTTTGTTATAAAAATCATGCACTAATAAATCTGCTTAAATCACATGGTATACATAAAATAAATATTTTATTATCTATTTCTTTAGTTCATCGAATAGTCTCCCACATAACAGTGATGGTTTAAGATATCATAAGCTATTATGAAAAATTAATAGTTTAAGATACACACAGCAGATTTAAAAAAATCTTCACCTACTAAATCTTATTTTTAATTTACTTTCTTTATTTTAGACAAATTTATACTATCTTTATTTTTATTTTTTATCATAAAGTACATATCAAAACAACCATCTATTTTATATCATAGTTTAAGATATTTATTTCTATTTTCCTTCGTTGTAGTATGAGATGAAGTGGTGATGTGGCGGATGAGTGGACGATGAGGTGAGAACCTTGAGATAATGTTATATGTAAGTCAACTATACATATGTTTAAAAACCAATAATACATATAGCATATGTAAACAAGTCGGATCATAATATTTTTAGTTTCTCTTCTATATATATATTGTAATGGTTGTTAACATCTATGATCATATATATCTCAATACATTCTCAGTTATCTTCATTCTCTTCTATATCTCAAAGCAGATCCTAACGGCTGAGGATTGACATCATCCCAGAAACCAAATTCAATATTTTATTGCCAAGTGATGCGAGAAGAAGGGAGACATAAAGTTAAGGTTTTGGGTTGTAACTGATTGTAAAAAGTTTTAAAATGGATTCAATTGTTTAATTCTGAGGACTGTATTGATGTTGGCCTTTTTTGGGTTGATTAGGGTCTATTGATGCCCAAGTTAATCACACTCTTGAGCCCCGACCATCCACCGTCATCGCTATAATTATTTTTTGTTATAAAAATCATGCACTAATAAATCTGCTTAAATCACATGGTATACATAAAATAAATATTTTATTATCTATTTCTTTAGTTCATCGAATAGTCTCCCACATAACAGTGATGGTTTAAGATATCATAAGCTATTATGAAAAATTAATAGTTTAAGATACATACAGCAGATTTAAAAAAATCTTCACCTACTAAATCTTATTTTTAATTTACTTTCTTTATTTTAGACAAATTTATACTATCTTTATTTTTATTTTTTATCATAAGGTACATATCAAAACAACCATCTATTTTATATCATAGTTTAAGATATTTATTTCTATTTTCCTTCGTTGTAGTATGAGATGAAGTGGTGATGTGGCGGATGAGTGGACGATGAGGTGGCGGAAGGAGAAGAGAGAAAAAGTCTACTTTATAGATCAGTGCACTGTAAAACTTTAAATCTACCATTCTAAAAAATCTGCGACAACGTCGAATGGTAGATTTATGTGGTAGATTTTTATGTCAGAAAAAATGCTGATGTGGAATTAATTCATAATGACATTTTTGTAAAGCCTTTTTTTTTTACTCATGGTCTTAAGAGTATTTTTGTAATCAAAATAACTCATTTAACACTAATTTTTTCTATGTTAAGTTAGCAATTAAAACAAAAATTAGTATTATTCTAGTCATTCTCCCTATAATTATTGTAGTAGATTTTACCGATTTAAGTTGTATTAGATTTTGAAATATACTAGATTTGTACCCGCGGTATACCGCGAGTCAATTATTTGAATATAAATTATATTTGTTTTTATTTTTATTTTTAATAAATATTTTTATTTTGTTTGTATAATTTTAATTTGATTTTTTATAATGTTTATAAATATTTTTATTTCTGTTAATATTTGTAGTTTTTATTTATTTATTTTTTATAATATATCTAACGTGCTTTCAACATCAAATTGTTTTATTTCTCTGTAACAATAACAAATTTCTGTTATTTGAATCAAACATACGCCAAATGAATGATGTTCTATACTCGCATTCAAACAATTTAGACCAAATCATACCGAATTAAATATTAAATTAATATGAACTAAAAAAAAAACAATATAATTGTAAATCATATGTAATTGTCAGTCATATCTAAACCCATTTTAATATTTGGTAATTAGTTCTAATATTGAAAATAGTAATTATACTTATTATGTATTTTATGATTAGTTCTACTTGTCTTAAACCTGCTCATTTTGGGACAAAAACCCGTATTGTCCCATAGTTGTCGGGAACTTTCCATTCCATTTCGGATTGATTTTTTTATAATTTTTAGTCTATTTATATTTAAAATAACTTTTACTAAATAATTTATTATTATTATAAATAAGTAGTTATATATATATATATTATTGATTAGTCGATATTATATAGTTTTAGTATTAATAGTATTTCAAACTTAATATTTAATTGGAGTTAAACCGAATAAATATTTTAAATTTTAAATATTATTTTAAATTATTTCAATAAGTACCAAATTAAACCGGACATTTTTAAAAACATTTGTATTTAAAATAATTTTGGTTTTTTTTATAATATGACTTTGAACTGTTGCACAAAACAATTAATCGATATGAGACTTTTAAATTATTTCAACTAATGAACTGGATAAAACTGAATAAGTTTTTGAAAAAAATTTGGACGCATGATAAATCAAGTTTCTTGCTCATTCGCATTTAAAATCATTTTTGTGTGTTTTATAATATTATTCTGAACCATCCACCGAAATTTTAATCAATGTATATATATATATATATATATTTAATTGAGTAATATATGTCCGTTTTTTAAATTTTGAATAATAATATATGGAGAAAAAAATTTAATTTTTTATTAATTATAAGTATGATATAATAACTTTAAATAATTTGAAAATAAAATCTAACAAATGTGATAGGAGAATTATAATTCATAGTATTAATATTGCAACATTAGATAAGGAAATCTATACTATTAATTGAGAGGGAGAGGTAGAAAAAATGACGAGCCGTTTGAGCCGTTTACAGATATTTACAAAAAATGCCACTCAGTTTTAGTTTTGAAAAAAAACAATTTTGGGCAAAATAGTAACTTTCCTATGCTATCCAAGCCGACCCGAGCCTAGAGAAAAGCCGACCCGGTTGAAAAAACGCAGATCCTTTTAAATGGATCTTCTTCGATGAGTTGGTCCAATAATTGACCCGATTCGGATGCAATTTTTTTCCTTCAAAATCATTTCCGCCTAAATCAAAACAGAATAATATTAATCAATTTTTGAATATTCCTCATAGATATTACCTATCTTCGCAATATTTTGAAGATCTTACAAAATTCTCAAATCGTATAATTTCTTCACAATAACTTAAACAAACTACCAACAATCAAATATTCTCAGATATTCGATTCAACCTTTTTTATAAACTTTTATCCGATATTCAACTATAAACGATTTCGAACCATATAGCATCCTCTCCCTAAATATTTTCTCTAGATTGAACACATCCCTAGCAATTTATTCCATAGCAACCAGAGTCTCCTAAAACTAGAAACTAAAAACGGTGGCTTTTTGCTCTGGAAAAGCTTAATTACAAGATAAGTTTTACTGACAACGAAAATTTTTTAACTGGTAATCTATTTTCATTAGTTGGTTACTTATTATAAGTTTTCTATTAAGTTATCTAATCAGCCTATTTTTGTAACTTTGTATTCAATTACAGAGGTCATATTGTTAGTGTTGGTAAATTTGAAAATCTCAATGCCAACAATAAGCCAACTAAGAAGCTTCAGTTGGAGGTGATATGCTAAGTTAGAAGCATCTTACTCTTATGTAAGTGTTTAATTACCATGTTATTAACATGTTGTATTTAAACTTATAAACAAAAATCAGAGAATTGTAAACATTAAAACGTTGAAAGGTATGTATATTACCTGGGGATAATGATAGTTGCATTCCTTAATCTCTGCAATTGTTCTTTATGTCCTATTTGTATTTGTATGATGGCCTATCATTACAATAATTATAGCCATGATCAAATTATTTAACTTTCCAGAACTCTTTAAGAAATAACTATAAGAATTCATATAACTATAAGAAACACAAGAAACATCACATACGATTCAGTGATTTTAAATTAAATACATGAGTATATTTAGGCAATTAACCAGATTATTACTTTGCTAATTTGAGGAGTAGGGTCGATGACAATCTTCACTTGATCCAATTAGCGTAAGCTCTTATGCCCTTTTCTCCAAAAATTAAACATTTGAGGAAAAAAAAACTAAATTAGAGACCCAATGCTATTTAGAGGAAATATATAGTTAGACATCCAATAGAAAATACAGAAATCATATCCTAAATCCATGTATTAAACAATGGATTGAATTTTAAACCGTTAAGCAAAATGAATTTGAGTTATCACAAAATCAAAAACCTTAATAGACCAAAACACCACGAATTTGAGTAATCACAAAATCAAAACCCTAAAAACCCAATAAACCCATGAATTAGAAAAAATGGATCCAGCGAAGATCTTTCCTTATCGATAACAAACCAAAACACCACACAATACGAGTGGGAAGAAAAATTAAAGGAGGATCGATTTGTTCCTGAAATTATAAGCTAAAATTACATGCAAACCTGAGACTTACCTTTAGAAACGGTTCTGAGATTATACAAATGGTAAGTGCCTTTCGATGAGTTTACTTAATCTTTGGAGCTTCTTATCCGGCCTCTTCGAAGTGAGTGGTGAGCCAGATCAAGAAGCGGTGGTGAGATTGAATAATTCGGTTGTTGGAAGGAAGAAGTTTTACTTTTCACATTTTGTTTTGCCGACGACATCAGCTTTTTGTTTATTTTTTCTTTGGCATTTTTTTTTCCATCAATACATGGTTTAGTTAAAAGGTGGGCTTTTAACTGTAAAATAACATGTACGGTTAGCCCATATGAAGATAATGTTAACCATATATTTGACTTCTAAGTTTACAATTTTATGTTATTTACCTTCATAAAACTCAGAGAAAAAACTTCAAAGTTCAAACACTTCATCACTCAATATGAACAATTAACCGACATTATAAATTTAACTCAATAACTCTAATTATAATTCACATGATCTATACGTAAAAACATCTACAAAACCCTAATCTAAGTTCTAGCTATACTTTGGTCTATGAGGTTTGCAATACATCTTCTCTCTGTGGGATTCGATCCTTAAGTACTACATACGTTTGATGTGCACTTGTAGTAGTCGTGTGTTCTTTGAGGTAAAAGACTGAAGCAAAATAACACATGCATCAAGCTTTTTGGCGCCGTTGCCGGGGAGAGATTGTTTGTTTGCATATCTAAGAATTAGAGGTACGTCTAGGACACCTTGCTTTTTAATTTTTGTTTTTTTTTCTTTGTTTTAGGAGATCTTAAGGATGGACTTTCAACGTTCTTCCTGAGGAGTTCTAGAACCTTATACTTGCGCAACTCTTAGCGTATCACAGAGTCTCGGATGGAGTCACCTCCAAATCCGTAGCTAGCTCTACTGGTGGGAACCACCACGACCATTCTCGGCCATCTTGTGTTTCACCACTCATGGCACACTCTCATTGCCATCCTACTCGATCCTCTAGAGATCGATATGTAAGTAACTCTAACTCTTTAGCTACTCATTCACTTAACCCGCACTTTGCGGAAGATTTCAGTTTTGCATTGAATCCGGACTTCGACTCCCAAGAAGTCATGAGAATCGATACCATCGACCAGAGCTCGTATGGTACTCCTAAGTTCACTCCAAGGACATCACATACTGAGGACAAGCTCATGGATCTCATGATACAACTTGTCTCAGAACAAAGAAAGCACAAAGAAGAAGTCGACAACAAACTCTCAAAGTTTAGAACAGATTTCAGCTTGAAGCTATCCACTCTCGCTTGCCACATCAAACGAGTAGAAGACCAAGTTGAGGAGCTTAACAGCAAGTTACTTGATCAGCACTATGATGTGAGAAAACTTGAATCAAATGTTACCAACGTGGGATACAAGATCGACGCCTTGGAGGAGCATTTAGATTGGAAGATTGAAGCTTTGCAACAAGGTTTCAATGATCTGATTGCGTATTCAAAGTGGAAAGATAATCAGTCATATGAAGCTTGTGAGCAAGAGGAAGAGGATAGAGCACGTATGGAGAAGCTCACAGATCAATCCGAGACACTAGGATGGTCTAAAGGAGAGGACTATCCGACCGATTGCGACGAGACTTACTATGAGGAGTAAGCTATTGAAAACCGTTTCGAAGACTTAACTAGGGAAGATGCAGAGTTTGATGATCTATCTACTGAGGGAAGAAAGGAAGAAGACCTCGGGGAAGTTTGGTGTTGCATGGCAACTAGAGTCATGTACGAAGACATGGCCGAAAACAACAATGTTTGGCGATTTCGGAACCAAGAAGAGACTCAGCGCCAGAACAACTTTGCGCGACTGCATCCAACATCTTACAGAATTCATGGCCCCTTGAGACCACCACCGCACCATCTCCGACCCCGTTTTTAAACCCCTTATCCTAGGCGAGCCGTTTATGATCAAAACCGGTTTCCCAGAAACCATTTCACAGTACGTCTTCCTCATCAAATTTTCCAAGATTATGATAATGCTCGTTCCAGGCTGAGAAATCAAGAAGAGAGGCTTGAGAACTTGATAAAAGAGTGCTTAGAGAACCAAAAGCTAAGCATGAAGACAATCCAAGAAAGGATTGATACGATCGAAAGAAGCGTTTGGGGACTTGGAAGCCGTATCACGAGTTTGGAATTGGGAATTGGTGACGAGGACCAACCCTTAGAAGTCATATCCGGATACCAAGAGGGGACTTGTGAAGGGGAGGAATCTACTCGTGACCCGAGTAGAGAAGTTCTTCTGAATTCATTTGGAAAGTACGGAGAACTATGTGACGAGATGACGAGTCTGAATACGCGACTCGAGAATCTACTCTCCCGTGCGCAGCCATGCTACTTGGCAGAGGGCAAAGACCCGGAACCCGAGTTTGAAGTCGTTTGTTTAAGGACAAGTGATTCGTCCAAATCCGTCTAAAAGGGCACACCCGTCGAGCCAACGACGTTAAACAAATGCGCTTAGTGGGAGGCAACCCACTTGTAAGTTTTTCTTTTTCATTTTTTGTTTTAACTTTATTTTACTTTTTTTTTTGTTGCTTTGGTTTTTGTTTTTGTTTTTGCATTTCAGATTTTATAAAAATAAGAAAAGAAAATAGAAAAGAAGAAAATCGAAAAGAACAAAAAAACAGAAAGGAGAGGATGCAAAGTTCGTTTTGGTGGCAAGCACATCATACAGCCCTATACGGAGGGCGACGGATTGGCCACAACAAGAAGCCAATGCCGAGAGTCCTCACCAAATCAAATCGAGTGTTCGGACCGGTCACAAGGTGTGAGACCGATCGAGAGAGGAGAGACGAGACCGGTCACGAATCCCGTGACCGGTGGTGTCAAGGAGGACAAGACCAGTCACAACTACACATGACCGGTCGTGTGAAGTAGGATGAACCCGGTCACGGCCGTTTGTGGCCGGTGCCGAGAGCCATCCCAAGCCGGAACCGCATACCGCATCCCGTGCCGAGAGCTGTCTCGTGCCGAGCCATGTGTTGCGTCCTGTGCCGAGAGTTGTCCCGTGCCGAGCCGCGTGCCATGTCCCGAGCCGAACCATGTGCCGCATCCCGTGCCGAGACCTGTCCCGTGCCAGAGTGAGCCGCGTCCTATGTACCGTGCCACGTAGGCACGTACCAAGGAGCACCATGCCGCGTCCCATGCCAAAACCTATCCCAAGCCAGAACCTTGTGCCGCGTCCTATATACCGTGCCACGTACCAAGGAGCACCATGCCGCGTCGCCGCATCCCGTACCGAACGCACTGTGCCCGAGCCGCGACCACGCCCGCCCCGAGCATCCGACAGGCCGAGAGCCGATATGCCGACGATGACTAATCTTCCAAAGCCAACTGGAGAAAGGATCAGGAAGAAGAAAGGGGACATAAAAAAAATGGTAGGAATAAAAGCCCCAACAAAGGAACGAACCGAACCACCACAGGACAAGCTTCTCACGACCGGTGGCACCACAAGCAACCGGACCGGCCACGCCACATGTCACCGGTGCGGCCGAGCATCCACAAAACAGCAACCCTATGTCGTTCTACCACTTCCATTCATCCCACTAGTCCGTTCCAATGCCATGCTTAGACGTCCGACCACGCACTTCCGACCATCCAATCACCACGACCAAGATCTTGACCGTGGCCGCAAGGACAACAACGAGACAACACTATCATCATTCTAATTTAGTTATGTTTTTCCTATTTTGTTTCTTAAGGCTATTGATGGTTTTTAGGTTTTTGTCCAGGAAGGATGTAAGTAGAGATTCACAACAAAAATTCGATGAATTAAGCCGAGTTCACTCGATGTCAAGCAAAAAGGATCAACGGTTAGTCACCATACCATCACCACCATCTACCTATAAGACGAAAATTGAATTCTCGATTGAATATAAGGAAGATTTCTCGATTCCATCAAGGTGACATTGTTCTTAAACTCTAAGTCCTTTTAAGTTGATTTTTCATCCTCATCTCTTTCTTTTTTCCCACCAAGGACAGTGTGATTTAAGTCTGGGGGATGTTCCATCTTATACAAATGCTACTTTCTATTTTGTTGACTTGAGACCTTTTCGCACATTTTTTACATCAATCTTCTTAAATTTTTTATCGAGTCAAATTTTTCTTTCGTTTTTATTGAGTCAAAACTAGTAGGGAATCATGATCCTATCTAACGGATGATCTTATTTGGATTAACACTCTTATGACTCTTGATTATGCTTGACTACAAAACCGATTTGGAAAGACTATGAGCTGAGTCAACATTCTAAAAGTCTCTTTCCACTGGATAATAGGATGATCCAACGATGTCTCTAACCCTTATTATAACCTAACATGACTTTTAATTTCTCATTTAGGGGTTGGATATACATCGGACGAGACCTCTTCGAGCCACATAAGACACTGCACTACTTCACAAAGTATGATTCCCCCTCTCTCTTCTCTTCAGTACTCTAAAAAAAAGAGAAAAAAAAAAGAAAAAAAAAAAAGAAAGGACAGCGGATACGAGTTGATATGATTGAGGGATAGAGTGAAACCCATGTATTTTTAGGAATCTGGCGGAGACTTGTATTCATAAAAAAAAAGGACAAGGGTGGATGTGACCAAGGGATAGAGTGCGTAAACCTGTACATCTTTCGGAACCTCACAGAAGGCTAAGTCCAAAGAAAATGAGCAAGAGATCGATAAAATAAAATAAAATGATACCCTAGAAAAGTAGGGAAACATTGATCTCTTGTAAGTGAGAAAAGGGAGAGATAATTATACGAAGAATTTCTTGGCTTGGATTGGATCAACATGTCCTTTGGCTGAGATCCCCTAGGTAAGACCACTTTTAGTTTTTACTTAATCTATATAGAGAGATGACAGTGGTGATTTCGAAAAGTCCTTTGGACCGTGGACTAAGAGTAAAGGATGTTGAAGCTTCTCATGGGACGAGTACGTAAAGTAGGTTCTAAGGTCAAGGCGAAGAGGAGTGCGAAGACGAGATACCTATAGACAAGTGAGTTCCTGTGATTTTCAAAACCTCTTTTCCATGGCTTTACTTTCTTGTTTGCTTGAGGACAAGCAAAGTCTAAGTCTGGGGAATTGATAACATCGTATTTTTACCTATTATAGCTATTGTTTTCCTATGATTTTGAGAAGAGATTGGTGTTATAATTGGGAAAAGAGCCATTTATCATCCATTTTAGGTTTAAGAAGTTTTAAGAGGTTTCAAGGCAAAATGGAGCAAAGGAAGAGGAAAACCCATTTTTAGACAGTTTCAGATCACTAAATGTAAGGCACCATTTGAGGGACTTCCTGATACTAAATTTTGGAGTTCTTGGTGTCTATGGAAAGCCAGAAGTGTCAAGTTTCACCTAGAGAAAGAATCAACACATTTCCTTCAGCCATTTGAAAGATATCATCCGAGGAGTGAGGCCCTGTCACGACTGATCACAAAGGGTCGTGACCGGTCTCGGCCTCCTTGGCACGACCGGTCAGGAGGGGACGTGACCGGTGCCTCCCATCTCGACACGGCCGGTCACAAGAGGGAGTGACCAGTCTGAAGTAGCCGACTGAACTTTCCTTAAAAGTCCTCCTCGGCCCAATGAAACCCTAGATCGACTTCAAAGCCTATAAATACACTCTTAACCTAACCTAAACGGTGTGGACTTCAAGACTACTTCAGAGAACAACCAAGGAGCCGCAAGAGAATCTTGGAGAGCCACCAGCCGCCTCAACTCTTGCAAAGCTCTTGAAGTTCATCACCTCTCTTTCTCTTATTCATTCTTTGTTTTAAGGATAAGTCTTTGCAGCTTGTAATCGCTTTTACATAAGTAATCTATGAACCTTAATCTTATATCTATTCAGATCATACTTATGAATTGTTTAAACCTTGCTTTGATGATTCTCTTAAGTATGATTGAGTAGTTTACTTGTTGGGTTTAAAGGGAACATCAAAGGGGGCGATGGATCTATAGGTTTAGGTGACGAGATCTGAGCCTTGTGTGATCGTTTATACTGTCCTTTCTATCTTATTTTGATTATAATGCATGTTGTTAGCGTCATGAACTAGCTCTGATCATAGGTAGTTAGGTTTTGCTAATCGGTTACCTAAGTGCTAGAACCTAGCAAGGATCAATGTTGTGTTATAGGAAGCACATACCACTTGCCTATAGGGCTTCATGGACTAGAATCGAACTCGTTATTAATGCTTTGATTTATGCGTCGTTGCCTGCGTGAGTTGAGTAACGGAGTATAGGGATTTTAGATGATTATCTCTAAGATATTAGGTTAATCGTTCATTAGTGTTACGTATGTCCGAGACTTAGAAATAAATGCACTTTGTCTTAGGTTTCTCTTGAATTGATAGATTCTTGAACTCCTGCGATCCTTTGGATGCCCAATGCTTTCTCTTTATTATTTTACATCCATTTATTTACTTGCTTTCATTACTTGTTACCGTTACTTACAATCTACAAAACTCTAATCTGAGTTCTAGCAATACTTTGGTCTATAAGGTTTGCAATACAACTTCTCTCTATGTGGGATTCGATCCTTAAGTAATACATACGTTTGTTGTGCACTTGCAATAGTCGTGTGGTCTTTGAGGTAAATTACTGAAGCAAAATAACACACGCATCAGTCCTATGGAATATATGGAAAGCTCGCAACAACTTTGTGTTTGAGAAGACAAGGACTCTGTTTTGTTCGATCATTGACAAGGCTAAGGAAGAATCAAATGGCTGGGTGGCTGTGACACATCATGCCGCAACTGAACATATCTCGTGTGAACCAAGTAATGATCACCAAACCATTTGGTCGCCGCCTCCTGCATCATTTGTTAAGTGTAATGTAGGAACATCATGGATAAATACACAAAAGAACTATGGTGCGGCCTGGATACTTCGAAACTAATCTGGAGAAACCTTAATCCACAGTCGCTGTTCCTTTTCATTTATTCAAACTCGCTTTGAAGCAGAACTTGCTACCCTATTATGGGGGCTGGAAAGCCTGAGTAATCCACATCACCACCAAGTTATCTTTGAGATATCAAATGCAAGGCTGATTGAGATATTTTCAAATTCAAGATGCTCACCCCTGTTCCGAGTTCAACTGACAGAGGTACAAAGCTTTCTCAATCACTTTCTATAATGGAGGATATTATATAATCCTCATAGTTGCAACAAAGCATCCAATACTATTTCCCTCAGTGTTACAAGGGATAAGAGAAATCAATCCTATATAGCACGTGGCAGCCCTCATTGGATTAGAGATCTCCTGTAACAGTGAAGTTTGCTCCGACACTTATTTCACGGCCTCCTCGTTAGCAAACCATGATATCTCCAACAAATATGCGTGACTGTTTTCCATTTGGCTGTTGGGCCTCGGGACCCTTTGTTACAGTGACCACCTACTAGTGGCTTCTTTATGCTCTTTCTCTGTTTCAATCTTCCTTTGTTTCTGTTACACACAAAGTTGGTTGATCTTTCTAGTTTAAATGAAGTATTATTCAGAGGGAAAAAGAAGATATAATTATCGCATGTTTCTTAACGTAATGGCAAACTTATTTTCTCTTATAGACATATTTTCCATTACTGCAAATTTAATTGACTAACTTAATTATCGTATATTTATCTTCTCACAGATTTATGTATCGAGTGTTGCATGTTTATTGCTATCATTGTTGCAGACTTATTGTAATCGTTGTTGCCAAAATTTCTTATAGTTGTCATAGACTTAATTCTAAATCGAAGATCATTAAATCTGGGCTCGATGTTGAATTTGCGAAGTTAGAAATAAGTTATGTTGATTTACCAGTCAGATGTTGTTATAACACAAAAGAGCATCTAGAGACAAGGATGAAAATTCTAATTGTGGTCGACAAATTTGATTTTTATGTAGATAAAATCGAGATCGAATCTATGGACTCTCAAGTTTTGGGTGAAAGGATTTTCATGGAAGGTACGAGCTTCACCAATAGGAGATTATCCAAAATTTCATATTCGACAATCGACAGTATGTAATGAAACATACATGTTTAATTACAAAACATTATGCAAGATGTCAATAAGCAACTCATGAGATACTTGATGTATTATATAAGGATTTCGTTTGTGGAGTTGGACCAACCATATTGCCAATGTATGTTGTTGATGCTCTAAATAAACGACTTCAAATTAAGGTACATGGTCACATATATGTTTAAGTAGCACTCATATACTTTTGCTCTCACTGAAAACAGTTTCACTTTTCAGTCACTTAAAGATGCCATATAACTTCTGAATTCACATACATATCTTCACTATCTTCAATATCATATTTGTATTCCAAGATTTTTCAGATGTGGAAGCACAAAATCAAGAGCTAAAAATGATTTCGACAACAAATTTAGTAATGACGATGGTGCTCAAGATGATGATGAAGATAATGAAATGTTAACAAAGCCATTAAACATGTAAAATATATCAAAATAACTGAGAAGCTAAATAAATCTGCAACAATAGATATACAAATCTGCGACAAAAGGTAAATAAGTATGCAAGAAGCAAAATAAATTACGACAATAGCTAACTAAATCGCTGACAAGAGAATTAAAAGTCTTCATGCTTATGATTTGAATAGGAGATTTCCCAGGGTTGATGTCATATGTCTGCAATCAAAACACCAAACAGTTAAATCACCAAAAATATGCGACCAAAACAAATAAACATGCGACAAAGAACAAACAAATCTGCAAACAAATTAAGGTATACGACACGTCTGGTAGGCTCAACTCGGCACCGGTCACAACCTTCGTGACTGGTCTGGCCCTTCATAGCTCCACTGGTCACGGGCTTCGTGACCGGTCCTGCGCCTCTTGATGCCACCGGTTACGGGCCTCATGACCAGTCTGACACTTCCTGTCTCTACCGGTCACACCGGTGTGACCGGTCCGGGTGCACGGTTCGGCTTGGTGGGGACTCTCGGCATTGGTCACTCATTGCAGCCAATCCGTCGCCTTCTGCATAACTCTGTATGATGTGTTTGCCACAAAAACGAACCTTGCATCCTCTCCTTTCCTCCTTTTTTTTTGTTCTTTTTATGTTTTCTTCTTTTCTATTTTCTTTTCTTCTTTTTATAAAACCTTAAATGCAAAAACCAAAAACAAAGACGACAAAAGCAAAGTAAAACTAAAACTATAAAAAAATAAAATGAAAAACTTACACAAGGATTGCCTCCCACTAAGCGCGCTTGTTTAACGTCGTTGGCTCGCCGGTTATGCCCTTTTAGGCAGATTGAGACGAGTCGTCTGTCCTTAGACTAACAACAAGAAACCTGGATTCTTCATCTTCATTCCTCATAAAGTTATATGGCTGGGTATGAGAGGGTAGATCCTCGAATCGCTTGTTCAAACTCATCATCTTGTCACATAGCTCATTACACCTTTCCAAAAAGTTTGGCGAAGCCTCTCTATCCGGGCTACGGATTGGTTTCTGGGGTTTACAAGTTTCTTCTTGATAATTACTCAATCCCAAAGGTGGATCCTCATCCTTAATCTTCCATTCCAAACTTGTAATGCGGCTCCTAAGTCCCCAAACGATTATTTCAATTGTGTCAATCCTTTCTTGGATTGTCTGTGCTCAGCTTTTGGTTTTCTAAGCACTCCCTCAACAAGTTCTCAAACCTCTCTTCTTGACTTCTCAACTTAGAACGAGCATTAGTATAATCTTGAAAGATAAGACGTACCGTAAAGTGATTTCTAGGAAACCGGCTCTGATCACAAGCCTTAAGGAGCTTGTAAACGGGGCTGGTGATGGTGTGGGGCTGGTCCCCAGTGGTCATGACTTCTGTAGGGAGCTGGAGGTGGTCGTCTAAAGTTTTTTTGGCTTTGAGTCCTTTCTTGATTCTGAAATTGCCAAAGTTGTTATTTCCGGGCATGTATGTAACTCTAGTGGCCATGCAACATTGAAACTCTTTGAGGACTTCTTCCTTTATTCCCTCAGTAGATAGATTATCAAACTCAGCATCTTCTCTGGTCAAGTCTTCATAGCGACTCTCAATAGCTTTTTCCTCATAGTAAGCTTCCTCGCAATCAGTTGGATAGTCTTCTTCTCTAGACCATTCCGCTGTCTCTGGCTGGTCCGTGAGATTTTCTTCTTCTGTTATATCCTTCTCCTCTTGCTCATAAACTTCATATGCTTGATCATCGTCCTACTTAGCATACTCAACTGGATCATTAAATCCTTGTTGCAAAGCTTCAATCTTCCATTCTAGATGCTTCGCCACGGCATTGATTCTATGTCCCATCTTAGTAACATCCGATCCAAGCTTCCTCATCTCATAATGGTGGTCAAGTAACTTACTGTTAAGCTCCTCGACTTGGTCCTCCACTCGTTTGATGTGGTGAGAAAGGGTGGATAGCTTTGAGTTGAAATCTGTCCCAAACTTTGAAAGCTTGTTGTTAACTTCTTCGTTGAACTTCTGTTGCTCTGAGGCAAGTTGTAACAAGCTCCATGAGCTTGTCTTCAGCATGTGATGTCCTTGAGGTGAACTTACGAGTATCGTACGAGCTCTGTACGATGACATCTATTCTCATAACTTCTCGGGAATCAAAGTCTTGATCCACTGCAAAACAAAAATCTTCTGCAAGATGCGGGTTAAGTGAATGAGTAGCTATAGAGTTAGATTTACTCACATATCGATCTCCAGAGGATCGATTAGGATGGAAACGAGAGTGTGCCATAAGTGGTGAACCACAGGATGACCGAGAATGACTGTGGTGGTCCCCATGAGTAGAGCTAGCTATGGGTCTGGAGATGGCTCTATCCGAGGCTCTATGATACGCTATAAGTTGTGCAAGTGTAAGCTTCTGGAACTCGTCAGGAAGAAAGTCAAAGTCCATCCTTTAGTTCTCCTGAAACAAAGAAAAACAAAAAGAAAAATTAATAAGAAAGGTGTCCTAGACGTTACTCTAGTTTTTAGATTTGCAAACAAACAATCTCACCCCGGCAACGATGCCAAAAAGCTGGATGCATGTGTTATTTCACTTCAGGTGTTTACCTCAAAGACCACACGACTACTGCAAGTGCACAATAAAACGTATGTAGTATCTAAGGATCGAATCCCACAAGGAGAGAAGTTGTATTACAAACCTTATAGACCAAAGTATGTGTCACGGTAACAAGTAATAAAAGCAAATAAAACGTATGTAAAATAATAAAGAGAAACATTGGGCATTCAAGGGATCGCAAAGGGTTCCGAGATCTATATTTTCAAGTGAAACCTAAGACAATGCATGTTTATTTCTAAGTCTCGGACGTACGAAACACTAATGGACAATTAACCTAATATCATTGAGATAACCGTCTAAAATCCCTATACTCCGTTACTCGACTCACACAGGCAACGTCGCATAGATCAAAGCATTATTAACGAGTTCGATTCAAGTCCATGAAGCCCTATAGGTAAGTGGTATGTGCTTCCTATAACACAACATTCATCCAAGCTAATTTCTAGCACTTAGGCAAGCGATTAGCAAAACCTAACTACCTATGATAAGAGCTAGTTCATGAGACTAACTACATGCATTATAAGAAAACTAAGACCGAAAGACCAATATAAACGTTCATGCAAAACTCAGATCTTGCCACTTAAACATACATATCCATCGCCCCCTTTGATAGTCCCTTTAAACCCAACAAGTAAACTACTCAAGCATGCTTAAAAGAATCATCAAAGCAGGGTTTAAACAATTCATAAGCATAAACTAAATAGATATGAGAATAAGGTTTAGAGATTAATTATGTAAAAGGATTACAAGATGCAAAGACTTCTCCTTAAGCATAGAGAATGAATAAGAGAAAGAGATTGATGAACTTCAAGAACTTTACAAGAGAGGAGCGGCGGCTGGAGCTTCGCTGCTCGTCCTTAGGGTTCCCTGGAGTCCCCTTGTGTAGGCTCTTCAAGTCATGCCTTTGAAACTAGGTTAAATGAGTATTTATAAGTTTCAGGGTCGGTTTAGGGCTTCATTGGGCCAAAATAGTCATTCTAGGAAAGTTGGAGTCGGCCAGCTCAAGACCGGTCACGGGTCCTTGTGACCAGTTGTGCCAAGAGAGCTGGCACTGGTCACGGTCGTTCTGGCTGGTCGTGGCCTTAGTCTCCCGACCTGTCGCAGCTCCTCTGGCTGGTCGTGATAGTGCTTTACTCTTTGGGTTGTATCTTCCAAACAACTCAATGGATTGCATTGATTCTTATTCGAGGTGAATTTTGACTCTTCCAGCTTTCCATAGACACCAAGAACTCTAAATTTGGATATCGGGAAGTTTTTCAAAAGATGGCATACTTCTGTCAGTCTGAAACTGTCTAGAAACGAGTTTTCCTTGACATTTAGTCAATTTAGCTTAAACACCGATAAAACCTTCTTACACCTGAAACAAGTGATATTTGACTCTTTTGCCATGATATAACACTAAAATCTTCTCAAAAACATAAGAAAACAATAGTTATAATAGGTAAAAATACGGTGTTATCAGGTATTAATATCTTTTATGATTTCCGTTAATCCAAGAGATTTTAAATGCTGTTCAACGTTGGTAATCCAATATATGTAGTTAGCCCTAGTGATATGGCTATACCCGAGTTTTTCGATATTTACCGTATGATTGCTAAAATGAAACCACAAAAAGTATTATTAGAAATATTATTTTATTTATTTTAAAAAATAGGATGCACGGAATAAATAGAGCGACTATAAAGAATATAAATACATAAAAAATAAAATAATAACCTTCAAAAAATTATTCGGGAGAGAAGTCTTTAAAAAATAACACATAAATATCAAAAATTATAAAACCTATTACATAAAAAAAAGGATGAACCATTTTTGAAGAAAATAAATAATTTTTAGAGAGGAATGATGAAAAAAATTTGAGTTAGGAGAATGAGTGAAAGATAAAGTGTATGAATAGATTGAAAATATTATTTATAACTATTTGAAAAGTAGAGAATTTTGAAAAAAAGGAGAAATTCCCTCAAATAGTACCAAAACAAGTTTTTGTTCCACAAATAACATACATTTTTTTAGGACAAAAATAGCATTTTATGAAGTTCATAATTTAATTTTTTTGTTTGCGTTAACTATATTAGAATTTAAGGTATAGTTTTTAGGGGGTATAGGGTTCAATTTAGGGTTTAGGGTTTATGGTTTACGGTTTTCTAGCAAATGGGATTTAAAAATTGATGACCACTAAAAATTTATAATCCAAGTAAAAATTAATATGAAAGTATAATTTAGAGATCATATATAATCTAGCAAATGGGATTTCAAAATATGTAATGGTAAAATAAACAAGGGCAATTCTCAAAAATAGCACAAAATATAGTTTTTGTGACATATTTAGCACATATTCTTATTTAGGACAAAAATAACATTTTTATCAAAAAATATTTTTAAGCTCACATTTTTAAGGTTTAGGATTTAGGGTTTAAGGTTTAGAAAACTCTAAACCCTAAGCCCTAAACCCTAAATATTACCCTCTAACCCCTAAAAACTATATCCTAAATATTAATGTAATCAACCCAAACAAAAAATATTAAATTATTAAACTTTATAAAATAGTATTTTTGTCCTGAATAAAAATGTGTACTAATTATGAAAAAAAACATCATTGTGTGCTTTTTGAGGGAATTTCTCAATAAACAATAATAATACATATAAAATAATATGAACAGTAGTTTTTCTCTTTTTATATCCATTTCCCTCCCTTGTGACGATTAAAATTGTTTGAAGAATGTTTTTTAAGAATTGGTCCAAGAAAAGAATAAAAATTGTTGGAAGCATAATTTTAGATAACAGTAACTCATTAATAATAAAATAAACAAAGATAATACATATAATAAAATCTCATCTCGGCGAAAATATATATATATCTTGGTCAAATCACATCTCTAAACCCACTCTGCAGAATCGTCGCGTCTCTCGCTTTTTCTCTGCTCGCTGTTCTCTACTACATTCTTCTTCATCGCGCAAGATCCAATCTCACTCTGCAGAATCGTCGCGTCTCTCGCTTTTTCTCTGCTCGCTGTTCTCTACTACATTCTTCTTCATCGCGCAAGATCCAATCTCACTCTGCAGAATCGTCGCGTCTCTCGCTTTTTCTCTGCTCGCTGTTCTCTACTACATTCTTCTTCATCGCGCAAGATCCAATCTTTCTTCTCCGTATTCTCTCATACTCGGCCATGGATACTCCCGTCTACAGTACCAGCAAGGATTTTTCGTTATTTGGGGAAAAAAAAACTATTCTGCTCCACAATGGCTGTGGACTCCGATCTGCGTTATCCATATGTATGTTCTAAAGTTGCTTAGATTAGGGTTTAGGCTAAAGTGTGTGATTCTGATTTCTTCTAAATTTCTAGGTAATGCTCTGATTCTCAAAGGGTTGGTTGTTCTTGACGGTCAGTTTACTGAGGAGGCCCAAGTGATATCTTTTCTTAGAAAGAGCCTTCTTGAGATTTGCTCTGACAAGTTAAAAGATCAGGTTGGTGATGCAATTGAAAGTATTCTTGCAAAAAGTCTCAAACCCGCTTGGAATGCGATAACATCATTTGAAAAGAACGCATTGGTTGATATATTACATGAACTACAAATCAATGTCTATCATGGATGGGTTATTAGTGATCAGGTACTACTCCATCTTTAAAGTTTCAATTTTATGCTACTTTTTTAATGAAAAACTAACTTGTTGTTGCCTCTGATCCAGAATGCAGAAGCCAAATTTCATCATGAGATTACTGACTCTTCTTCGGCTGTTGAGAGAGCTATGGCAGATTTAAAAGGTGCCATTACCGACTGTGGGTTGAAACGTCTAGAAGATACTATTCTAAATCAGGATATATGCATCTTACTGCACAATAACATCATTGACCTTGCAACCAAGGTATGGTATACAATGCAAATAAGTTAAGTCTTTGAACCGATACATCAGAATAAATCATTGTTTACTCCTCATTGAGACAAGTTATTTCTTGAAACGAAGCTTTAATTAAACCATTTGTGCCAAGTTAACGAATTGAAGAAAGTTAGCATGTAGTTATTTTGGCACAGGGAAGTTCTCATAATTCCTTATAGAAGTATTTGAACAACTATTGTCTATCTCATGTTCCTTACAGAAGTTATAGCACTGTTTGAAAGATTCTGTGGTTAAGCTTACATTATCGAGCTGGTGGTGTGTCTTTATATTGTTAAGCTTCGATTGACATTAACTATACTCTATTACTTTGTTCTCGCTTTTTCTTACGACCTGTTTTAGAATAACTTATTTTGTATTCTTTTTTACATAATTGTTGTTGCGTTGCAGATTGATGATAAACTATATGTTCTCAACACAAATCAAAGCTTAAACAATGCTGGTAGGTTCTGGCACAAATTGAGCGATTCAATCATCGAACGAAAGAGGGAAAGGGAGGGAGAAAACGCGTTGGAAACACATCAGGATGGTCTGAATGAGGATTCCATCTACCGTACTAGCACAGACACTTCTTTTTTTGGGAAAATGACGACCATCTTATTCAACAATGGGAAAGGATCAGAATCACTTGTAGCATTCTGTTAGTTCTTGAACCCAGTTGCTTAGATTAGGGTTTAGGCTAAAGTGTGTGATTCTGATTTCTTCTAAATTTCTAGGTAATGCTCTGATTCTCAATGGGGTGGTTGTTCTTGACGGTCAGTTTACTGAGGAGGCCCAAGTGATATCTTTTCTTAGAAAGAGCCTTCTTGAGATTTGCTCTGACAAGTTAAAAGATCAGGTTGGTGATGCAATTGAAAGTATTCTTGCAAAAAGTCTCAAACCCGCTTGGAATGCGATAACATCATTTGAAATGAACGCATTGGTTGATATATTACATGAACTACAAATCAATGTCTATCATGGATGGGTTATTAGTGATCAGGTACTACTCCATCTTTAAAGTTTCAATTTTATGCTACTTTTTTAATGAAAAACTAACTTGTTGTTGCCTCTGATCCAGAATGCAGAAGCCAAATTTCATCATGAGATTACTGACTCTTCTTCGGCTGTTGAGAGAGCTATGGCAGATTTAAAAGGTGCCATTACCGACTATGGGTTGAAATGTCTAAAAGATGCTATTCGAAATCAGGACATATGCATCTTACTGCACGACAGCAGCTTCCATACTGCAACCAAGGTACTATAGAAACATTGCATTGTAGTTCAGTCTTTGAACTGGTGGTGTTTCTGTTTCCTTATGTTGTTAAGCTTGTATTGATATTAGAAGTTCTCCGTTTTTTGTTAGAGCTGTTAAAGTGTAACTTATTTTGTTTTTCTTTTTTTGTTGCAGATTGATGATGAAATTTGTGTTCTCATTACGGACACACGTTTTAACGGCTCAGGTAGATTCTGGAAAGCGGTTAGTGGTAGTTCAGTGGGGGCAGAGCATATAGGAGAAGGAGCAGAAGAAGGAGTAGGAGAAGAACTTATAGGAGAAGGAGAAGAACTTATAGGAGAAGGAGAAGGACTTATAGGAGAAGGAGAAGGACTTATAGGAGAAGGAGAAGTAGTAGGAGTAGGAGTAGGAGTAGGAGAAGGAGTAGGAGTAGGAGTAGAACTTGGAGCGGAGATAGGAGAAGGAGGAGAGGCGGCTGACTCTGATGATTCCATGACAACTCACGTAGGGGGTCAAGCCACACCCACCGAAGTATTGGAACGTCGAAGTTCTTCTTCTAACGATGATTTTTCTTCTTCTAACGATGACTTTTAGGTCAGAGTTTCCTGTGACTTTACGAGTAGGAATTTGAGAAAAAGATGTAAACTTGATGACCGGTTAAGATCCAACTTGTATTGTTTTTTTTTTTTTTTAAATCCAGAAACTTCTGGTATTCAATTCAATCTTTAGTCGAATTTTGAACCATAAGGGATTACGCCCATGTTCGCTTTATGCGCTTATTGGAGTTTTTAGAAATATTTTGGGTTGGAATGATGAGATTTAATATTAACGATTCAATTTTTTTTATAGGAAGTATATAATCTGTTAAAGCTCAGGCTCGTTTAGTGATTCAATTTCAAAGAGATGTCTGGTTTGGTGTCGAATTGGGATTGAATGAGCTGGTATACTCTGGTTAAGTCAAGATGGTTTAATGTTGATTTAAACGGTGAGTTTTGTGATGAAGGATGTGTAAAGTGAAACCTCTGATCGCGACAGTGTCTTTCCTTTCTTTGAGTATAAATACTCTGCATCAGTTCATTGTAGGTTAAGACAAGAGTGTGAGCTGTGCGTTTGAGTACTTGTTTTGAGTTGTTGCTCTTGTGTTCTTTGAGCTGTAATCTTTCATCTCTGATTAATATATTGCCTGGATTGATCTGGCCCCAGACGTAGACACTATCACACCGATAGGTCGAACTGGGTTAACAAACTTCATGTGTTCCTGTTTATTTTTCATGCTCTGTTTCTTTATCTCTGTTTAAACGAACAAAAACGTGTGAAAGAAAGTGAGTGTGGAAGAGAGAGATCTTGTGTGGTGAGGTGGTTCGTTGGTAACATAATCAAATCTCTGAGTTTACCTTGATTTTTCAGGGAGTGGAAACAGAATCGAACGAATATTTATGATGCAGAGAGCGAATAAAGTATGGATTTGTTATTTGCAACTCTTAGCTTAAAATTTTTGTGAACTTTTATTGTCCAGTTTCAAAACTCATGTCGGCCTAAAATGGGGGAATGGCCTTGAGGCTTTAGAGAGATTCCTCGGGTATGGCCTAAATCTATACTATGAAGACTTGCACTCTCTAAGGTTTGACACGTGGCACTCTCTTAATTGACACCTGTCCTTTTTTTAGGAAAAAAACTTTCAAAACAAAATTTAATAAAATAAACCAAATTCTCGTCTTCAAGCGTAACCTTCTTCTCGTCGAACAGAAAAAAAAAGCGTAACCTTCTCCTCCTCTGGCTTCTCTCTTTCTGATCAACTCTGTGATCATTAAGCGTAACTTAATGATTATTCCCCCACCCCTCCACCTCCCTCTGGATTGGAACTTCGATTTGAGTTTATTTTCACGATTTGTTCATCCGCTGAAGAAATCGAAGAGTTTGCGTGAGGAATCTGGTGGAAAGAAGAGCTTGGCTATTTTCAGGTGTAATATCTGACCCACTTTTTTTAATTTCCACAAGTTTCTTTTACTGTAATTTTCACAAACTGTGTAAACCATCAAATCACTGCGCTTTGGTTTATCCACTTGGTTCCCTGTATAATCATCTCAATTCACTTCACCTCACCTTTCCAGGAGCCCACGGAAGATGATCATCTATTAGTTCTCTAATCGGAGAGGTAAGTATAAAAAAAAACCCTCCTTTCGTACTCCATCATCATCGGATTCTATTTCATTCAGGCCTAGGATCAATCCGTTTTTGGTTTCTTATGGTTGCTGCAAATTTTGAATTCTGTATCCGATTTCCTTTCCAGTATATTGGAGAGTCCTTTGGTTATTAGAATTGATGAAGTCAAATAATGTTTCATTAGAGATCGTTTTAGTGATAATTAAGGTCTATAATTCTGGATTCATTATTAGTCTTATATTCGAACTTTGAAGTATACTCTTGTAAGGTGAAATGTGATTCATTTGTTTTCAATATGATTCATTTGAAAAAATTGTCTCGCAAGTAAATGATAAATTCTTCTGTGTGTTGAAATCTGGTAGGGATGATTGTCACATCTGCTTTGATCATTTGGAAAGCGTTGATGTGTGTCACTGGAAGTGAATCTCAAGTGGTGGTTGTTCTCTCTGGAAGCATGGAACCCGGTTTCAAGAGGGTAATTGGACTTAGTTTTTTTAGATAACATTACATTTTGCAGCGGCTTTACCCTCTCTACGGTGGATTAATAAGTCAGTAATTATCTATTTGAGGGTCATCATATTTCTGTTTGTTTTACTCAAAATTGTATTGAAAGTAAAATCTTATAGGGGGATATATTGTTCTTGCACATAAGGACCCGATTCGAGCAGGCAAAATTGTTGTTTTCAATATTGATGTAAGATCCCCCTTTGTTCTAAGTTCGAAATCCAAAGTCCTAAACATGTTGAGGTTAATCATCAATCATTTCCTAATATCCGTAAATCTCAAAATTCCCATTTTAATATTGAGTTTTTTTGTTTGTTTATTGTAGATTAAGTTTGAGCAAGGCGTTATTGGGACCACTCAGCTAACGGATTCGATTGAAATCCCTGAATTCCTTGAAGTTCTTGGTCAGAAAATCGATCTCAACCCCATTAAAGGTTTACTTACTACCTTCCGATACCTCATCTTAACTCTTTGTCATACCCCAAGGGTTATCTAACTTTTTTTTTTTTTTGATGATTGCTTTAAAGCAAAGTGCTTTTGCTAATCTAGCTTGTGTGTGTGTGTGTTTAATATGTGGCAGGAGTGACCCGAAGAAGGGTGGAACAGAACACTTAGGTCTTCCTGTTTTCAACTCTGTTGCTGAAGCTAAGGCTGACACCAAAGCCAATGCCTCTGTGATTTATGTTCCTGCACCTTTAGCTGCTGCTTCTATTATGGATGGTATAGAGGCTGAATTAGATCTTATTGTGTGTATTACCGAAGGAATCCCTCAACATGACATGGTATCTATCATCACTGCTTTTTGATTTTGTTGGTTATCTCTACTTCAGTGCTTATTTCATAGGCTTGCATACTCATGTAATTGGCTCTTCTGATTCTCTCTCTGATTTAGAACTTGTGTTGTTTCTTATTTAGGTACGTGTAAAGCATGCCATGCCAATCGAAAACTAGGCTGATTGGTCCAAACTACCCTGGAATTATCAAGCCTGGTGAATGCAAGATTGGAATTATGCCAGGATACATCCACAAGCATGGGAATCTCTCGATCTGGAACCTTGACATATGAAGCTGTAAGGTCTTTTTTTTTTTTTTGTGTCGTGCCTTTGATGTTTTGTTCTTTGTTTCTCATCTCTCTCATGTTAACAAATACTCAGACTCATATTAATCTTTATTAATGGTTTTCTTCTCGGTAAGGTTCTCTTGTGTTCTATTTCAAGCTTATGTGATTATATTTCAACTAAGTTCCTTCTTCATGTAAGACTCGTATTTGTTGTTAAAGTTCGTACATGCTTTGGATATAATAGCTGGAAAAATAGTTTTCTGGTGCTGCCTGGATTGCTTTCTTAGCTTTTATCTTCTTGTAACAGGTAAGTGAGATTGTTTGGAACATGCCAGGAGAGTTTTTCTTCTTGACTACTGGACTTGGTGAGGATTTGAAATTCTGCTATTTCCTGCATACCGTTCTGTACCTTAGCTTTCTCTGTTTTTAAAACTTGACATGATCTGATTGAAAGTTACTTTCAGAAATAAATTCTTTTCATGATGATCTATGGGAGAACTATTTCAGAAATATAGAGCAGATGATCTGTTTTCTTTTGAATAAGTTCAGTATCTCTTTTCTTTGAGTGTCTGTGGTTAACTCATGGTTAGTTATGTGATAGTTCTAGATATGACTGCTGCTGGTGTTGGTTTGAACCAGTTCTGCTAAGCAGGACTCATAACTGCCTAAACCGGATAATTTTTCTACCAAGGTAACCTGTGAAGGTTTCATGTTCGTATTTCCTTTTTTTTTTTTTTTTTTTCATATGTAGGTTTCCTCATATGAGTCAGATCCTCCTTTTTTTGGTTCTCGAAAGATTCTCGTGTTTGTGGAGCAGTCAAAAGGCTGGTCATCAATTGATTCATCAAGGAAGAGTGCAGAAGATGTGATGTTTAGCATCTGTGAAGAAGAGTTGTACAATATTCCAAGTTCCAACTGTTGAATATGCCCACAAGACCAGGCATCTGCAGAGGAATTGGACCGTGTACCACGTAGCATTCAGTGCCCTCGCTGATCTAAAGGATGTAAAAGTAAGATCATTTGTGTATCTAGATCTCACAATGTCCTGAATTTAGAGAGAATGTTCTGTTCAGTTTTCAGAGTTGATTTTTGCATCTGACCAGCAATTCTCCATTGCAGGCAACGGAAGCTCTTCTTGAAATGCTTGAGAAAGACGGAACAGACACTGACACTTACTGCGTGCTACAAATTGTAAGGTACACAGAGCATGCACTGTGATTCGTAGAGTGACAATATTAGACGTTAGATTTTTGTGTTATCTTTGCCCACAAAATGATTTTGGCATTGCCATGGGTTAGAAGGCAGTAATTAGCTACCAAATTAACTTTTATTATTTGTATATTACATTATACACTCGCACTGAAAATCAAAACATGATTATTATATATGCTCTGTATAGGTGCTATCTACACTCAGAAGACTTTGAGAATGGTCTCAAATTGTTTGAGGATTACATGGTAACCATTGTCATTGCTGTTTCAATATTTGTTTTAGGAACGAACATCATTCTCTAAGTATATTGTGGGAATCAAAACTTCTATGAAACAAATGTTGTCAATTCTCAATCCTAAAACGGAGCAAATTAATATAGAGATGAATCTAAATCCTCAATGGAACCAGTAGTCAAAGAGAATTATGTCTATCTGTCCTGTTTCCCATACTTGGTTCATCATATCTTTGGGTAACCTATATATGCTGAAGATGGCATTCTATTTGATTTTGAATCTACAGACGCTTATAGAGGGGGCTATGACAGGACACACCGAGAAAGGAATGCAGATTTCTCAAGACACTCTGGTAATGCTTTCAGGCTCGAGCTGTACTGAAAGAAGAATATTTGAAATAGACAAAATGTGGGCGAATGGTAGAGCCTTTGCCTGATGACAATTTGTTTGTAATGCAGTTCAAAATGAACGAACACAATTTTTTCTTAGACCCAAGAACTGGAAGCAATCTGCTACTCAAACCCGCTGGTGAAAAGTTAAAGGTTTTGAAGTTCCTAAAAGACTAATAATATCTTGCAACTAAAAGTTGGCTTAGTGAAATTAAAAAAACTCTCTTATTTTTTTGGCAGACGGGTGGGTACACTGTTGCAAATATGACATGGGAGCTTGCGATCTAATGCAAGCTCGAAATATTCCACCTACGCTAGCTGCTGTTGAAGCTTACAACAAAGACTTGAAAATAAAAATGATATCTTTTCTCAAATCTTAAAAAAGCATAAACTCAATCTTTTTTCTTGGTATTAGTTATTGATGGATACATAATCAGAGCCGATTAACCACTGGGAACTCAAGTGCAGAGAGAGAGCTGGTGAACTCTCAAACGCATGTGTTAATATTCTTCAGACTGCCTTAGATTACAAAAATGAGCATCAAATGTGGTATCCGCCACTTGAAGGTCTAATACCTTGGCACTCTCAGGCTTTTGGACTGTGGTGCATTGCGTCCTTTATGCTTCGCCTGTTAACTGAGGCATCTACGATTGATATCTCTACTAAATCAGATATATACATGCATCTCGAAGTGCTTACTGAAGTTTTACTTGAGGCTTGTGCCGGCTCTACCAATGCTAAATTGGAGCGAGAAGAAGAGAACACATGTTTACTGGATGAGTACTGGACTCGGCGGGATACCATTTTCTCGACTCTTTATCAACAAGCTATAGAAAATTTGAATTTGTAAATCCTTTTTAAATCTTTTTAAATCTGAACGAATGAAGTGATTTGTGTTCCATATTTTTTGTATTTTACACAAATTATAAAGAAAATTAAAACAAAAAATAGGAAGAGTTATGATATAAAGAAAACTTAATAGAAAATTTATGTGCTAATTGAAAGACTTATAAAGTTAAATCTAAATCATTTGGTGCTGTTGCGTTTTGGATTTCTTGGATATTTTTTTGGTTTTTTTTTTTTTTGTGCAAGTATGTGGATCATGAGTCTTGTGCAATTTTGTTACATTACAACGATGTGATTCTCTTTAATCGTTTTTTCTTATGTTCTCAAACTTTTATCTTTCTTGTCTTATGTTTTATTTTTATGGAACTCCAAATATTTATGCAAGGATTTTGTTACTAATTCATATAAATACCAAACTTATTAGAGAAGTAAATATGGTGTTTATCATATTGACTTGTATCTTATACTGTTAGTTTCTCTTTAAAATCATATTATAATTTATATAACAAAATTGATGATATGATCAGATATAAACCAATTTATTTATCTCCAATTCTCTCATTGTTACTTCCTAACATCAATTTTGATTAGTATATGTATTTTGGAATTCTATATAGATGTATTATAATTGTTGTGTTCTCATTTTCTCATCATCCAATAATTACTATAGAATTTTAACACTTAACCGCGTTAGTTAAATCCGCGCATCGCGTGGATCTAGACCTAGTTAATTATAATTAGGTGTTTTATCGGCGTATACACGTGGGATTAAGAAGTCTAATTAATAATGAACTAGATTCAGAGCCGCACATACGTGCGGAAAAATGTTTATAAAATGACTATATATTTTTGGGTGTCCGAGCGGACTATAGTTGTATACAGATTTATTTGGTATAGTATCCATAACTTGAACTCATACCAATTTAGTTTTCAATTTGGTTTCATCGGTATTTTGAAATTCAGATTGGTCTGGCGGTCAGACTTGGATAGACTTTGAATCAGACTAGTGGCTGATAACATTTCAATTAAACTTGTGAACTATAAAATCGAATATAAAACCATCAAAAAGGATTATCAATTCCGTAAACCATATGACCTAGACGAACCAATTGATTATGGTTTAGTAATTATTTTTACCTAAACTTTTGAACATACTTATCATAACGTTATTGAAAAACTCTACCAAAGATTTCAATTCTAAATAGTAGGCACGTCAATTTCGTGACAGAAACCCCGTTTCATCCCTACCAGGAAAAAAATTTATGTACTATAACCATTCCTTTTTAAATAACTTCCGTTTGAAATTTTTTATTTTCGGCCAACGGATGAGAGATTGGGTAAGGGATTCGGACGGGATACCCATATTTTTTTTGTTTGGATATATTTGTTAAAATAATGAATATTCTCTGAAAATTTTCAAAAAATACATGAATTTCCCAAAATATCTATCTTAAAATAGACCCTTACCCAAATTAGTGAGAGTTAAAGAATTGAATATAGCTACCAAATCCGTCCATTTATCCAAAATTCTTGTCCTATATTTTATTGTAAATAGTTTGGGTAGTATTTTTCATTTGAAATTCCCGTCCCAAATTACTCATTTTTTTCTTATATTTCAAAAGAACTCTCTAGCTAAAAAAATACCAGAATTTCCCAAAATATTCATCATAGAGCATACCCTTACCCAAAGTTGATCGTTATCCAAATTAGTAAGTGTTTGAGAATTGAATTTAGATACCCATATTTTTTAATCTTGTCATGTTATCCATAATTCTTATCATGTATTTTATCACAAATAGTTCGGTGAGTATTTTTATTATCTGTTTCCATTCCATACTCGATATTTGCCGTCTCATTATTTTTTGGACAAAAAAAAAACACAGTCTGCTTGGTTTTAATAAAACAACATAAAACGTAAATCTAACGCTTTGTTGTTTTGAACATACAGTTAAGGTTGTTTTTATATTTTGAAAAATAGAAGATGACATACAATGTTTTTAGGGCCGAGCCCACTACATCCAACATCTCCTAGAGTTGAAAAGCCGAAGCTCAAATACAATCAAAGAACCAAAGTCATTGTATAGTCTTTAATATTCTTTTTTTTTTGGTAACAATGTTAAGTATTTATACCGATTTTTAAATTGTGACAGTGGTTACAGAGGATACTACGAAGACAGAAAGACCAAAATCTAAAGCAAAAGGCTAAGAATACAACAAGAACAAATAACGGACAAAGAACAACAAAGAAAAGCTCACGCGAGAAACTGACAAAAGAAACCAAATGAAGAAACACCGATTCCGAGAAAGAACTCGGAAATTTGCGTGATTGCCGCAGCTCCAAAGAACTCGAGTCCTCATCTTCGTTGCCACGAGCAACTCCATCTGAGGCCGGTCCTCGAACCCCATAAGAAGAGCGCCTTAACTCCCAACTAAGGCAGTCCTCGAACCTAAAAAAAGAGCGCTTACAGCTTCTCCAAAAACTAACACCAAAACGGAACCGCTGCAACGGATTAAAACGCGTTCAAGCATCACCCACAAATGCGAAATAACCGTCGAGACCGAACCGCCGCCTCTATTCTACACTGAGATCCCACAAGAGTTTCACGCGAAAACATCCCCCACTAAGCAATGAACCGCTTCATGAACTCATCGCAAGCTAAGCCCGATAACAAAAGCAACCAAGGAAGTGCGGAGGAGCCACAACAGGAGCCAAAACCTCAACACAAACTACGCAAGCCATCACGGTGAGGAAAGACAACCAGGCCAAACGGAAGTCAAACCCCCATAAATGAGCTTCTTTCGAGGCCACACAAAAACTACCAAGGCCCAAAGAGGCCCAAGTAGAAGAAGAAGACCACAAAACCTACCGGAGCAACCCACCACCACCAAGTCACCGGAGAGCATAGATCGAAACCAAAGATGGCTTCCGACCAGCCGCATAAACAAGCTAAACAGCATCGTTGGGGACTTCAAGCCACCAGTCCACCGAAGACTACGAACCACCATAGCAACAACTGCCAAAAGCAAGCTTTCAAGGCCAAAAGAGGAAGACGCCGAGAGAGATTGCCACCGGATCTGAATGGAGACGAAGGAAAGAGAGTCCCGAAACCTCAAACGTTGTCTTCTACGCCGGGATCTCCAGGGACGTCGCCGGCCACCGAAAGAAACATCCAGATCTACAACTAAACTCAGCAGAAACCTCGCCGGAGAAGGAGATGCGTCAACGATTACAGGGATACGAGAGAGAAACAAGAGGGGAAACGCCGTGAAGAAGCCCCATCGAGCAACTCCGTGATCGCCGTCTCGAGACCTCCAAACCTTCATAACCACCGACGCATCACTCCGGAGAACAAAAAGAAAATGAGAAGAAAATGAGGGGAGGCCGAAGCCGGTGCTACCGGAGCCACCGCTTTGGCCTCAAAACGAGAGTAGATCGATGATGTCTGCAAGCGAAGGTGAATTTGGGAGAGAATATCCCCGCGCGTGGGGTCACGCGCCTTCATGAATGTGTTTAATATTCTTTACCAAACACATTCATGGCCAAAACAAAAAAAACGCAGTCATGGCCATTGAAGTCGAAGTGTTTCAAGCCCTCACTAAGTTTAACTAGATCCTTTATCTTTCACCAAACAGAACAATTGAGGAGAAGCTCATAATTTTTTTCACGAACTAATTCAATTACGGAGTTGTAGCTGAAGCCTTGGATTTAAGTCTCTTTGGTTCCACTCTGTCAAGATTGAATAGGCTGAGCACCGGCAAGCCAAAATCGCCAATCTTTGCTTCAAAAATGGACCACCGATGGCTTGCATGTCCAGAAAAGTTTGATCCCAAGATCTAATAAGACGAATTTGGCACCTTGCACCTATGTTCTCCCAAATGCTCCAACTGAATACACACTAATTGTTAATTAGATATACATCGTTTTGTATATTTTTTTGTAAACAGATGTGTACTTGTATATTTTTTTGTACACTACCTCACATACGCACCATTTTTAATAACTTGTATATCGTTTTGTTATACTGTATACGTGTAGAAAGTTGGAGAATAAGGAAAAAGTTGGAGAATATGAAAAGACTCATCTTGTACACTGATTCGTCTCGTACACTGACTTATTTTTGTACACCAACTCGTCTTGTACACCGACTTGTCTCGTACACAGACTCACCTTGTACACTTATTCGTCTCGTACACTGACTCATCTTTGTACATCGACTCGTCTTTTATATCAACCCGTCTTGTACATCAACTCGTCTCGTACACCGACTCATTTCGTACATCAATTCGTCTTGTAAACAATTTTGTACAGCGTTTTGTACACTAATTTATATACACATCATCTTGTATATCATGTTATATAACATCTTGTATACCAAATTACATCATATACATATAAAAAATTAGAGAATACAAAAAAAGTTAGAAGATGACGAGAGAAAATGAAGAGATGGAAAAGATACAAAATATAATAGTTTTGTAAATTGCTTTGAGTGCACAAGATTTTAGTGTATGGAGATATATTGAATGTACATTGTTTTGTGGTGTACTTGTAAAATATAAGAGAATACAAAAATGTTTGATAAGATGGCAAATGAAAAAAGTTACAAAATATAATAATATACAAAATGGTGCACAAATATGATGGTGTACATCGTGGTATATATTATGGTGTACAAGACGATGTACGTGTAAGATTGTTTACGTGTAAAATCCCATAAAATGGGTTTCATTAGATTTGTAAAAATATTTCAATGAATAAAAGTTTGTTTTTATAATTTTTTGGATTATTATTTGAATGTTAATCAAATAATAAAAGATAAAAGAAAGAGAAATAAAGAAAAGTGAAATAAGAGAAAAAGAGAAAAAAAATAAGAAAAAGAAAAAAGAAAAAGACGTGAGAGAGAAAGAGTGGAGACACATATAGAAAGAGAAACCGAGAGAGAGAAAAGAGAGAAATAGAGAGAGTGATCCTTTTAACTAATTATGAATAGTGAAGTACCCATTTTTTCTTATACTTTCAAAATAACTACCTATTCCCCTAAATATCTCTAAAATATACTACCTCTGTTTCAAAATATAAGTCGTTTTGAGTTAAATCACGCATATTAAGAAATTACTTTTATTTTTAAAAAGTATTATTTAATATATAAAAAAATAATTCAACCAATTAAAAAGAAAAACTGCAGATCATTATTGGTCACACAATATTCAATAAAGTAAAAAGATACATAAAAATACGAAAACGTCTTATAATTTGAAACACAACAAAACTTTTAAAACGACTTATATTATGAAACGGAGGGAGTACTTCATATTGTACAATCTTGTGATATTCATACCGCTTGAATAACCCAATGGGCACACCATGCACACCAAACAAAAATACAACAAAATACTGGAGACCAAAATTCGAAACACACGGGATTCAATGGCAAGACGAATTTAAATGATGATACCCGAGATTCACAACAATAAAACAACACACCAGACACTGCTTATAAAAAAACAAATAATAGTAACGATAAGCTAATTAAATGATAACAAATTTATACCTTAGTCTGATATGATACGGCCGAGCTGCACAAAGAACAATCTTGGAGATAATCACTAACACGTAGAACAAAATTAAACATCCGGAATGATCGGACGCGAACCTTTCAAAAATTATAAAAAAAAAAAAATTATAAAACAGTAGACTAAACCGTTACACAAACAAATGATATCACTCACAATACACAAATAATTAAAACACTAGATGGTAATGCTAATAACAATAATAAAGGCACAAACCGAGATAAAAAAAAAAACACTACGTAGGAATGTTACCGTGCTTTGTAGCATTCGATAAACATATTAAAAAGAATTTAAACTATATGGAATTACAATATACAAACAAAAGAAAACATATAATCATCCGACTATATTATTCAAAATAAGAGAAAAAAACAAAAACATACCTTATCACAGAAGAAACATCGGTATAGAGACAACCAAAACCATCTCCAAACTATCTTATGAATTAAAAAAAAAAAAGACAATCACAAAAGATAAATTAGAATGTGATAAAAAAATTACATGTATAATTATCAGAAAATTAGCATACCGAACACACCATATTATACAGCTGAATAATCTCGAAAGTTGTTAGAGCCGGAAAACGCCGACAAAACCACGTCCATAAAAACTATATACACTGAAGAATATATTATTCTGATATGTTTTTTTTTAATTAAGATTTGATATTTATTTTTTTAATTATGATTGATTATTACTTGATTGAGTTAATATTTATTTTGTCAAGTTATTTGAATTATTTCCCTTTTGGAGAAAGGAAATATTTTTTTGCAGGAATCATTGCATATATGCTGAAGATTTAATGCAGATACACTGCAGGGTTTAAAGAAGACGTTCCTTGGTTTCTCTATATATTGTGAAGATCGTCTTCTTTCAAGAGTATACACAGAATCACTGTCAAAACGGCAAAAACAGAGAACAGAGCTTTTATATTCGTTTGTGCTGTGTGAGTTTGGGAGAGATCACCTTGAGGAGATATTGCTGGAGCTGCGTGAAGCACATGGCAAAGACTTCTGCAAGAAGAAGACAGCCATGATTAAACCCTAAGTTTAACTGTCATTAAGAAATTATTAGGTCCTAACAACGTTAATTTAATGGGTTTTCAGCTGAGATTTAAGTTAATAACTAAACCGGACAAAATTAATACAAACATTATACCGATTTTATGAGCCCTAATTTTTCAAAATCTTCAAGTCATTAAAGAGTTAAAATATATAGTTGATAGCATAATTTATTAATGACATTTGGTAATCTTTTTCAATTTTTAATCTGGTGAGTTCTCACTATTCTTTTAATGTTTAGTATAGACTAGTATGGAGCCCGTGCTATGCACGGTCCATATCTTTGTTATTGTAATATATGTTAAAGGGTTTACAAAGTACAAATATTTACGTTTAAAAAAATTAATATTAACATTAGAAAAATAATTTGTTTACTCAGATATATATGAACAAACAACTGTTAATTGATTTTTTTTCACACATACACAAATTAGTTAAATGATGATATTTTAAAGAATTTATTATGTCAAAGAATTTATTTACAGATTTGGTTTTTAATATATGTGAAAGATTTCAGATTTTTAAAATAAAATTATTACAATATAAATAAGTATTAATCAGAAGTAGAAATCTTGAGTATGCGAGATATCATCTCTATCACAAATTATTTTTCTCTTCTACTTAGTAAAAAAAAAAAAAAAAAAAAAAGAGAAAATGGTCGTTGGTAAAAACAGAGAAACAAATATGGTTTAACAAAAAAAAAATAGAGAAAATAAGTAAAGTTACAGAAGAATTGAAGCAAAGAATAAAATATGACAGAAAATAGATGGATAATTACCTTTCATCTTCATCAGATTGTAAAAAAAAACTTCATTACCATCAACAGAGAAATATAATTTTACAAATAAGCATTTGTGATAGATGCAAATAGAAAAAGAGAGAAAATAGAGATTGTGGAAATTATGGGAGTTAAAGAATCCCTAATAAAAAGGATAAAAGGAATTAAACGAACACAAATTTGAAAAAAAATAAGATTTTGTGTAAGTTTTGAAATTTTAAAAATTGCAGAATCATTTGTCAGTTTCTCTCCATTTTTATAGGCACAAAGACACGATAGAAAGATATTTTATTCTATATAAAAAACATTTAACTGCAACCAAATAAATTATAAATTTAAAATAAAATAAATTAAAAAAATTGTGCTCTTGACACGTAATAAAATGTTGATGTGTCAATCAGAGAATGCTGCAGTTATTGAAAAAGTGACTTGTGATTTAGTAGATATAGATATAGATTTTAAGTACCAAAATTCTATTTTAAAAAATTCATCAATTTAAAATTTCTAGAGATTCAGTTTAAGTATATATTTCCATCAAATATATAATCCATCAAATTAATCTAGTTTAGTTTATAATATTTCCCTAATATTTTGAATTTGGAATCCATCTTGCTTTAAGAAAAATATAACGATATTTAACTAGATTAAAATTTAAATATATGGTTAAATAAAACAATTAGAAACCCGTTTCTTTAAATGAAACTGTTATTGCTTGCTCCCTCACCATTTCTTTGCCTCATTCACATTTCAGTTTGAGATTTCTAGGGTTTCTCTTCGGCTTTGTAAATTTCACTTTGCGTTGATTCAATTGCTTCGGAGAGGTCGAAGAAGAAAGAAGAAAGAAGAAAGAAGAAAGAAGAAAGAAAAGCCATGTCGCTGCCATCGAGCGAGAAGACTGAGGCCCGTAAAAGCCGTTACAAGGTATCTGTGGATGGGGAAGAAGGACGGAGAAGAAGAGAGGACTATTTGGTCGAGATTCGCAAAAACAAACGCGAAGAAAGCTTAATGAAGAAGCGCCGTGACAGTTTGCAAGATTTCCCTCCTCCTTCCGCCGCCGGCTGCCCTGAGAAGAAGGTAAATCGGAGTTTAGGTTTCGATTGGAGTCCGATTGATTAGGCTTTCACTGGGTAATTTCGCGAATTGATGATTTAATTCTTTGTTTGGTACTCGTAGTTGGAGATTTTGACAATGATCGATGGGCTTTTGTCAGATGATCCTTCATTGCAGGTTAAGTCCACTACTCAGTTTAGGAAGATGCTATCTAAGGGTAAATTGTTTTGCTTTCTTGATTGATTTGATAAATCATTCTTTATCATTTACTCGAATGTTTCTTTAAAGTTTGTATTTTTGTATTTGTCCAGAGATAAATCCTAAGCTTTTAGACGACGTGATGCAATCTGGAGTTGTGCCTCGTTTTGTTGAGTTTCTTAAGAAGGATGATTTTCCTAATCTTCAGGTTAGAAGAGAAGTTTACATCAATTGAATAGTTTAATCACTGACTCTGACACTTCATGATCTTTTTTATAGTTTGAGGCGGCTTGGGTTTTAACAAACATTGCTTCTGGATCATCTGAGCATACTAAGGTTGTAATTGATCATGGCGCTGTTCCAATCTTTATCAAGCTTCTTGCTTCCCCTGTAGCTAATGTCCGTGAGCAGGTATTGTACTTCTGTGAATAATGAATAATATGTGAGAGAAATGACTTGAAATTAGCCTGATGTCACACTTAATTATCAGGCTATATGGGCACTGGGTAATGTTGCTGGTGATTCAATACTATGCCGTGACTATGTTCTTAGCTGTGGGGCATTGGTTCCTCTGTTGGCTCTGGTGAATAAGCATGCTACGTTGTGGATGCTTAGAAATACCACTTGGACTTTGGCAAACTTATTCCGTCACAAGCCTCTGCCTCCGTTTGACCAGGTCTTCTTATCTCTCTCTGTTCAGGCTCTGTATCCTCTGTTTGTATACGTCCAATACTTTAACATTTGAAGCATGATTAACAGATGAAACCTGCTTTCCCTGTACTTCAACGACTTGTTCACTTGAATGATAGAGAGGTCGTGGCAGATGCTTGTTGGTCACTTTCGTATATGTGTGATGGTTCAGTAGAAAACATCCAAAGTGTGATCGAGACTGGTGTTGTCCCAAGACTAGTTGAAGTTCTCCAGTTAGTACTTCTCAGAAATTTTTAATATATTAAACCGTTTGGATAATGAAGGCTGACAATTTTTTCTTTTGCAGAGATTCTTCATTTGCGCTTGTTCCTGCACTTCGTACCATTGGGAATATAGTTACTGGAGATCATCAGCAGACTCAGGTATATCAAACCTTCTACATAGAACACTTCTGATGATTATTTCACTACACCGATATTAGTAGATAGGATGCATTTGTTATATGTTGCTTGTAAAACAACTAATTGCGAGGTTGACTTTAACATACTTGGAAAACGTCTTCGCTTGGGCTCTGAATAAACCCTTTTAAGTTATTCTTCAGTGTGTGATAAGTTGTGGTGTTTTGCCCGTTCTTGCCAACCTGCTCAATCAAAACCATAAGAAAATCATAAAGAAGGAAGCTTGCTGGATGATTTCAAACATCACTGCGGGCATTAAAGAACAGATTCAGGTAAGCAGTTTTTATTGCTTCATCATGTGCATGAGTTTTTAGAACATAAACAAAATTTACCTAATTGTTTTATATGGCTGTGGCTGTATATGGCAGCTTGTGTACTATCACAAATTGTTTTCTATTTGTCTTGAATTCCTCTGATGATGATTAATAGGCAATCATAGATGCAAATTTGATTCCACCCTTGGTCAATCTGGCTCAAAAGGCTGAATTTGACATAAAGAAAGAAGCTTTATGGGCAATTGCAAATGTGGCCTCATGTGGTTCTCATGAGCAAATCAAGTACGTATTCCTATCTTCTCTCTTTCTGCACTTTTTCGTTGCTTTTTGATCAGCAATTCACAATCTCCATTACTTGGTGTGATTCAGATATTTGGTGGACCAGAGTTGCATAAAACCTTTATGTGATATCCTGGTATGTCCAGATCTAAAGATCATCTCAGGGTGTCTGGATGGATTGGAAAAAATTTTGAAAGTTGGAGAGGCCGAGAAGAAGAACACAGGAGACGTGAACTATTATTCACAACTGATTGAAGATGCAGAAGGGCTAGAAAAGATCGAGAAGCTGCAGTATCATGGCCCCTATAAGATCTATGAGAGGGCTGTGAAGATTCTGGAAACATTCTGGCTTGAAGAGGAACATAAAGGGTTAAATTGAACATAAGAGGAAGTTCAAACGTCACCTCCGTTACTAGTGCCTCAAGGTGATAATTGCTTTCAGTTTGATTTTGTTTGATTAGATCCCACACTATCCTGATCTTAGACTTGATGTAAAAAAAAAATAACCTCTGACATTGAAACCAAAAGCTTGCACCTTTGATAGAGGCTCAAACTCAGAGAGCGTATCGAGTGTCAAGTTCTTGGTGACCTTACTTGTTGTGAATTGACAGAGTACATATATAGTTTGGTATAAAAGCTTTGTTTTTTGTTTTTTCTTTTTTTGGAGTTTTTACCTTTTGGGGCTTTTAGAGTTGTTCTCTATGATATGGTAAAATATGGTGTCTATTTTTAGTTTGAAAAGGTTTTACTACAAAGTTAACTCCATATTATGTCAATGGTTTTGTTAGATCCATTAACATAAATATTTCAAATCAAATCGGATATAAAATTAACTCAAGATGACTCCTAAGTTACTAAAACGGATATAAAATTGAAATTAAATCAAATCAAATCAAATCAAATGTATACCTCTATTTTTTTCTCTAAAAAAAAATATTTCAAATAGATTCTATTTTTATTTTAGTATTAATACCTTTTTATTTATAAATATATAAAATTAACCCATTTATTTTTAAGTTTCGCAAAACTTTCATAAAATTATAATATTTTATACCAAAATTCTTCATATTATTAATTATTAAAAATAAATTTTATTTATTTTAATCATAAATAGATAAAAGTTAAAAAAAATAAAGGATTTATTTTGCAAATAAAAAAGTTCAACTCTATTATATAGAGGAACTCTATTTCTTCCTCTATATATAGAGCAAAAAATAGCAATATATTTTTTAGAGGTAAAAATAAAGGTGAGTTGGAGTAGATTTTACTCTAAAATAGAGTTTAGAGGCAAACATAGAGGTGGGTGGGAGATGCCCTTAGTTCAGTAAATTTAATTTTGATCGGCTTAGGCTGACGGGTTAACACATCTTATTATATAAACCTGTTAATAATATTATCAGATATATCTTATTATGATAATGTTAATTACATTTTTTTGACATGTGTCGAGCTCTTATGATAAAATACAATATATGAAAGTATTATATTAATATTGGATCAGGACCCGTCATATAATATTAGGTTAGGATCCGTCCGATAGACGTGTTTTTAATTTTTAAATTAAATTATATTTAAGCAAAAGCATCAAACTAAAATTGTGTTGTTAATGTTTTAGGAAAAGAAGAAGAAAACCTATTTCGTTAGAGTTATATATGCTGTAAAAAAAAAAGAGTTACATATATAAGTTTGTTTTTCTATGTCAATAAACTAATTTAAATTTCTATATTACAATTTCATTATTAACATATTAAAATTTATATCACATCAAATAGTTTTTAGTTTTATATTGACGTTTGTTTTTCAATCACGGTGTGAAATATAAAAAACCCATACGATGACCGGTGACTATTCTCCCGGCAAGATGTCCATTTTTAACAAAATCTAACACACCACCATTTTTAACTCCCAGTAAATCTCGTAACACCAGATATTCACATATATATTTTTTTTTTTGGAATCTAAGACAAATTTACCGAGAATCTTGTGGCTACCAAATTTCCTGAGAGGTGTCAACTTATCTTTATGATTTTGTTCTTTCTGTGGTACTAGCTGATTTATCGGGCCTGAGAGGATTGCCCAAGAAAATCGAAGATACACTTTTAAATCTAATTAATAATTAATAACAAAAGAATTCGATTAGAAAAAATCCAAAATTAATCCCATTCAATGATCCACCAGACGAATATGTCCTAATATAACCTATCTTCTCATCTCTAACGTTAAACCAAACAGTCAATGGTCTCTTCTCTTGTCCTCGGGTAGTCCAAACACCGTAATACACAATCCATTGATGCATATTTTGTTTGTTGCAACAGTATAACACATGATTTTTGTACCTTCTTGGCTTCATCAATGTCTCTCCATGAAAGATAATGATCACTTCCTCCTCCAAGTGTTAAAACTTGTGTTCTTGATAACGTTGGCCACGAAAACCAGCGCTACATAATGCTTTGTATTCATTACTAACCGAATCATATCCCAAAGTTAAGAAGTTTTTCCGTAATCATCATTTCCGTAAGAAGTTTTTCTGTTTAAACTTTAAATCGAACACATAATTTTTAAATATTAAGCTGAAAAAGTTAATTATTTTTGTGTTTGGTTGCGGAGTTTGTGACCGATTTCCGACCAACAGTACCCCGGTTTTGGTCGGAAATCGGTCACAAACTTCGTAACCAAACATGCCCTTCCCAATAAAATCTCGGTAACCAACCATGCTCTTTCCCATACAATATTGTGACCGATTTCCGACCAATCCCCGGGTTTGGTCGGAAATCGGTCACAATATTGATACCCGAACATGCTCTTTCCCATACAACATTGTGACCGATTTCCGACCAAACCCAAGATTGGTCGGAAATTGATTGGTCGGAAATTGTGTTACGTTTTGCGACCAATTTCCGACCAATCCCCGGGTTTGGTCGGAAATCGGTCACAATGTTACCGACCAATTTGTGACCGCTGTTTCTTCTATATAAACCACCCTCAACTCCTTCCTTCTCTTCACAATTCAATCTTCCTCTCAACCTTCTATCTAAACTATTCCAAAATTTTCATAAAGTTTCAAAAGGCCTATAACACTTTTTTTGGAATTCCAAAACTAAGGTAATGTATGAGTTAAATTTTGTTTATTTATGATTATATTTTATAAATTCTAATTTAAAATTGTTACTAATTATTTTTAAATCTGGTAAGGTACAATATGAATCCTCAAAATCTTCCTCCTCATCTTTTTAACGAGTTTCCACCACTTGGAGATGTGGGAGCTTTGGGATCAGATACGCAACCCCCGAGTGAGCCAATGGACTCTGAACCAATGGATTCACAAATGCATGAACCAATGGATTCACAAATACATGAACCAATGGTGGACCCATCTATCGAGGAGCAGCCACCGTTAGAGGACCATCCGTTGGACACTATGACGTTGGAGCAGTTGCTAGTTGCTCCAGGCCGAAGCAACCTCACCAAGCTTGTACACAATCCGGATCCAGAACGCAAAGAAAAATGGTAATTAAATATAAAATTATAATTATAATTTTTAATATTTAATATAATTATGTGATATAAATACCAAATTTTTGAATGTTTAAATTATCGACTGGAATTACTGGATCGATAAGAAAAATTATGGAAGCGCATTTTGGAGTAATTCCAAATACGTCAAGCGTGAGTCAAGAACAAAAAGACCGTTGGTTAAAAGCTTTTGCGGTAATTTTTAAATTTTCATAATGTTTTTTAAATTTATATTATTCAATGAAACATATTAATTATCAAATAAAATGTAGGGTTAATTGGTGGATTGAGATATATTTGAAAAGTAATTGGCTATATAGGCCATTTACTATTTATAATTTGCTAAACAGGCCATGGCCCACCATCTCTCTAATACACATCTTCCTCTAATAGAAAACTCTCTCTTCTTGACAAATTACTCTGAGGGGTAATTGGCCGATTGATGCGCGTTTGCCTCGCTTTCTTCTGTTTGACATCTCATCTTCGTACAATAATTCTGGCAAATCTTTCTTTCTTTCTCTTTCTTCCTTTTATCTTTTTCCTATTTTTATTTCTTTCATTATAATACAAATAAGTTATTAACAAAAAACAAATTAAAATTTTATCTTTTAAAATATTTTTGTGATTATAATAAGATCCATATACATATAGTTGTACAGTAATGACACAAATATGATGCTCTACAGTCTTAGGTGTACATTTTTAACGTACACCTCATATATATATGAGGTGTACGTACATCTCATATATGTATAGGTGTGTTATGAACATCTTTGTATATACATCTCATATTCATACAATATTTAACGTACAGCTAGTCAAATATACGCAGCATTATCGTACACAATGTCATACAAACCCATAAAACACTGATATACTTCCAAACACTTATATACTGACAAATAAGTCTACATTTATAACTGAAGAGTCATAAGTGTATCATATATATACTCCAATTTTGTTGTACACTAAGAATTATGGTACATTTTTATTATCGTACACTAATACTTTCAAGTACAAATATTAATGTACACCCAGAAGTTTATAATAATTATCGTAAACCATACATATATGAAACTGTACAATCATATGATGACTGTATTATATGACTGTACAATTATAAGTGTACATCTTTAACGTACACCTTGAATATAAATGAGGTGTACGTACAACTCATATACATAAAAGTGTACCGTAATCAGTAAGACTAGTCACATTCTCTTAATTATAAATAGTAATAGGTCTATATTCCCAATTACTTTTAGAAAATATCCCAATTTTATAATTATTTTTTTAAAAATTTTCCAATTGATAGCAGATTATATACTTTTATTTACCTCCACGTTTTTCTCCTTAAATCAATAACGAACAACATTTATGGCCCAACAATATTAACAAACAAATAAAAAGCAGAAAAAATTTAAAGCAGCCCAAACATTATTAATTACACAAAACCTACAAAAAAGAAGGAGAAAAAAAGAATCAAGGATAAAATACCCTACGGATCTTTTAGGAAATAAGAGAATCAGTAAGTTATATCCAGCGAGTGGCAGGTTTCGTAAATTTGTAGAATCAGAGGGGGCACGCTAGTATATCAGAAAACGTGAATAGTAGGAGTTGGCCTAATTGGCAAATTTTGAATAGTGAATGGCCCAATTGGCCAATTATTTTCAAATTAATGTCCCACTCAGCCAATTATTTCTAAAATGTAATGTAGCAAAAGTATAATTGGGATTATGAGATAACCCAAGAAGTGCGTGAAAATTTTGAAAGAACAGCGGCCAAACGTTTAAAAGACAATGTCTACGCGTTAAAGTTGAAATGGTTAGAGAAGAAAAATCCACCTCGCTGGATAAAAAGTTCGGTTTGGCAAGGCCTTGTTGAGTATTGGGAAAATAAAGCTCATAGAAAACGGTCAGGAACTGCTGTTGAAAACCGCAACAGTAACCGAGGTGGATACGGACCCGCGAAGCATACTTCTGGATTAATGCCTTATGTTCGTAAACGTCATAAAATGGTAAAAATTTTCATTATATTTAAATAAATAAAACAATATAATACAAATTATTTGATATTAATTATTTTTTTCCTTTTATTCCAAAGCGTAATCCTGAGACGGGTGAACTACCAGATATGGTTGCTTTTATGGAAGCAACATATACGCGGAAGGATGGCACATTCGTCGATAAAAAAACGGAGGCTATCGTACGCAAATGCAGGGAACGGGAGTAACAGATGGTTACTCAATTATCCCAAGAATCCAAAAATCTTGAGAATGTTTCGCTTACACAAGCTCAGAGAAACTCTATTTTCAGCGAGGTAAAAACTTTCTTATATTTTTATTATGATTTGTTTAAATAAAAATAAATATCTTACTCAATAAATTTATGTAATGCAGAAAATTCCCAAAACCAAGGGCTATTTGTACGGATATGGGTCTATTCCATATTCAGAAGGCGATACCATGTTCAACTACAAATCAACGACGATTGTGGACTTGGAAAAAGAGTTAAAAATCTCAAGGAAGGAACGAGCTGAACAACAAAAGCTATTGAATAATTTACAACAATCTCAAGCGGATAGCGAATTTTGGAGTGATATGTTGCAAAGTATATATCCTAACAAAACTCCACCATCACGAAGAGCTAGAAACGAAGACGGTTCGATCAATCATAACGTACAAACTGATCCAATTCCAGATGCAAATATTGATGGTGCTTTTAATTTAAATGATTAGCGTTTTCTGTTTTAAATTAGTATTATTGTAAAAAAAATTAATATTTTAATTTAAAATAATAAATTTTTTTTTTAAGTTTTTCCCTTTTTACGACCAACTACCGACCACAGTTGTATTTGGTCGGTAAGTCATCGGAAGTTCGTCGAAAACTTCTGACCGATTTCTGACCACTTCCTTCTCCTGGTCGAATTACGACCACTTTCTTCTCCCGGTCAGAAATTGGTCGGAAATTACTGACCAATTTCCGACCACCATCTTCTACTGGTCGGAAATTTCCAACCATTTTTTGACTAAATAAAATTTTCTACAGCTTTTGTGGCTCAAAACTTGGCTGGAATCTAGTCAAAAATATTCCGATTATTTTCCGACTATATTCCGACTATTTTTTTCCGACCACATTCCGACCAAATTCCGACCGAATTTTACCGACCAAATTCCGACCGATTGGATTTGGCGACCATACTATTCCGATCGATACATTTTGGTCGGAAATCGGTCGGAAAGTCGATTACCGACCAACTTTCGACTGATACGGTGGTCAGAATCTTGCAACATTCTTGTAGTGTGATATGCGAGATTTTCGGGTCTCGGGGCTATCAAATAACCCTTTTACGTTGAGTACTTAGGGATCGAATCCACATAGAGCAATGAACCAACACACTAGGAATACACAAGTTCGCTTAATCTAAGCAAAATAAAATGGTTATTGATTCCTAAAATACGACTAACAATGTAATTCAAACTAAACAATGCAAAGCAAAGCAAAAGAAAGTAGAATGCAAAAGACTAACAACCTAAAACGTAAATATGGGCTATCGGTAAGGTACTGTGACAAGGATGAATGACGGGATGATAAATGATAAATTCAATGAACAATCAATGCTAATCCTATGACATGAGTGGCTAAACTAGTCTAGTCCACTCCCGTGATACTAAACCTTTTACAAATTATCCGATTAAGCTAATCTCCCGATTGCAACCGAATAACTCATAAACAATGCACACAAACTCATATATGCCATCATTTAACTCTTAAAACTCAATTTCCATTGGCTAAGATTTATTAAACGCATGCAAAGATAGCTCGGATTATCTCAAAACACCTTCCGGGTTTGAGATAATCTAAGATCAAGAAATCTCTCTTGCGAAGCTCATTTCTAGCATTAAAATCAATATATGCATGAACATAAACATAAACCAACAATCAAATATCACAAACAACCATTAAAACACCCTAAATCTACCATACCAACAGCCCAAAAGTCAACTACTCACACATGCTCAATTCATAAAAGTAAACCGTACAAATGATAGATAACATGGACATGATAACTATTTTATAAAAAGATTCAAGATAAAACAAATAACATGAGCAAGATCTAAGAAACAAAATTGTAAAAGCTATGAAGAACACCAAGAACAGAGAGAAAAGTGTTTTATTTTATTTCTAAAAGTCAAGTCTGCTTATTTTTACACGTTTTCGGGCATTTATAGTGGGTTAGGCCGGATTAAGAAAAGTGAAGAAAAAGTGTCGGCGATCGGTTGTCCTGATCGGTTGTAAACCGATCGTGCATCGCCGATTGGTTGTCTTGATCGGTTGTAAACCGATCACATAGTTTTGTTATTTCTCGTCCTTGCTCTTCATGCCGCTGCACCAGACCGCGTCCCACTAAATTAGGTGTATCTCATTCACCGCTGACCCAAATCACTCGAGACCACCTCCATTGGAAAGCTAACTCAATTTCCTATACCTTCCATGAAGGGTTCCGGAGCTGAATCTCAATTTAAGGCATTCATATGAGTAGATCTTCCAGACCCTATGGATTGGTTCCGAAACATCATTTCTTTTATTTTCTTCCAAATGATCCCTCATCCAAACTTCAAGTCTCCAAGTCTTCCATTTACCTAAACTGACTCAAAACATATGTAAAAACCTATATATACAACCTAGGCCTCTAAAATTCAAGTCACAACAAGATGAGACTCAAATGCATGGAAAACTCTCAAAACTATACAAAGTGGGAATGAAAACCTATGAAAATATGCCTTAAAAACATGCAAAATATGGTGTTATCAACTCCCCCGGACTTGTCTTTTGCTTGTCCGCAAGCAAACAAGAGAAGACAAACCGAAAGAGAGGTTTAAAAACGGGGACTCAAAACCAAAAGTTTACAAGTTGCAAAAACAAACAATTAATTCACTCTAACTCATTCAAGGCTTATCGCAACTCCTAATCGTTTCTCTTAACAACAATGCCTTATGCTTACAAGTTCTCTTTGCAACCAACCCTCACATTCATTTACTCTTTCTCAAGGTGTGATCTCACAAATGGGCAAGTGATCAAATCCAATCGGTTTGGGAGAAATGGCTTTTAGCACAAGTAAATATGAGTGCAAGGAGGTTTATTTTCTTTTTAAGTGACTAACTCTCAAGAAAATGGAATGCTATATGTTATGCAAAAGCAAGGAATACTAGAAACAATTTATGCATACAAAGTTAAGCTCTCATTGTTCTACCCTCCTAGCAAAGCATTCTACCCGAATGGTGATTTCATTTCTTGTTCATATTACTTCTTTGAAGCACATTAAACCTCCAAATTTCTTTTGGCTAAATCGAACTTCCTTTTCTTTTTTCCAAAATATCAAACTTCTAGAGAACATTTTTATTTTTACTTGACCCTAAACTTTTTGTTCTATCTCTTTTTCAAACAAGGAGATTATTTTTCTTCCCCTTTCCTAGGGTCTTTCTTTTAAGTACTTCTCTAGAATTTGCTTAACCAAGGGTTCCTTGACTCTTATTTCCCATCTCAATTCTTTTTTATTTCTTGATCATAATTCCCAAACCAACTACCATTTTCCCATTGATCCTCATCATAATGCTAGCCCTTTTCTTTGAACAACTTAGACTAGCTAAAAATGAAAGCTAACCTTTGTCGTTTCCGATACTTACAAGATTTTACACACAATAGCATTATCAAGAAAAAGGCCTCACTCAATCAAACAACGAGTGGTGAAAAACAAAATGGGTAAGGTGAAAGGTAGGGAACCATTCTAAATGTGAGAATGGCCACTCGGGTTATTAGAGAGTGGCAAAAGTGTATAAGATAACCCGAGCGTTTTCTTTGAACCATGGTTCTGTATCACAAGCCCATAAGTGAGAAGTTTAAATTCATTTAAGTCCGATATTAAAGGGGTTGATTTTAAATTAAACAAGCAATTAGAAGACAATAAGTTAAGAGTAGAGAGATCAAAGCAAGAGTGTACAAGTTTCAAAAATTTGTTCAAGCAAAACTTTTAGTGGTTTCTATCATTATCTCCTATGCATTATGCAATCATATATGCTTTTAGACTCAATCCTAAATAACAAAATTCAATGATGCAAAACTATATGATTTTCGTCAATTTTTTTTTTTTTTTTCATTTTTTTTTCTATGCAATATATGTGAATGCATGAGACTCAAAAGAACGAAAATAAGACAAAATACACAATGTTAAATAACAATGACCTCTCCTCCGGACTTAAATCACACCGTCTCGGTGTGAGATAAATCGAAAGAGAGTGTAAAAATGCAAATTAAAGAATATGTACAAATGGATTAGTTGTGTTACCTTGAAGTGGAGTATGTGGAATGAATGCATTTAGGTTCTTTTTCCGAGATTGGTTTGCGGAGAACGCCTTGACTACTCACCAACACCTTGTAAAATCACACTCACACAAAAATAAAAATAAAATCACACTCACACATATATATATATAAGTATATATAAAGGATAGAATTGGGGGAGTCCCCAATGACTCGTTTAAATTTAACGTCGCTTAAGCTTGACGATGGATATTGGTTTGGGTGGGAGTGAAGGTTGAACTTGGATCACCGGGATCATACTCATCGTAGAAGCATCCCCTAAACTCGTTCATTCTAATCTCCTCAAAAGGAGTCTTCCTCAGTTCATGAATGCTCACTTCATTGGTGGAGATTATACCAAGATATTTGTCGCAAATGTATTCAACAACAAAAAAACCTTCACAATGATCCTCAAATTGTTTTCCAACCACGTCTACTTTTACCTCGTTACTCTTGGTTGAATAACTCTTGATTGCCACGGGTTTAACTTCTTTTTCTTCATCATATCTTATCACAAGATTCTCGCCAACCGTGCATCCAAGAAGCAATTCAAATTCCTTTATAGACTCTTCAGCTCCTTGTTGGAATTCATCTTTGATTTGAGCATTCACCTCGAAAAAGATCTTCCTTGGACCACGAAAGCTCAATGGTGTGGTGGGGAGTATGCCAAGGTGCTTGTCGAACTGTTGTGTCATTGGAGATTCTTCTTTTTCATTCTCTTCGGAGGCTTCTTCAATGATAATCTCTTGTTCCTCCATAAGTGTTTCTCCATATGACTCTTGTTTGGAATCATGTTGTTGCATCTCTCTTATGGTTGAGAGCTCATTCTGGGTTGTGCTCTCTCTTGTGATCTCTATGCACTCAACAACTGAACCATCTTCACAAGGATCTTCAAAAGTTTCCTCAACCGTTCCTTCTTCTTCTTCGTCGATCCATTGTGTAAGTTCGATTTTTATGGACTCCACATGTGTTGACTCAACAACTTGAGCATCTTGAGACCAACCTCCAAAATTGGTGCGCCAATTCTTTATGCTCTCGCTGAATTCTTCTTGTTTTTCCAATGCCAACTTCAACATGTTGAAGGTCTCTTCCTTATCTGAGATTTGGGAAGAGTATGTTGCCTTTTGTTCATGCTCCATGTTCCAAGATCGATACTCTTGATACTCATGATACTCTTGTCCATGCTCCATGTATCCTTCACCAAGCCCATATTGATACTCTTGAGATGAGTATCCACCATACTCACCTTGGTACTCTTGAGTAGAGTATCCATCACCATACTCATATTGATACTCTTGAGACGAGTATCCATTAGGAAGACCTTCTTGATAAGTGGATGAGCTTTCAAAACCATGATGACTTGTAGGGTCCCAAGCCATCTCTCTTTGTTGAGCTTCTAGAATTAATTTCAACATTGAAATCAATTCTGAAGCCATGCTTTCTCTCTTGTGATTGTGCCTTGCAAAAAGAACAAACACTTGAAAGAAAGTTAGTAATCACAAAAGAAAAAAAACAAAATAAAGAAAGCTTAGTCTCAACCAAAAATGAAATCCTAATGGCTAATTGCTATTGCTCCCCGGCAACGGCGCCAATTTGATATGCGAGATTTTCGGGTCTCGGGGCTATCAAATAACCCTTGTACGTTGAGTACTTAGGGATCGAATCCACAGAGAGCAATGAACCAACACACTAGGAATACACAAGTTCGCTTAATCTAAGCAAAATAAAATGGTTCTTGATTCCTAAAATACGACTAACAATATAATTCAAACTAAACAATGCAAAGCAAAGCAAAAGAAAGTAGAATGCAAAAGACTAACAACCTAAAACGTAAATATGAGCTATCGGTAAGGTACTGTGACAAGGATGAATGACGGGATGATAAATGATAAATTCAATGAACAATCAATGATAATCCTATGACATGAGTTGCTAAACTAGTCTAGTCCACTCCCGTGATACTAAACCTTTTACAAATTATCCGATTAAGCTAATCTCCCGATTGCAACCGAATAACTCATAAACAATGCACACAAACTCACATATGCCATCATTTAACTCTTAAAACTCAATTTCCATTGGTTAAGATTTATTAAACGCATGCAAAGATAGCTCGGATTATCTCAAAACACCTTCTGGGTTTGAGATAATCTAAGATCAAGAAATCTCTCTTGCGAAGCTCATTTCTAGCATTAAAATCAATCTATGCATGAACATAAACATAAACCAACAATCAAATATCACAAACAACCATTAAAACACCCTAAATCTACCATACCAACAGCCCAAAAGTCAACTACTCACACATGCTCAATTCATAAAAGTAAACCGTACAAATGATAGATAACATGGACATGATAACTATTTTATAAAAATATTCAAGATAAAACAAATAACATGAGCAAGATCTAAGAAACAAAATTGTAAAAGCTATGAAGAACACCAAGAACAGAGAGAAAAGTGTTTTATTTTATTTCTAAAAGTCAAGTCTGCTTATTTTTACACGTTTTCGGGCATTTATAGTGGGTTAGGCCGGATTAAGAAAAGTGAAGAAAAAGTGTCGGCGATCGGTTGTCCCGATCGGTTGTCTTGATCGGTTGTAAACCGATCACATAGTTTTGTTATTTCTCGTCCTTGCTCTTCATGCCGCTGCACCAGACCGCGGCCCACTAAATTAGGTGTATCTCATTCACCGCTGACCCAAATCACTCGAGACCACCTCCATTGGAAAGCTAACTGAATTTCCTATAACTGCCATGAAGGGTTCCGGAGCTGAATCTCAATGTAAGGCATTCATATGAGTAGATCTTCCAGACCCTATGGATTGGTTCCGAAACATCATTTCTTTTATTTTCTTCCAAATGATCCCTCATCCAAACTTCAAGTCTCCAAGTCTTCCATTTACCTAAACTGACTCAAAACATATGCAAAAACCTATATATACAACCTAGGCCTCCAAAATTCAAGTCACAACAAGATGAGACTCAAATGCATGGAAAACTCTCAAAACTATACAAAGTGGGAATGAAAACCTATGAAAATATGCCTTAAAAACATGCAAAATATGGTGTTATCATAGTGTAATTTTGAGTAAATTTAATAACATATCAAAATTTATAATTAACCAAACAAAAATATTAGAACCAAACATTGTAAATGTTTAATAGTCGTAACCTTATGGTTATTGCGGCTACATAAATGATAAAAAATGATAAGATGGTTAAATTATTAATGATGTTTTTGATTCTCCATTATAAATGTAAAAAAAAGTTACATCCACAACATCGCATAAAAATTCAAAAAAAAAAAAAATCTATTTGGCAGAGGACTCAGCGAAAAATGTCACATGGCATCTGACTCAGCAGAAATATGCCATGTGGCATCTGACTCAACAGTTTGACTAATACTATTTTAGTCAAAGTTGATTTCAACACTCAAATGAATGTTCATGTTGATATTTTGAATACTTTGTAAGTTCAAGTTGAAAAATGCACCGGATCTTAGATCATGTATAAAAAGGCACCGTGAAAGTAGTTCATGTTGATTTTGGCCATTTTTCCGACTTTGCCAGATCTCTAAATTTAAGGAGAACGTCGTGGATCTTAAGTCAATTTAAATCATCTAAGTTTACAAGTTTTTGCATTAAGTCCAACATATTTACAAAAAGAGCAAGTGTGTTGCTTTCGCCATTTTTCAAAATCTTACTCGAAAACATGTAGATATGAATGAGAAGAAAAGAGATGATGAAGAAGAGAGATGAATGATGAAGAATAGAGATGAACAAAACCTAATTTTGGAGTTTAAGTAATTGCTGACATGAAAATATAATTGATGACATGGAAACATGTCACCAAAAGAACATATAAATCAGCCACAAAAAGTTAGTCATTAGACAAACAATAAGTATGTCGTCACTGAAAGACTATTTAAGTAATTATAATAGTTTATAAAAATCAGCCACTTAACACACATAAATCAGGTGAAATAATTAAGTCGGCTACTACGTCGAGTAAAGTTGTCGTCAAAAGCTCAATATTACAGTAATTATTTGTTAATTACTTAGTCAGCCGTAATTAAACCAACTTTTAAGTTAATCTGCCTAATAATGACAAGTTTAAAGAAAGTCAGCCACAGTAAGACCGTATAAGTGAGCCGTTTAAAAATAAATCAGTCAAATAAGTCAGCTAGATTATCGATAAATCAATCAGCCAAAAAATAAGTCAGCCATGTCAAATCAATAAGTCAGCTAAAATTTTCATAACTCGGTCATATTATTAAAACTTCAGCCGTGTCGTATATCATAAATCAGTCAATATCTCATAAGTCAGTCAAAATTCTACTAAGTCAGTCGTGTCGTGTATAAATAAATCACCCGATATCTCATAAATCAGTTAAAAATTCATAAGTGTGATGTGATCTCAGGCTGGCTAAAGTACATAAATTAGTCGACATGCTAATATTCATTTAAATCGGTCAATCTTCTAATAAGTCCACCATCACTAAGGCAAAAAAAAAATTTCGGCAGACTTTCATTATACACGTAGACAATTTTTGTGCCACGTAGGCGAGACGCCTGCTTTTTTGCTGATGTGGAAATAAATAGTAATGGCATTTTTGTAATAATGTTTTTGTTATCAAATAATTAAAATGGTATTTTTGGTAACGCAAATATTTAAGTAATAAATAAAAAAAAAATTTGCGTTTTTTACGTAAATTTTGTGCTATTTAAGTAAACTTTCCAATATTTATTAACTTAAAAAATGTTAAATGCAACAAGTCTATGCTGGGATTAATATCACTCCAACTTTAATTTTGATAACGGAAGGTCTTATACATTGTAACAAAGTAAAACATAATTAAAATTCTAATGAGATCGATCGGAGACAACTTTCCTCTAGTAAGTCCTTTTAAGCTCGTTTTATATATTTTTTCTAAGATACCCACCCATTAAAGTCGAGGTTACTCTTTGAAGACTTGTTGGGTTTCTTAGTATTGTTGGCCTTCGAAGAATTTTCTCCTCTTGCCCTTATTTCATGGTTGTCATATCTAATTGGAAAGCCGTTAAATGGGGGTCTTGTACCGGTGAAACCTGAGGCGTGGCTAGGTTGAACCACCATGTTATAGGGCTGTTGTACCGGTGTCACACCGTGTTTCACTGCATTGGCTGGAGAAGCTGCTTGCGCAAATTGAATGGTGATATGGCTGCCTTGTACCGGGATTGGACCACGTCCTGAGGCAATGGATTGATGAGCTAAAGAGTTGCTTCCAGGGAAACTTATGATCTCAGCTTTAGGTGGACTCACTAGGCTTCCCTTTTGAGGCTTGAGTGATTTCTTAGAATTTTTTTTTAATGAAGAAGTTTCTTCTCTTTCTGGAAGTTTTTTGACAAGAGATTTCGCGGTTATGTCTTGTAGCATTTCCAAGACTGCATTGACGATGTTTGCAATGAATTCACTCTCTGCTAAGCTGCTAAAACATTGAGAAATAAAAAAATTTGGACACTTCAATTACGAAAAAAAAAAAACAGAAAAAAATACTACTAACAAAATGTATGAAGAGAGTATGTTTCCGGGTCTTACAAAATCCAAAAATACAAACAGATCTCATATACCAACTTATCCAATGACCTAGCTACATAGATAATAGTATAAGTTTAGGAATAAACTTAATTTATATAATTAATAAGAAATATCAAGTAATCTACTCATGACAAATTGATTTTAATATGGAAATCCGTAAATCTTGACATGGTAGTATAGACCAAATTAGTTTTTTTTTTTCTTCCAAAATTGAAGAAGTAGCTATGTTAAGAGAGGTATGTCAAGCATTTTCCAATAATATTGAAGATCTTAATTAAAGATTAATTCTGTATCCCCAAAAACAAGACATTTCAGTAGAGTTTAGGGATTTATTTCACATCTCAATACCCAAACGGAGATTTCAAACAATATAATGTATTATACCTTTTATCATCGAACACCAACCCAATCTTATTAGAGACACTTGTCAACGCCTTTTTCCATTGATCGATTCTTGGTTGCTCGACCTTTTTATCCGACTCGTGACGCTTAAAATGTTCACCAAACTCTCCCAAAAGTCCTTTCACACTCTCTGTAGACACTTTGTAGAAGATAGGAAGTACCTTGTGATAGAGATGATATACAATATATTCATTCCAACAGTTAGTATATCATTTTCTCAATGTATACATATCTACACTAATTAACAATTAACAATATTAAACTCCATTTCCCTAGACCTTAGCTGAATATATATATATATATATGGTCATAGATCACACCTTAAGCTTGCCTAGATCTGCACATTGACTTATCTTCGCAAGCTCATCCAAGCACCAATATGATTCCGTGTACCTTTTCGAGAACACGGCTAGAGCAATCTCCGAATCCTCGATCCTCTTTAAAAGATTTTTTATATCTTCACCCATTTTCTCATGCTTGTCTATAAAGAACTTTATCCCATTCCTTTGAAGGGCATCTGTGAGATGGCTGATGAAGTTATTTCGCAGCTCATCTCCACGAAAATTGATGAAAACTTGAGGTTGTGAAGGCTGGACTTTACCGTCCATTGGAGTGTTAGTGAGAGTTCTTGACCAGACGAAAAGAAGAACTAAAAAAGAGGATTAGGGTTATTTGTGGAGAGGGTAAGCTTTTAAAACCCAAAGATGTATACGCGTAGCCGTCAACTTTGAAAAGAGTCATCAACACTCATTTTAGTCTTTCTTTATTGTATTTTTTATTGAGAACGTTCTTATACAAACACGAGATATAATGTTTAGAACAAATGGTTCTTCCATTGTTAAAAATATGTAGAAATTGCAATTTAAAATGAAAAAAAGAGCGATAAAAATACTTATATAGGCAAGTGAGATAATAGTTTTGCATCATTTTAACATTTGTACTGTTAACGAACTAATGTGAATATATCAAACCATAAAATCTAGGAATCAGATCAAGAATTAGCTTTAAGTGCTTTAATGAAGCTTGACATTTAGGTGCATTACCAACAATATATTAATGGGAAATTCCAAAGATCGATCCCATCATAATTTATAAATTTATAACCGACCGGAACACATTAATAGACTAAAAAGCATAAAGAAAAGAACGTTGCTTTTGTTAATGTGGTGCACATGGACTGGCATCATCTTGTCTGGCTGGTTCCTTACATAGGATTTTTTTAGATTTAATTTCGTAAACGACAAATATGATAAACCTTAATATTGTTCATCATAATTATTTTGTATTTGTTAGATAATTAAACATCATAGGACGACGAAGCCTTATAGCTTTTTTTTTTTTTTTTTTAACTATCTGCGCACTTTTGTTGTCTTTTGAAACGAAGTAAACTCTCATAGCCATGAGCTCTTAACAGCCTCCACAACTAAGCCACACTTTTGATCTTCTGTAGATACACCAAAGCACTTTCCAGTCTACACAACCAAATGATTCGTTCTCTTCTGAATCTGAGTTTATTTCTCCTTGTTGATTGATCTTTAACATCTTTGAATCCGGAGATGACATCGTTACACCATGGTTACTGTTTTCACCCATGGTGCTTGTTTCTCCTTGTTGGTTGGTCTCTTCCCTTCTTTGAGATCCAACATTAACAGTTAAACCACTCTCTTCTGAATCTGTACGTAACGTTGAGTCACCATTGATATTGTTATTGCCCATTAAGCTTGTTTCTCCTTGTTGGTCGAACTCTTCCATCCTTTGAGATTCATCACCATCAGTTAAGCCACTCTTTTCTGAATCTGTACGTAACATTAAGTCACCATTAGTATTGTTATCACCGGTTGAGCTTGTCTCTTTTATCTTTGAAGATTCAAAAATATTTGAGCTTGTCTCTTCTTGTTGGTTGATCTCTTCTATCTTTGAAGATTCAACAATATTTGAGCTTGTCTCTTCTTGTTGGTTGATCTCTTCTATCTTTGAAGATTCAACAACATTTGAGCTTGTCTCTTCTTGTTGGTTAATCTCTTCTATCTTTGAAGATTCATCAGTAACAATATTCTCTTTTGACACGTTAGGTGACATCGATACACAATGGTTACTGTTGTCACCCATAGAGCTTGTTTCTTTTTGTTGGTTGGTCTCTTCCATCTCTGAACCATTGGCAATGTTCACCTCCCAAGAAGCACTCTCAGTTTCATCAGATTGGTAAATCAAACTGAAACCACACTTAAGCACCGGACATTTCTTCTCCACCTTACCTGTAGTACCATCTATTACTTCAAATCTAAGGTAAGCCTTATCATCATCACTAGAACTAGATCCCTTCTTGTCATCGGCCTCGTGTAATTTTTGTTTCTTGATCTGCAACCAGCTTGTGTATCCAATAAATACATGGTATGATTTGATTTCATACGGATCAATCTCTCCTACCGTGCAAATAAACCGCCTCAAATACCCATCTGCGTTCTTGAACTCACAAGTGCATTTCACTATGAAACGATGGTTCTGATCTTGATAGTCTCGAAACGAGACAACTGCACTTAAAGCTACACCAATGGTCCCATTGTTTATCCAATACCGTGAAAACTCTGGTTGTACTATCAGTGATCCACAGTCTTGGTGACTTAACCATGCAGGTACTTCACATCCAGGAAAGCAAGCTCCAATAAAAGATTCCACAACAGAGCCCTACAAAAGGTAAATAATACAATAAGAATCTCAAAACTGCAAATATCTTTTTTTCTAAGAAGGAACTTCGAGAGAGTGAGAGCGAAAGAGATACCAAGTTGTAGCGGTTAAGTGCATCTGACATCAACTGGCTCTTCTTCTGAATGTAGGAAATGATACTAGTCTTTGCAACTTCATCCAGTTTGTGGCAGTTTGAGAAAATGAATGTGGAATGGATTTGATCTGTCAGAACAAGAAAGGCAAGTGGGCGCCCAATGTTGTCAGTGACTCACAGCCATGTGCATTTAAGCGTTGAAGGTTTGGTGGGAGTGTTGGAACAGATGCAAGATTCTCGCAACACTTCAAGTCAATGCATTTTAGATGGTAAAGTTGACCAATGTGAAGTGGTAGGCTCTGGATCATATTGTTTCCTCTTAAGCAGAGATGTCTCAACAAGGGAAGGCCTCTTGCACCATGGTGTGGCCATTCTGAGAGACCAGGGTTTTGACATAGTTTTGGCACTTGTTTTATTGATGTCCCATCGAGCAAAAAGATCCTTAATCTTCTCATGCTTTCTTGTAGATCAGGAAAACTCTCGAGCTTTGAACAACCAGAGAGTATTACTTCTTGAAGAGCTTTCATATCTCCAAGGCAATCGGGAACGGTTGCTAGCATTTTGCACTCCTTCAAGTTCAATAAGATTAGTTTCTGGAGCTTGTTCATGGATGGAGGAAGTCCCCTTAACGCTGTGCCATCTAAGTATAGTGCTTCTAATTGCTCTGAAATGACCTGAAAGTCCTCAAGACTCGAGCAGCCGCTGAGGATAAGAGTTTTAAGAGACTTCATATTCATCTCCGCTAGAGATAGAAGACTTGTACAACCTCTCAGGTTTAGAACAACAAGGCTTGTCAGGTTTTCCATCCATGCGTGTAATTTATCTAGCTCTGTGCAGCCTTCTAGGTTCAAGCTTTGAAGGTTTTGAGCTCCTAGTAACCCCGACAAGTCATAAAGATCGATTGAGTGATTGAGATCGACCCATTTTAAGTTTGATGTATCCTATCATGAAAATAAATTGGACCAGTTAGAATCAAACTTGCAATCCCATCATAAAAACTGAGCTTATGAGATGCCATACCTTAACACAGTCCCAAAGTCGTTTAATCTTGCTATAAGGCAGCTTGAGGTCTATAAGATTCTTCGGGTTGAAGTCTTGAAGTTCTTCCTCTGGGAATCTCAGCCAATCGAGATACCGGATCTCTTGCAACGGTAACTTAAGTCCATCGGGGAAGTTTAATTTGCGGTCGACTTCATGATATTCTCGAGGAAAACGAGAATTATAGAATTTGAGGTAGTGAAGATTGTCCATATCGTCAAAAGCCTCTTTACTTAATGCCGTGTTGCTACCTATTCTGGACATGTCCAAGAAAATACCTCTGATACCTTTGATGGAGATCTTTCCCATGATAACCAGTTCAAGAAGACTAAGTTAGCAAAAACATTACATTTCTACAGATAAGTTTCTATATAGATTGGTCCTCACCGGTTTCTTTTTTAACACTCTGATAATGTCTTGATGGTTCCATAGCCTCTGATGTTGTTGTGAAGCCAGTTTCTTCCCCAGCGTATATAGCAAACCATGCATCTCTACTCGGCCACTAGAGATATCGATCAGGAACTTGTCCGCTAGAGCTTTGATCTCGTTACTACCCTTTTCTGGCTCAGAATCCACCAAAGCTGTCACAAACTTATAATTCTCTGATCTGAAGAAGCAAGTGACATCAAGAAACACGTCTTTCTGTTTCTGGCTAAGACCATCATAACTCACATTCAACACATCTTCAATGCATTTGCTTGGACTATGTGCAAGCATACGCAGCTTGGATTCCCAGTAAGCCTCGTCTCTACCACGGAGCTCTACTCCAAGTACCTTGAGAGCTAATGGGTTTCCTTTAGCGTAATTCACAAACTCTCTTGCTAACTTCATCAAGTTTCCTTGATTGATAGAGGTTCCTATGTTATCATCAAAGACATGATGACAAAAACATTGTAACCTTTCCCTCTCGTTCAATTCAGGGACCACGTAAGTATCATCGACAATGCCCTCAAGCAATGACTTATCACTTGTCACTATAACAATCTTGCTCCCTCGCTTTATCCATTTTCGGTTACCAAGAAGAGACTCTAGTTGTTTCTTGTCGCTCAAGTCATCCAGGACAAGAAATACTTTGGCTTCAAGTAACTCTTTCTCCACGGATTCATGTGTACTCTCATACGTTATCGTCGTGTTAGTCTTCTTCAAAAGCTTTTTCAGGAGTCTAACCCGCAATTCAGTGGGCTCTTTTTCTTCTGAGATTCTACTTGAATCTTTTTTCTCTTCTTCGGAGATTTTACGATTGTATTCTTTTTCTTCTTCTGAGATTCTATGTATATCTTTTAGGAACATTCTTCGATGAAAAATGTTTTTTCCCTTCTCAAACAACTTCTCGGCCAGTGTGGTTTTGCCAATACCAGCCATACCAAGAACTCCAATGATACGAGTTTCGTTGGAGTTATTGTCGCACTCTATCCCTAACTTCTCTTGCAGCTTTTGAAGACGTTGCTTGATCCCAAAAAAAGTTAACCTTTTGTGTTGTCTCCTCGAGCTCTTCTCCTTCTACTGTTAAAGACATATCATACGTTTCCCCGTCCCACCTGTCCAAAGTTTTGAAGGGAGCCTTCTGTTTCTCCTCCTCCAGTTTGATACTGGCCAGCACTCTCTGTACTTGTTTGACAATATCTTTGACGAAATCGCAGTCAGTACTGCAAAACAATGAAGAACTTGAAAGTATGCCCCTCGTCTCAACTCTAAATATAGTAAAACTTCTATAAATTAATATTCGATAAATTAATAAACAGATCCAATAATTAAAAAATTTGGTCCGAATAGGACCAGTGTAAAAATTAACAAAATTTGATAAAATAATAATATAATATTTTTTGTAAAATTACTATGTAAATATATGGTCTCATTAGTATCATAAATTAATAATTATATATACACACCTATATATAAGATAATATACTAATGTATTTTTTTTTCTTTATTAGATATCATTAGTTAACTATCATATCAAACAATTATTTTGTTGTATTTCAAACCATCCAATTGTAGTATAGTCTACTATTTCGTTATCAAAGTAGCCAAAATATTTTGTAAGTTTTTAACTTCTAAATATGCATTATTTTTATTTCTAAGTTTTATAGATTGTTAAAATGGGGCAATTGATGTCATTAATCATAATTTTTAATTTTTGTGTAACATTTGCATACTGAATTCATTGGTAGTTTTTGTTATTTATCATCACCAACTTTTTTTGTTCTAAATATTAAATGTTCAAATCAAAACTACACGTTTATAGCATTCAAAACATTAATTTTATATAGACAAATCATTTTGACATATTTTGATCAAATAATTTCAACATATTTTTCTAGAATTTTAAGATGAAATTTTAAATGATAAATTTTTTGAACCTAATCACTTTATAAATTAATATTTATTCATTTATCTATAAATGAATATTATGATAAATTAACAAAAATAAATCAAAATCCCAACATTATTAATTTATATAGGTTTTACTGTAATTGCAAAAGCTTTTTTTATTGGATCAAATCTAACAATCTATTTGACACACTTTCTAGTAAATTCTAAAGGGTAATTCTTTTTCAAAAATTCTTATTTTCAGAGCCGGTCCAACGAAAATGGTACCCCGTGAAGAATATATTATTCTGATATATTTTTTAATTAAGATTTGATATTTATTGTCTTTATTAGATTTGCTTATTACTTGATTGTGTTAACATTTTTATGTCAAGTATTTTGAATTATTTCCTTGTTGAGAAAGGAAATATTCTCTGCAAGTTTGATAGTCGAGATTTTCAGGTCTCGGGTTTATCAAATAAACCCTTTTGTACGTTGAGTACTTAGGGATCGATCCACAGGGAAATCAAGAATAACACACTAAGAATGCATGAATCTATTTAATCTAAGCGAAAATCAAAAGTTGGTTTTTATGGTATCGACTCAAAATAAAACATTCAACAACCTATAAATGAACAAATCATAGAAAGTAATTCATATGATTAAAACTAAGGACTAGTGCATTTAAATGAACTAAACACAATTCAAATTTAGCAACTTAGAAGATTAGACAATCTAAATGATAATCAAAGAAAGACTTAAACTTTTTATCGATATTTTAACAAACGAATTCTCGGGTGAAGCTACCGACTCGGGTGATTTCTAATCAGCTCTAGAAAAACTTAGACATTCAATCATAAGCCTCCTTAGGCCTTAGATCACTACTAAAGATTAACCCAGGCTAATGGTGTTAATCCCTTTGTCGACTACTATCCGGCATCAACTCTCGTTCGCGGAATCATAGCTAACAAGCAATGCGTACAAGTCTAACTAACCACAATTCACCTTAAGCATCGATGATTAGTCGGTTAAGATGTGAAAAGCGCTTATTAAATTCTCTCGGGAATTTTATCGAACACCTTTCGGGTGATAAATTCCTAATGATCTAAATCAACTTGATCAAGGCTAATCTAGCATTACGAACACTCAATAAGCAAGGATAACCGATAACTTAGCATCTAAAACTCCTAGAACTAAACTATAATCACCCTAATCACACTTCACCCAAGAACTCTAGAAGACTACTCACACATACTCAAATCACAAAAATAAACCGTACAAAATATAAACATAAGCATGATAAACACAAAAGTAGAAGAAAATTTAAGAAAACTTCTCTAGATGTGGCTAGATCATGAAGTCAAAATCAAGAACTTGAGAGAGTTTTTCTCTGAGTTTAGAGAGAGGTTTTTAGCTTCTCCCATTATTGAAAAGTTAGTCTAAACAGAGCCAAAGTCGTGGCTAAAAAGAGAAAAGAGGAGCAGGTGAAATGTCTAAGTCAAGTGGATGGTGAAAATGTCGCTGCTTCAGATCGTCCGATCTGCGTTGAGATCGTCCGTTCTTGGTATCTTCAGATCGTCCGATCTGCCTTGAGATCGTCCGATCTTGGTAGCTTCAGATCGTCCGATCTGCCTTGAGATCGTCCGATCTTGGTATGGGATCGATCGTTCTCGAGTTTCCTGGTCGTTCTCTTGGTCGCCAGATTGACATGTCTTCAGTAAAACGTTCATAACTTTTGATTGCACCATGGGATTTACTTCAAATCACTTCCACATGAAAGCTAACTCAATTTCCTATGACTTTTGTAGAGAGTGCTGAAGCCTAATCGCAACTTAGAGCCTTCATATGAGTAGATCTTCCAGACCCTATGGATTGGTTCCGAAAAATCATTTCTTGTATTTTCTTCCAAATGATCCCTCATCCTTTCTCCAAGTCTCCAAGTCTTCCATTTACCTAAAATGACTCAAAACATATGCAAAAACCTATATATACAACCTAGGACTCTACAATTCAAGTTAAAACAAAATGAGACTCAAATGCAAGGAAAACTCTCAAAACTATAAAAAGTGGAAATGAAAACCTATGAAAATATGCATTAAAAACATGCAAAATATGGTGTTATCAAAGTTTAATGCAAATATGCTGAGGATTAATTGCAGATATGCTGCAAGATTAAAAGGGATCGTTCTTTGGTTTTTCTATATAAGCAGGAGAAGTTTTCATTCCTCTACACACAGAATCACTGTCAAAACGACAAAACAGAGAACATAGCTTTTACATTCGTTTGTGCTGTGTGAGTTTGGGGGAGATCACCTTGAGAAGATACTGTTGGAGCTGTGTGAAGCACATGACAAAGACTTTTACAAGAAGAAGACAGCCCTCATAAAGGGGGAGTAAATTTGATTCACTTGTGTTATCCTTTAGTTCATGTGTTTAGATAGATGTATTAGAATTATGTAGAATTTATAGTCTATCTTGTACTTCTTAAAGTGATCTAATAAACTTGTTTGCAGCCCGTAGACTAGTGGTTGGTTTGAAAGAGAACCAACCGATACCATATTAAATCTCGTGTCGTCTCCTCGTTGTTTTATTGTTTGATTTATCGCTTCCGCATTTTAAATTCAATTATCTAGTCTCTCTAGAAATTTCATCCCGAATTTTTTAAAAACAATTGTGACATTTTCTGTATATATTATTGAAAAGTTCAAATAATATAAGCTTTAAAATTATATAAAGAGTGAATTTTTTTGATATTAAATATCTTCTAAAACAAAAATTATTTAGTTTAAAACCAAAATTTTATCCCTTGATCTATATCTATTATCATAAAAATATAATTTTGGTGGTTCTAAAAAATATTAAATAATTTAGTGGTCCTAAACGGTTGCTTAGCCCGCTTGTCTTCTGGATCAAGCATGCTTATTTTCTATAGAGCTTGTTAGGAGATATGTCATGTTTGAGTTTAAACTAGGTAATTTCCTTTGCATGGTAATTTTTTTTTACAATTGATATAATTTTACTTAGAGGTGAAAATCCAGTTAAAATTTTGATTTATTGTTAGTTTTTGAGTCTTCACTTTTACTGGTTTTATAAAACTGAAACTATAAAATCTTTTCGCATTAAATATTTTTTTTTTTGTAAAAGTTCCTTTTCCAAACTTTTTGTTTCATAAAAATTAATCAAAAATTTTGAAGATTTCTTTTTATTGGACCACTAGATTAGTCAATTTATTTATATTATTTTTGTTTATTAATTAAATAGAGAAAATCATTTAGTGTCTTAACAAATAATATAATAAAAATCATATTTTCTTAACTTGTGTAAAAAAAAAACTAAAACAACACTATTAGTGAAATTTAAGAGCTAAGAGCATCCACATTGGTGAGAGACCAATTCAGTCTCTCAACAATATAATAATATTTTGATGTATTTTATTGAAGAAACTTTAGCATGATTTTTACTTTCATTGGTGGGAAACTCACTAAATCTTTTATGAATATAATATTAATTATTATAGATGATTTTAATAATATAAAAATATATTTTAATTTTTTTTATTTCTAATATTTTATATTAATACACTAATTAAAATAATATTAATTTAATATGATTGTAATTTTAACTAATATTAATTAAAATAATATTGATATATAATTCAAGTTCATGCATAATGGAACTTGTTAGATAGATAATTTTATTATATGATTCATAGAAAAATTATAAATAATAGATAATAACATATAAATTATTCTCAAATTTATTTATCACAATAAAAATTGAACCATTTATTAAATGATATGTGGATGAGAGAATGAGTTCTCAAAGGTTCTTATTAAACTCTCTCAAATGAAAACTGATTTTCATCCACTTTTACAAAAATCTATTATTTATTATTTTTAGTTATTTTTTAATATGAAAGATTTGGTGAGAGGCCACCAATGTTGTTCTAACATATTAGTGACGTAGCGGAAGGTAGATAGATGCAAGGATCTTATTTAGTCTGAGAATATCTAAGATCAATGCCTTCCTGGATTTGTTGAGATCTCTCAAGATCTACCGAAAACAAGGGTTAGAGAATATTCTTCTCTAAAAAGCTTAAAATCTCTTTAATTTTATTAATCAATCAACTGAATACAAAAGTAGGTCTAAACGGCTTATTTATAATAAAACATAAAAACTCTAAGAAAACTCTATAATGTTCTAGAAATTCTAAAAGATAAACACTAAAATAAATAATATAATTAAAATACTGATAAATGAAAATTATCCTAATTATGCGCTGCATATACATCAGTAATTTTGAACAATGAAAAATGGATGGTAGAACGATGTGCATGGTGGAGGTGAACCGTAAAACCAACAAAAGAAAAGAGAGTAAAACTAAACTCTCATTTTTTTCTTTTTTCCTTTTTAATAAAATAAAACTAAACTTTACCATAAACCATCAACCGTTCACTATTAGTCTACATACTATTCGAAATTGTTGAAACTACTTAAATGGCAAAAGAGGAAAAAAGAAATGAAATTACCACCATTTTATCAAATAAAGAATTTTAAAACTCGAACAAGAAAGTGGTCTTACAGATAGTCAGTAGATTTGAGGCCCATAAGACTCGTAACAGTACTCAAAGCATCCTGCAGTACTTCTTTCTCCCTCTCTATCGCTTTCCACTTCTCCTTCACGTCGCTGACTCTTACTTTATAGAAGAGTGGAATGATCTTTCGCCCTGACTCTATTATCTCCTTAGTTGTCTCAAGCAGCTCCTTGATGCACCAGCTTGACTCCATGAAGTTTTCCGAAAAGATGATCAGCACAAGCCGTGACATACGGATCCTTTGAAGAAGAATGTTAAGATGTTCACCTTTCATCTCTTTAGTGTCAACATAGTAATCTACTATACCCAAATTTAGCCCATATTCAAGGAAGCTTAGGAACCCTGTTCTCACGTCTGCTCCTCTGAAACTGATGAAAACTGGATACTTTGTTTTTGTATCAAACGCTTGGTGCTCTGATACGGCCATGGCAAATCACCTGTTTTAGTTTTTTTTTTTTTTTTTGTGTATATTTGTGCTAATAGAGTATGAGAAAAGTGGGATATAATCTGATACGCGTGTTCTTAATTATATTTTACTTTTATAGTAGTGTCCCCAACTTGCAAGTCAATCGTGTGAGAGGGAGAGCACGTGACACAAGCTAATCAAAGACTTGGCTAATGGAGTATTTGTTTTGTCCTCGCATAGTCAGTAGTTGCTGATAAGTGAGCATTTAATGAATTTTATTTTCTTATTGAATTAAAATATTAAGACATAGTGTAGCTGATTGGTTTGTCGTTTTATTGGATTACTTTCAATGAAATAATAAGATAAAAATCCATTTTTGTTATTGAGTCCAGAAAGAGAAAAAAATAGTGTGTCCAGTTTTTTTAGGTCAAGGAAAATGACCAATGTTATACGTGTATGATGAATATCAAATAAAATTAGTTTTAAAGTTTATTCCAGCAAAAAATAGTGTACTATATTTTTCACTAATACCCTGTTCTATTTTCTAATAACATCTTAGTATCATATTATTATTACTTAAATATATATTAGCCATTTCGCCTTTTTTATAATGAAACTCTTTGTACTAATACCTAATGCTAAAGTCAATGGTTGGTTTCGTACTATCTTAAATTGTACTAGTTCTTTATAATTTTTGTTTTTGCATCTTGAGAAATGTAACCAGACAGTCATTTATTGTTTGTCTAGCAATTTTAATTCTTTTTATAATTGTAAGTTTCCGGGTTTGTAGTCCAGTCGAGGTTTTTTTGTGTGTATAGGATATCTCTACCGACCACCGGTTATATGATGCCTCTGTCAACCATGAAAGGTGGAGTTAGACTTTGAACAAGGAAAAGTGGCAATATTTTTCAAATAGAATTTGAAAGAGGAGTGAGTTCTAAAGTTTAAACGTATATGAGAACTCAAGAATATTAAGAATAACTCTCTTATTGCTTTAGAAAATATCCTCTCAAAACTAAAGCTCTCTCAATCTTAAAACTCTCTTAGGTTATGCCACAACTCGGCATCCCTTTATATATAAAACCACACAACCAAATCCTATTCTAATTGGGTAATATATTTAGATAACTCCTAAATATATATCTTTAGATAACTCCTAAAGATGTTTATCCTAATCCCTTTAGTAAAACCAATACTTAATAGGATTTGGTTAACTTGCATTCTAAGTTAACTTCAAGCTTACTTCAACATTCTCCCCTTTAAGCTTGAAACCATTTCTCGCCAAGTCTTGAACGCCAATGAAGTCTCTCATCTCCTTGAATTTGATTCTTCCAAGTGCCTTAGTCAATATGTCCGCCTTTTGTTCACTTCCGGGAACATGCTCCACTTCCACTTGTTCATTCTCGACGCATTCCCGTATGAAGTGATATCTTTTGTGTATATGCTTACTTCGTCCATGAAACACAGGATTTTTTGTAAGCGCTATGGCAGATTTGTTGTCGACTCGAATTGTTACCTTCTCGCATGATTTTCCAATGATTTCTTCAAGAAGCTCTTGAAGCCAGATCGCTTGTTTTGCTGCTTCCGTTGCTGCCATAAACTCGGCTTCACAAGATGATAAAGCTACGGTATCTTGCTTTTGTGAACACCATGTGATTGGACAATTGTTGAAATAGAAAATGTGTCCAGTCGTACTTCTCCCATCATCCGGATCAACATTGTGTGAACTGTCGCTGTACCCTACTAGGCTTGATTCTGCTCCTTGCTTGAATGTGAGACCATACCCAGATGTTCCTCGTAAATATCGTAGAACTTGTTTTAGGGCAACACCATGTGATTCCTTAGGTTCGTGCATGTATCTACTTAACATGCCCACGCAAAAGGACAAGTCCGGTCTTGTATGAAGAATGTATCGGAGGCATCCTATCCTTCTTCTATACTCTTTCTCGTCAATTCCTTGCTCCTCTTGTGCTTTTGACAACTTTAGGCCCGAGTCCATTGGAACTTGGACCGCATTGCAGTCCTCCATTCCTGCTTCTTCTAGAATTTTCAACGCATACCGTTCTTGTCTAAGTGTGATGCCGTCCTCATGTTGATGTACCTCGATCCCGAGATAGTAAGTTAGCTTACCAAGGTCGCTCATCTCAAACTTTGTTGCCATATTCCTCTTGAACTCGTAGATCTTGTCAAGCTTTGACCCCGTGACAAGTAAGTCATCTACATAGACCGCTACTAAAAGAAGATCGCCATCTTCTTCCTTTTGATATAACGATGGCTCCTTGGAACACTTGGTAAAATGTAAGTCTTTGAGAATCTGATTCAACTTGTTGTTCCATGCCCTTGGTGCTTGTCTTAGCCCGTATAATGCTTTATTCAACTTATAAACTTTGTGTTGACTTCCTTCTTTCACAAAGCCGTCGGGTTGACTTACATAAACGGTCTCTTTTAGTTCTCCATGAAGAAACGCAGTCTTTACATCAAGATGATGTATTTCCCATTTGTTTGATGCTGCTAATGCAATGATAAGTCGTATGGTCTCTATTCGTGCCACCGGTGCAAATACTTCGTCGAAGTCGATTCCATGTTTTTGTACGTATCCTTTTGCCACTAGCCGTGCTTTGTGTTTGTTTATGCTTCCATTGGCGTTTCTTTTTATCTTGAAGACCCACTTCAGTCCAATAGGCTTTACTCCTGCGGGAAGATCAACCAAGTCCCACGTTCTATTCTTTTCTATCGATGCAATCTCGTCTTTACAAGCTTGTGTCCATTCCTCCGATTCCTTGGCTTCAAAGTAATTCATTGGCTCGTCGTTCAGGATCATCAACAATCGGTCGCACTCATCTTCAATCAGCAAAATATAATCATCAAGATAGCTTGGTCTTACACTTGGTCTTGTTGTTCTTCTAACTTGGACCTGATTTTCTTGTTGAACACTCTCTGTTTCTTGAACAGGGGAATTCTGGACAGGAGTTGGAGTATTGACATTATTTCCTTCCCCTGATTCTTTATCGCTTCTTTCTTCTGTTCTTTCACCGTCTTGTGTCCTGATGAAGTTTTGTGATATCCCACGATTTCCGTATACTCCGAACTCGAGGCTTAGCATTCCTGGCCCTGTTTCGTGTGTATTATTCCATCTCCAACCTTTCGCTTCATCAAAAATAACGTCTCTGCTCACCGTGACTCTCTTCGAGGTTGGATCATAGAGACGATAAGCTTTGGAGCCTGGTTCAGTTCCGAGATGAACTAACATTCTTGACCGATCATCCAACTTTCTTAGCTGAGAGGCTTCACTCTTTGCATAGGTAATACATCCAAAAATCCTCAAATGCTCTAAATTGGGTTTACGCCTTTTGAACATCTCGTATGGGGTATTTTCTTTCAATGCTCTCGTGGCTACTCTATTAATAATATAGGTAGCGTGTCTCACAGCCTCTCCCCATAAATAATTTGGCACGTTCATGTGTTTAAGTATGCTCCGAGTCATCTCCATTAGTGTTCTGTTTCGCCTCTCTACAACGCCGTTTTGTTGAGGTGTGTATGGTGCAGTCAAATGTCGTGTGATACCTGAATTTTCACAAAACTCTCGAAACTCCAAAGACATAAACTCGCCTCCTCTGTCTGTTCTAAGTACTTTTATCTTGACCCCTGTTTCTTGTTCGACCAAAGCTTTGAACTTCTTGAATTTCTCAAACGCATCACTTTTCTCCTTTAAAAGAATTGTCCACATGTATCTCGAGTGATCGTCTATTAGCACAAATATATACCTGTTCCGACCGATTGTAGATGGTGTAATAGGACCGCAAAGATCTCCGTGAATAAGCTCTAAGACGCTCGTTGCCCGGAACGTTGTGCTTTGTGGGAAGCTCTGTCTTGTTTGCTTTCCGAGCAAGCATGAGCCGCATATCTCCTTTTCGACCCTTAAATTTTCAACTCCTAAGACCAGGTTTTTCTTAACCATTAGTTTCATCGTCTCGATCCCAATGTGTCCTAATCTCGCATGCCATAAGGAGGAATCACTTATTTCTCCTAGTTGTAATCGCATGTCCGTTCCTAGCTCCATACGAACCTTATACAATCTGTTTCTCGATCTAGTCGCTTTTACCAACAACTTTCCATCACGATCTCGTAAAGTTAGAATTGCATCTTTCATTCTCACATCACACCCAGACTCAGTTGCTTGTCCAAGACTGATGATGTTACTCTTAAGATCCGGAATATAGTAAACGTTCGACAGCTTTCGTCGTTCACCACTTTGATCAAGAAACAAGATTGTTCCTTTTCCCGTAATATCAACGCGAGAGTCATCACCAAATCTCACCTTACCCGTAATAGTTTCATCAATATATGAAAAATACATACGATTCCCTGTCATATGATTACTTGCTCCGTTATCAAGGTACCAAATATTATCCAGACTTGAGTGAGTCTCATGCTTATTTGGCACAAAGTTCTTCTCATTGAGATACACAATCTCATGCATCATAAGCTCTTCTGCTTCTTGTGTATCTGTATTGTCATTCTCTTGTACTTCTTGAAGCTTAAGGAGACGATCAGGACAATTTGAAGCATAGTGACCCGGTTTATCACATCGAAAACAAACAATTTTTGACTTATCTTTGCCTTGTCTATCGACTTGGCTTGGATTATCATAATATTGTGTTTGATATTGAGACCGGCCACGTCCTCTTCCTCCTCGGCCATAGAATCGTCCTCCTCTTCCCCTTCCTCTGTTCTCTCCATTATAATCTCGAAAAGACTGATTTTCCATAGCATACATTAGCTTCCCTTGATCTTCTTGTTGATCTTCTTCTTCACAAACTCTTTCTTCATAAGCTTTTAATCTCCCTACTATGTCTTCAAAGCTTGTTTTGTTGAGATCTAACACTTGCTCCAAGGATGCTACCATATGTATGTATTTCTTTCTTGGAAGACTCTTAAGAAATTTCTTGACCATCTTTGCTTCCTCCAAATTTTCTCCCAATGCTGCCGCTTTTGATGATAACTCGGATAACTTTCCGACAAAGTCATCGATTGAATCCGTATCCTTCATCTTTATGCGATCAAACTCCGCCATCAAAGTTTGCAATCTGGCTTCCTTAACCCGTTCAGCTCCAAGGTGTCTAGATTTTATCGCCTCCCACACCGCCTTTGATTTCTCAAGTTCGCCGACTTGCAAGATCAATGATTCGGGTAAGGATTGGAAAAGTAGGGCTATAGCTAAATTGTTCTTGTCACTGTCGTCAGACTCAGAATCGATGATGGTTTCCCACACTTTGTGTACCTTGATAAACGCAGGTTTTTACACCGTCTTAAGGCTATCAAATAAACCTATCGTGCATAGCACTTTAGGATCGAATCCACAAGGACTAAAGATTACACACCAAAGATGCGAGATACGAACTAATCTAGAGCAGATAAAGAATTGATTTTCTAAACTAAGAAATGCAAAGAAAACAAGTAAAATGCAAAACGAAAAATAAGAGAAAAGCATTGGATCATGGGCTCTACTATCCTAAGAGTGAATCGAACAGAGATGCATTAGATCGAATATTCATTATCCTAGAACATGGAACACTAATCAAGACTAATCCACTTCCGTGGCACTAATCCCTTCACTAATCATCCGATAATCAATAACTTCCGTTAGCTATCAGAATGATCAATGAGCATTAATAATAAGTCCAATAAGTTCACTAAACACCCTAAACATCAACTTCCGTTGGCTAGGATATGTAAAGCTCATAAAAGGATTTGTTCAAGCATTTCATCGAACACCTTCCGGGTGTGAAATGCATAAGCTCTAAATTACCAATTCCTTGGCTAATCTAGCATTAAGATCAACCCTAAATGAAGGAACTAACAAATAACAACCTAAACAATCATCATCCAACCATCAATTCATCCTAATCTAGCAAATCCCATGATCCAACAAAAGACTACTCAAACATATCTAAATCACAAAAGTAAACCGAACAAATGAAAGACAATAACATAATATGTACAAAAGTGGAAGAAAATTTGATAAAACTTCACTAGATCATTGAAGATCTAGGAATCAAAATGAAGAACAACCTGGAGTTACAGAGCTAAAACTACCAAATAAAGGATAAAAAAACTAAAAACTCCCGTCCTTAGACTGATTACAAAGTCATCTTATACAAAAGGGAAAGTTGGAGCAGGTAAAAAGGAAAAAGGGAGTCGGCCGGTGGTGTGGCGGTGGTGTTCTGGCGGTGGGGTGTCGCCATGGCATCCTGGCGGTCCATTTGTGGCGGCCAAATGGCCGCTAGGAACATCCCCTGAAAGCTGAGTCTTCATTTTTTTTTGTCTTGGCGGTCCTGCGATAGCGGTCTGGGGTGCGGGCGCCATATCTCCTTAACCGTTTACCCAAATCAATCGGGATCACTTCCATTCGAAAGCTAACTCAATTTCCTACAACTTTCATGAAGGAAGATGGAGCTAAATCGTACGGTAAAGGCTTCCTAGGAGACGATCTTTCAGACCCTTTGGTTTATGGCGGAGGGGGGGTCGCTACGGCGTCTCTGGCGGGCCTTTGGTGGCGGTGGGGTACCGCCAAGATGATTCTGGCGGTCCTATCCTAGCGGTCAAATGGCCGCTAGGAGTTTCTCCAGATGGCTCGTCTTGATTTCTGATCGTGGCGGTAGGGTCATAGCGAGGGGGTGCCATTACGATGGTTCTAACGGGTCAATCATGATGAGGGGGTGCCGCCAGGATTGGAATGCGAAGTGTGGCGGTAGTGTTGTGGCGAGGGGGTACCGCCAGTATCTCTGAGAGTTCCCAAAACTCGACTCTAGCATCCTTTGATCATCCCGAGCCTTCTCCTTCAAGTCCAAGCTTCATATTCACCTAGAAAAGACTCAAGACACAGCAAAAAGACCAAAAACACTACTTCATGATCCTAGAACCTAATGAATGCGAATGAACTCTTAAAACAAACATTTACAATCTAAATGAGGTGAAAAACAAAGGAAAACAAATGAAACCTGAAGTAAATATGAGGTAAAATGCAATGATATCATACCTTAAGTATGATCTTCATGCGCATAGACCACACCGTATAGTTAGTAGCATTGAGTATCGGACATTGAAGGAGAGAAGGACCACTTTCCTTCGTTTTTTCCGTGCGTGCAACTATGTCTCCCATGTTTGACGTTTGTCAAGCTCTGATACCAAATAAAGTTTAAACGTATATGAGAACTCAAGAATATTAAGAATAACTCTCTTATTGCTTTAGAAAATATCCTCTCAAAACTAAAGCTCTCTCAATCTTAAAACTCTCTTAGGTTATGCCACAACTCGGCATCCCTTTATATATAAAACCACACAACCAAATCCTATTCTAATTGGGTAATATATTTAGATAACTCCTAAATATATATCTTTAGATAACTCCTAAAGATGTTTATCCTAATCTCTTTAGTAAAACCAATACTTAATAGGATTTGGTTAACTTGCATTCTAAGTTAACTTCAAGCTTACTTCAACAAGTTCGGTTGATGAATAAACTTCCAACTAAGTTTAGGCGAGGCCAGTATCATTGAAAGTTTCAATTTTTTGAAAGACTAATACTCCACTTTTTTTTGGTACTATAATTATTTTTCTAAAAGATTCAATTCATCAACATGCAATTTTTTTCCGACCATTATTAGATCCACGAGAGACAACATTTTCTTCTCCATATTTTGTATGGACACACTGACAACACTTTTCTTTCTACGTAGAATCACGGCGAACGGCATGATTTATCTGAGACTCCAATATCAGACCTTTTAGTGTATAAGCATTAATTAATTTTTAGTCAACCAATAAAAAGACTTCCATAAATTAAATGTGTTTACAAAATAAAAAATACAGTGCCGCTAGTACTAGTACTTTTAGAAAAACTTTTTTACCAGCCCCTGCAAAGGAAGTAGGTGGATCATGACAGTGTTTTTTGCAAAAATAAACATACACCAAGAAATTTTAAAAGTTGGATAACCTTTAAATCCAAAAATCTAAAATCTTTTATTATTATTAAAAAGAACATTATACTATTACTACCAATACATTAGTTATATTAGTGTAAATTTAAAACTTCTAAAAATTTCACCGTTACAGGCAAAAAAGAAAAAAGGAAAAAAAAAAATTCACCCTTATCTACTAAACTATTAAAAAGACCCAATTTTATAGGGTGTTTTCAAACACTCTATAAGTATAAAATTAAAAATTTTATGGCTAATCCTATATCCAAACACCCATAAAAAGAAATATTAATTCCACCAAAATTAAATTAAACACTTTATTTGCATCTTTCTCTTTCTCTTCTTTATCATTTATTTCCTTATCTAATATTGCAATATTAATACTATGAATTATGATTCTCCTATCACATTTGTTAGATCTTATTTTTAAATTATTTAAAATTATTATATCATACATATAATTAATAAAAAATTAAAAAAATTTCTCCATATATTGTGATTCAAAATTTTAAAAACGGACATATATTACTCAATTAAAGAAAAAAAGAAGTGTGTTCAACATCTCACATTGATTAAAATTTTGGGCAATGGTTCAGAATAATATTATAAAACACACAAAAATGATTTTAAATGCGAATGAGCAAGAAACTTGATTTATCATGCGTCCAAATTTTTTTAAAAAACTTATTCAGTTTTATCCAGTTCATTAGTTGAAATAATTTAAAAGTCCCACATCGATTAATTTTTTTGTGCAATAGTTCATAGTCATGTTATAAAAAAAAAAACCAAAATTATTTTAAATACAAATATTTTTAAAAATGTCCGATTTAATTTGCTACTTATTAAAATAATTTTAAATAATATTTAAAATTTAAAATATTTATTCGGTTTAACTCTATTAAAATATTAACTTTAAAATACTATTAATACTAAAACTATATAATATCGACTAATCAATAATATATATATATATATATATAACTACTCATTTATAATAATAGTAAATTATTTAGTAAAAGTTATTTTAAATACAAATACACTAAAAATTCTAAAATAATCAATCCGAAATGGATAATTATATAACAATGATCGATTATATGATGGAAAGTTTCCGACAACTACGGGACAATACGGGGTTTTTGTCCCAAAATGGGCAGGTTTAAGACAAGGAGAATTGATCATAAAATATATAATAAGTATAATTAATATTTTCAATATTAGAACTAATTACCAAATGTTAAAATGGGTTTAGATATGACTGACAATTACATATGATTGACAATTGTATTGTTTTTTTTAGTTCAGATTAATTTAATATTTAATTCGGTACGATTTGGTCTAAATTATTTGAATGAGAGTATAGAACATCATTCATTTGGCGTATATTTGATTCAAATAACAGAAATTTACTATTGTTACAGAGAAATAAAACAATTTGATGTTGAAAGCACGTTAAATATATTATAAAAAAAAAAAAACTACAAATATTAACAGAAATAAAAATATTTATAAAAATTATAAAAAATCAAGTTAAAATTATACAAACAAAATAAAAATATTTATTAAAAATAAAAAATAAAAACAAATATAATTTATTTCTAAATAATTGACCCGCGGGTACAAATCTAGTTTTATAAATTTTCTGAAAACATGATCCCCAAATCGCGTAGGTAATTGTAAAATGTCAACGGTTTCATTGTAAATCTATCTATCTATATATATATTATTTGATATGTAGTTTTGAAGCAACGGAGACCTCTGAGGCTATAGTTGGGGGTTGCAATTATAGTTTTGCCCCTGGTTATTAAATGAATCTAACTAAAAAATAGAATATTCTCTTACCATTTAACTTAATAATCGAATTTGGGTTTGTGTTTGTTTAGCCCATTAGTTTTGTATCTTATTAAACTCATTTATTAAGCTCCGATTGGTAGATAACGACGTCAAAGAAAATTTTAAAGAATATTTACTTTTTTTTATATGTCGATAATGGTGAAAAAGTAAACCCTAGCTAGGAAGTATCACCGCTTCCTTCGTTTTTATAAGTACTGCGATTAGGTTTCATATCCGTTTACATCAATTTCATACGTTTCAAAACAATGAAAACCAAAAGTTCGATTTCAAAACCCTAGCTAGAGACAAAATTTTATTGTTTCTCATAATTAGTACGTAGCATTATTTTCAAAACCCGTAATCATGTTGCATATTTTATTTAACTTTTTTCTTTGAATCGTTGTTCGCTTAATTATTTGCAATACAAAATTCCTCCATATAGTCTAATTGTTTGTTCTTTTTGTTTTCATGAGAAATATGAAGAAGAGGAATGGTACGACGAGGTAGAGAAATAAGAAGAAGACGAATATGAAGAGCACTACAACAATAAAGATGAAGGTAATTCTTCAGCATCCGTCGTCCACAAGTAAAATAACTAATTCCCTTCTATTTGGTCTCTTATATAAATATTTTTCTCTGCCAAATCTGTCTCTTTAAGCAGTTCACTTAGCAACAATCCTAACAATAAAATCCTCATACCGAAGCTTCCCATCAGATCCAACATCAACCTCACGAATCCACTCATCAAACTCATTAGGCTCAAGCTTCTCACCTATACTTGTCAGAATATGCCTAAGATCCGCCACCGCAACGAACCCTGTACCTTCTTTATCTAGCACTTTGAACGCATCACGGAGTTGGCGATCGAACGGCTCTGTCTTCAAATGTTTAGCCATGAGATCAAGGAATCGATCGAAATCGAAAGGTGAAGATAGATTCTCTTGAGCTGTGATTGATTTGAGCTGTGCTTGTGTGGCGTTTCCACCTAGAGAACGCATGAGGATTCCGAGCACCGACGGCGCAATTTTGCCGTCTCCGTCGGTGTCAAAGAGCGCGAAAGCTTCTTTCATGGAAGATACTTGATCGGAGCTTTAACCCATTTTTTTTCTTTTCCGATCGTCGATTTTGAAATCTGAGCTCTGCGTAAAGACTTTTGTTTTTTTTTTCTACCCTAAAGAAGTGAACAGAGGAGAAAACGTCGCCGTCTTCTTCCTAACAGCGAGAGAGCAGTAGTCGCCGGCGTTGCTGTCTTCTTCTTTGGTTAGTCTTCCGAATCAATTTCTCATTTCCCGGAAACTTAAAAAACAGAGATTTCAGTTAAAGATTGTTCTTTTTCGATTAAACCTCTCTGTCTAATTTCGTTTTCATTTGATCCCTATTTCGTATTAATTTGATGAATTTCAAAACTTAGTTTGTTTTCTCTTCTATAACATGCAGGTTTGTTATTAAATAAGTCACAAAAACAGTGGGTTTTGTTTTTGTTGCTTTGAAATTTTTCTGGGATTTCATTCATCTTTTTTGAATTATGTTGCTGCAATGGTAGGTTGAAGGCTATATGACTAGCTCTCTTTGCTTCTGTTTTTTTTCTTCTCTGTTGTCACTTTCATTGAAACAAACTTTCTTTTTTAACAGGTGAAAAGATTTATAGTCTTACATGTGGATTGCATTATGTCAATATTTTCATGATTAATTGTAGATTCATAAATTGATTTATCTGCTCTATGTTCTTTGATCAATCCTGTTTCTGAACATAATCTATACAATTCATCAACATTTTCAGTTCATAGAGTACTCATCCTCTTTCGTGGCTGCTCTGTTTCTTGAGAGACCGGGGTGAAAAACTTGTCCCCAAATGTCTATCCGGAGGCCTCTAATCTCTCGGCTTCTTCTTCAAAACGTCTCTTGCATGAAAACGCACAGCAGATTTAAGACATGTATTACAAAGCTTGTGAAATTCAAAATGTTGAAAAATGATGAAGAGAGAACATTCTAATGAGAAATTCAAAATGTTGAAGGTGTTTGCTGTGTTACTCAAGAAAAATCATAAGTAATAATACTGCATAATATTGAAATTTTTGTGCATTAGTGTTGTATGTAAATTTGTAAAATTCGAATTTTTCTCTGTTTATTTTTGCATGCAAGACTTGATAGTTGATTCTATGTAAAAGTAACTTAGGAATGTTTTCAATCGAGTATAAGCTACAAATATATTGATCCTTAAATTATGAATTGACAAATTTTAGAGATAAAAATTATAACACAAGATATTGTCTCTACTTTGTAATTTTAGTAAAATCTTATGGTTGATATATTTTTGATAAAAGACTAATCTTTGTATGTTTGAAAATTAGTTTTGAAAATTGAATATTATCAGAAAAATAAATAAATAAAAATTTAATACTCTATGGAATAATTTGAAAAGTACTGGAATATAGACTAAATACTTACTTATTGTGTGATAAATTTAAGTTATACTTAAATATCATGATAATGAAACATTTAGAAATTATCCATGAAAATAGATACTGTAGATTCATCCAATATAAAAATGTTAAATTTAAGATTTGGAGAATAAACCATCAAATCAACTCCATTCTCATACTATTTGCACCATAATCATTCTTAGTTCAATTTCTAAGACCAAGCAAATTAATAAAAACTCTGTTCTGAAACTTCAATGTGGACAAGATCAACAAAATGAAGATGATGGTAAATGTTAATAATAATGAAAATGTATGGAGTAAAGACGAGGAGAGTAAGAAGAAGTGAGAACAAGCGGGAATTAAAGCGGTTCACAAAATGAAAACTCTTGGAGGAAAGATGTTTATTCTATTAGAAGCATCATGCCTTAGACATCTCAATTATTATCACTACCACACATGTTTTCATTTTAAATAAAGAAACATCTAAGATCGAAAAGCATATTCACCTTTAAACCGTTATAGATGAAAATGTTAGAGATTTGCACAACTAAAAGAGTGCAATATTTCATTTTCAGAACCTATCGAATGAAGAGAAGAAACTTGCAACAGAGTGGAAAATTGTTAGAAGAAGAAGAAAAAAAACAACATATCTATGGAAAACTTAACTTTGTATTTTCAAAAAGTATCTTTTGAAACAAAGGAGAAGTTCTTGATATAGATTAAAAGTTTGAAGTTGGCTGCAAAAGTTACAAATGTAAGTATGAAAAAATGCTTGGGGTTTGCAAGAAACGTAATTGATATAAGACTGAGTGGGAACATCAAAAACTTCATTTGATGGTTTGTGAGAATAAATGGGGAGATAAAAACTTTTTATGGTTTGTGAGAGATGAAAATTTCTCTGTGCATGAAGAATTTGGCAAGATAAATTTGCTTAACCTTGTGGAAATGAGGAAAATAAAAAGTCAGTACGAAAATGAAACTTTAGGAACATGAGAAGGAGATCAGGGTTTGGAGACTAAAAGCATCAAACTTAAACAAAGGCTATTCAGAAAAAGCCAAAGAACATAAAGCTCAGAAAAATGGAGATTTGTCCTCTTGAAAAATCGATGAGTTGTTAAGGGTGAATAAAACTTAAACCTGCAGAGAATTTTTCAAGAAGCTAGGAAGTACATATGGAAGAAGAGTGAAGACTTGTCATTAGCGAAAAAGGAGGGCTTGGACAAGGGAACCAACATGTGGAGCATTATTCAAGAACCTTAAGAGCTCGAGAGGAAGGGAACTTGCTGTTTGAACACGACTCAAGAGTTGTAACTTGTCAGAAGTGAATGAAAGATTTGCTGATAAAGAAACCAAAGTGTAGAGCACTGTTCTAGAAAATGAGGTCCACATAAAAAGGTCACTGATACAATCTTGGTTCAGAATCACGTAGAGGTAGAGACGAAGACATTATCTCTAATTCACGTCTTTCACAAATGAGGTGAACTGAATCAATGTGAATGACACCTTCATATGTAATTTCCCATATTCCATAAGAACACAATTACTTACACCAACTACAATTTCTTTTCTTACCAATGACGTGTAAAACATAAAAACAAAAACAAGAATGACTCAACCATATCTCCAAAATAAGCTATAATAACTATGGTCATTTTTTGTTGACTACATTGTTCCACTTATGAGACAACATAAAATACATTCTCTTTTGAAATGATCATTGTTAGAATTAATTCCTAAACACTTTTTCTCTACAGAGTTTGTGTAGGATTTGAGTTTATGATTTGTCACAAGAGAGCGATGTTAGAATTCTTCAATCTCAAAGTTTGATTTCAGTCTTGTAACTCAGAAGGTTCACTATGAATCTCAAGACCATCCTGAGTCATAGAGAGGAAAGATAGACCTTGACGTGATAGCTTATCCCATCCTAAAGTGTCGAAACAGTACCGGCTCAACATATTTCAGAGTCTAGGGTGAGAAAATTTTGTTGGACCCTTGAAATTTATTTTTGTACATTTTATAATAGAATATATATATATATATATATATATATATATATATATATATATATATATATATAACCCCACAAATCTTCAAACCCCTCAAAAAAATCATCGACCAAATCTTCATGTTAGTTTATAAAGGATTGTATTTGTTCTTTTAATTTATCAATGAACATATATATATAAATAATATGTTTTTGGGCCCTCTTCAATCTAATCTTTTTTAATATTTTAATATATATATATATATATATCTACAAAGAAAATTTCCAAAATATCGTTTAGTTTTAAACTTCTTAGTTTTTGGAGTTTTATTATTTGTTTAATATTTTATTGGATTTGCGCTTTCTGATCTTTTATTTTTTTTGTTGTACTAACCGTTACATCTAACTATTTTTGAAATTTTATTTTTGACTTCTATCTGAATGACCGAACTACAAAATTGTGTAATATCAAATGTTAATTTTTAAAAAGATTTAACGAACTAAAAATTTATAAAATTAAACAAAAAAAACAACTAACATGTTTTATACCCGCGCAAAGCGCAGGTTTCTCACCTAGTTTTGTAATTATTCTTTATAAAAGAAAATTTCTACATCTTGGGAAATGAAACCACTCTGTCATTATTTGTTTATCGAGCAATTTTGGAAGTGCTCCGGATTTTCTTTGAAGTATTTTTGGCTTCGTTTAACTCGGAAAGATAATCAGATTTTTTTGTAAAGATTTCCCCCTACTTTTTTTCTTCAACAGTAATACTGTATATATTTTATTCAGTTTATTATAATCACTATTAGTACGTATTTTACTCTGGCAAATAAATGCAATGTGTCAGTTAGGCTCATCTTTAAAAATTCTTCCCCCGAGTCATTCTAAATTTTTTAACAAATTTGACTTTTCTGGCCAGCTACACAGTTAAATAATTATACCAAGATGAAATGGATAAAATAACATATGCGCAAAAACATGAAATGATTTATTGAATATTCCACAACCAATATTCGTGGCTTAATCTTAGTTTTTTTTTAAAACCTGCATAATGTTATGTGTCTTCCGGGCTACGTAACATGGGGGTATTGAATTGCAAAATGACATGAAAGATATATGTAGTCTTCCCGCCTCTTTTCTTGTACTATATAGTCACTATTAGTTGTTTAGTCTGATAAATAAAATATACATTGTGTCAATCAACCATATTGCTCATCTTAATTGCTTTATAGATTAATAATGTTTTTTTATTGACAAGTAGATTAGACTAATAATGTTTCGGGATAGGAGAAAAGTCATTTGAAATTTCTTCCCCCAAGTCTTTCTTTATAATTTTACAAATTTGTCGTGTCCAGGCAGCGACATAATTATTTATACCAAGATGAATTTAATATTTCAAATTACATATGTGCAAAACATGCAACTTTTAATTGAACTCCACAACCTTAAAATTATAGAAAATTATTTAAACTTATCTTATGTATGTAGATTGACAAAAAAAAAAAAAAAAAAAAAATCTGATGTATGAATATACAGGATTTACGTTTGTGTTCGGATAAGATTGCCTTTCTTCAGATGAGACATTTGTTTCCGTGTGTTGGTGTTCAAAGTCGTGATTTTCTGAAGAGTTCCAAGTTTTTAGCCGATGTCTATGGATTTTCCACTGAGGTACTAAGCCCGAGCAAAGTTGACTTGAAAACCATCCAATATATATTTGGATATGCTTATAAGAAGATAATAATGCACTTTTAATGTAACTTCGTCGACATTCACTACTAAAGAATATGATTGATACACCTTATAGCTACGGGCGGATCTAAAAATGAATTTTATGGGAGGCATCATTAAAATTCCTTAAAGAATTAAGGATAAAATTGCAAATTACAAAAACTATTTGATGTTATGTAAAATTATTTGGAAAAACTTCATATGAAAGAAGCAATTGCACATTCCAAATGCTCTCTTCTATGTTATATTTTTAAAAGTTATGGGGCATTAAATAGTTGAGATTACTGCTCATCTAAATGCTTTGTCAATCAGACCTTATTCTGATTTCTTTTATTATTTTGAATTTATTATCTCCACATATTAGAAGAAATTTCCACTTTTACGCTCACTAAATAATTATATATATATATTTTAAAACAAATATATATATCCAACAAAACACAACAAAAAAACTATATATTCTTCATACATAGGTAAAATAAAAGTATTTTTAAAAAAATACTTACAATGAAGAAGTTTTTCTTATAAGTTACTAGGGAAAGAAAATCAAATAATCAGCTTCTTCTTAACTAGAAAGCACAAAGTCTTAAGTCAAGAAACCAGTAAACAGAGCAATCAACAATGTCCAGTAAACCAGTAAAGATCACTTCTTCTGAGGGGACAAACCACGACGTCTTCATCGGCTCTGGCTGCGATGGCACACGTAAATCTTTCGTCAGTCACCTCTCCGATGCTTTCAAGCGCCTAAACATTACAGTCATCGAGGAAGAAGACCAAACTCATTTACCAGAAAGTAGAAATTACTTCCCCAAGAAGACTAGGTTGGATATAGAGAGATGCAAGATCTGTGTTGTGGTTCTTTCAGAAAACTTTGCATTCTCCGAGTATAGTTTGACTACTCTCGAAAAAGTTATTGAGCGGCAGGAAAACAAAACGGCGGCGGCGGTGGTTCCTGTGTTTTACGGCGTTGACCGGTCGGTGGTGGAAAACCAAACTGGAAAATTCGGTGAGGCATTTGCTAAGCACGAGAAATCGGACAAACTTACAGAACATTGTGTGATCCAGTGGAGAAACGCTTTGAAGATGGTGGCACACAATGAAGGTTTAGAATCAAGTAAAGAATCGAGGTAATGAATCTCTTGAACTTGATTAATCTGAATTCAATAATAAACAAATAATTGAGGGCTTAACTTACTTACTTAGTGGTTAATGGTTGGAATATTCATCTTAGCCCTTTTCGGTTTTGCTGATAAATAATATTAATTGATTTAAATTATATATGCAGTTCAATAAATTACCAAATTAATGTTTTATAAGTTAATTTTATTTTATTAATCTATTTTTATAAAATAATTGTTAACATAATTTTCAAATACTTTTATTTTAATTTATTAATATATTAAATTATTTAGATTAGTTATGCAATTTTATTAAAATGTGTTTTCAGTTTTTTTGAGAGAAAACGTGTTTATGTGTTTTGGAGGGAAAACGTGTTTTCACGTTTTTCCGTAAAACGTGTTTTCACGTTTTTGACGGAAAAACGTGTTTCCGCGATTTTGGCGGAATATGTACTTCTATGTTTTTTTTGCGGGAAAACATGTTTTCTCGTGAGAAAACGTGTGTCCTCGTTTTGGCAGGAAAACATGTTTCGGCGTTTTGGCAGGAAAACATGTTTCGGCGTTTTGGCGAAAAAACGTGTTTCTGTAATTTTGGCGGGAAAACGTGTTTCCGCAATTTGGCAGGAGAACATGTTTATACGTTTTGGTAGGAAAATGTGTTTCTACGTTTTTGGCAGAAAAATGAACTTCCGTATTTTTGGCGTAAAAACGTGTTTCCGCGTTTTTGGAGAGAAAATGTGTTTTCCGCGTTTTTAGAGAGAAATATGATTTTGCATTTTTTTTTTTGCGGAAAAGACGTGAATTCACGTTTTACATAAAAATATTGTTTAAAATTTTTTTAATTATTTTTAGTGCGTAACAAAAATTTTAATTTTTATAAAATATGAAATTTTTTTAATATATATTTTATTAGAGTTACAATATTTTTTAATAAAAGTTATCAATGTAAATGATTAAATATTGTTTAATAAAATTAATTTTTGTTTTTTTTAAATTTAAAGGCATTTTAAATTTTTGGATTTTGAGATGTAGATGCAACATCTGGAAGTTCATTTTTCAGCATCTCAAATATATGTGCATCTCATTTGAACATCTAAATAGCAAATCTAAGAGGAGCAAAATGAACATCTTGCATCTACATTCACATGCAAAAATGAACAGGCTTTAGAGTTTTCTTGCTGTATAATTGACGACCGTGGAAACTTGGAAACTTTCTGTGAGAAGAATACTTAATTCACTATTAGTCTAGTCTAGTCTATTCTAGTCTATTCTTTTTTTTTTTTTTTTTTTTTAGGGGGAAGGCTTTCATAGATTAGTCTAGGTTTTCGGTATTGAAAAATATAGTGTTCAATTTGGTGTTGAATCCCTATAGTTTTTACTAATTCGAACATACTCTACATATTAACTTAGGCTTTTTCTTGACTTAATAATATTGCAGTGACTTGAAACTTGTGCAAGATATTGTCTCAGACGTATATAAGAAGCTCTTTCCAAACGATAAGATAGGGATCCATTCGAGAGTGCTAGAGATAAAAGACTTTGGGGTCAATTCGAGAGTGCTAGAAATAGAAGACTTGCTCAATAAGCAATCACGGGCCATTCGCACCGTAGGCATTTGGGGTATGCCTGGTATAGGAAAGACCACTATTGCTAAAGCCGTCTTTGACCAGATGAAAGGGAACTATAAATCCCCTCGTTTCATCTCAGACTTCGAGAGAGAATTTGAAAAGCAGGGAATGAACCGTTTAAGGCAGAAATGCTTACCACCAAATGTGAAGGAGAAGCTTGACATCAACAGGTCCATTACAAACCAAGGCCAAATTTATGGAGATAAATCGCGTGAAGAAAGTGTTTTCTTAGTTCTTGATGATGTGCAGAATCCTATAAATGCAGAGTCTTTCCTTGGAGGGTTTGACTGGTTTGATCCGGGAAGTGTGATTATCATAACTTCCAGAGATAAACAAGTGCTTGTCCAATGTCGCATGGCTGAATATTATGAGTTAAATGGTTTAGATAATGAGGAAAGTTTGAAGTTATTTTCGCTGTGCGCATTTGGTGAGCCCAAGATTGAAGAGGGTTACATGAAAGTTTCAAATATGGTGGTTAAATATGCTAATGGATATCCTAAAGCTCTTAGCCACTATGGCAAAGAGCTGAAGGACAAGAAACCAGAAGAAATGGAGATAGCATTTAGCCAGCTCAAGCTAAATCCTCCGGCTGATATTCTTAACGTATTCAAGAACTGTTATGTTGAACTTAGTGATGAGGAGAAGAACATATTTCTGGACGTTGCTTGTTTCTTTAAGGGAGATACCGTTGACCGCGTGATGCAAGTTCTCGATGGTTGTGGTTTCTTCCCGTGTATTGGAATCGACTATCTTGTTGGGAAGTCTCTTGTGACTATTTGCGGAAACAGAGTGGAAATGCATAACCTAATACAAGACGTAGTCAGGAAAATCGTCAACCAAAACTTAGTTGGTCGCAAACTATGCGGCATTAAGAGCATTCAGCCTCTGCTTGAAGATGAAGAAACCAAAACAAATGGGGAAGACACCGCGAGTAGCAAAGGCACTATGGTTAGACCTTGTTATTATATCTTTTATATGAAACTTGATATTTGATATGTATGTTCCATGTTCTTGCTCAAACTTGTTCTCTTGTGATCAATCTAATACAGGATGTGGGCAAGGAAGTTCTCAATCAAGAAGTACTGGTTGAGATGGGTTGCAGACTGTATGACTTTAATAGCATCCAACCTTTGCTAGAAGACGAAGAAACCAAACCAAATGGGGAAGACAACGAGAGTAGCAAAGGCACTTTGGTCGGTGACTATTCTTATATATTCATGTAAAAACTTGATCTTGGATATGTATGTGCCAAGTTCTTGATCAGCCTTCTTCTCTTGTGTTTTTTTTTTTCAGGATGTGGAAGACATTGAAAGCATATTACTGGAAGCATCTTGCTTGAGCTTTGTTGTAAACCCTATGGCGTTTCAGGATATGTGTAATCTTAGACTGCTGAAAATTTACAGCTCGGATCCTAAAAAGCGCCCTGGACTCGATCTTTGCAAGGGTCTAGTATCTCTGCCTTACGAACTACGACTTCTCCATTGGGAGAATTACTCTTTGGAAACTTTGCCAGAAGATTTTGATCCTGACAACCTTGTGGAACTTAACATGCCTTACAGTCAACTTGTGAAACTCTGGGAAAAATCTAAGGTAAATCAAATTTCAACATGCTTTGCCTACTAATTAATGAATCGTCTATAGCTCAAGTCTTGACATTATCACTTTGTTAACCAGGAGCTCAAGTCGTTGAAGTCAATCAATCTTCATCATTCTGAGAAGCTCTTTGAAATCAAAGAACTTTCAAAAGCTCACGAGCTTGAGATTATCCATCTCGAAGGCTGTACTAGCTTGCATTGCTTTCCAGCCACAGATCATTTAAATCATCTTCAAGTTCTCAATCTCTGTGGCTGCATAGGGATCAAAATATTTCCAGAGGTTCCACCAAACATCAAAGAACTGTGTCTCAAGGGGACGAGCATAAGCGAAATACCCGCATCCATCGAGACACTCTCAAGACTAGTAAAGCTGGACCTAGGGAACTGCAAAGAACTTCTGGATTTTCTAGTAAAGATCTACAACATGGAGTCTCTTGAATGGCTCAATCTCTCTGGCTGCGTTGCAATCAAGAGCTTCCCAGAGATCCCAAAACGAGTAGGAAATCTCAAGTATCTTTATCTGAGCGGTACAGCCATCGAGGAATTACATACTTCACTCTCTAACATGGTTGGTCTACAAGAGCTGGAAGTGAGCAAAAACCTTAAGACAAGCTTGAATGACTTAAATCTCGAGGGCGTGAAGGTTGTGTTGAAATAGATGAAGAGATTAATGCGGAAGATCATCAGTTTCTGTATCAAGTATTCTTTGTCTCTGCTCATCAACAGATCACAAAGAGATAGACAAGAGTTTCAAAGTATTACGGTGAGAAAAAGATTTGAAAAACACACTGCTCTTCACTTGTATGATTGCACCCAAACTCTTTCAACTCTTTCAAGTTTAACTCTTCTCATGATCGTGTTGCATATTCCATTGATGCATTTTATTCTCTGCCATAGCTTCATTTTTTTTTTTGGGGTAAAACTTTGCTATAACTTGGTTTCTCTTCTCATGATCATGTTGCATATTCCGTTTATTACAACGATGAAAATTGGGGTTCTTCTACGTATCTTTAATGTCCCTCCATGAAAGACACTTCCTACTCGAAAAATTAAAATCTTGTGCTCTTGAAAACGTTCATCATATAAAACCGTGCTACACAATGCTTATTTGATAGCTATAAATAATATTATTAATAATAATAAAAAATAAAATAAAGAGACATCACAAAAATTAGATAGAAAGCAATGATAGGTGTAGTTCTGCAGAGAGGACTTTAGCGTTGAATAAGAACTTACAAACCGAACCTGAAGGAAAAATTCATGGAATCTACTTTTCCAATCCCGATTTGCAGAAGAAGAATTACGCGTAAACAACAAAGCCTAACCCTAAATCGAATAGGAAAAAGGTGAAACGAAGAGTTTAAAGAGCTTAATATCATGTTTTAAGGAAAGTTATACAAACTGCAATCAGACCTTGGAATAAATAATAAACTGTAGTCTGTAGATAATGATGGTGAAAAGTAGTCATAGAGCTTCCTTTTGTTGTCATCTTAAATCTAAAGAGTGGTGAGCATTCTTTTTTGCTACTGCAGTACTTAAATGTTTTTTGGCTATATGATAAAGAAGTGAATCCTCAAACTCCTCGTCGAACGCTCGTAATCTTTTTATAAGGCGCATCCGAGTTAGCTTCATATTTTTCCTCACCACCGACGTCTTTATCTTGGTCTTTGTTTCAACATCATTAATTGCATGTTTCATAGAGCTGAGGTCGAAAGACAAATCATCACCTTCCTTTGTCCCAACATCATTGATCGCAAGCTTCATAGAGTTGAGATCAAAACAAGAATCATCACCTTCCTTTTTTTGCTGTCGAATAGTGCCACTGCTCTTTCTTTCCGGTTTCATATTGATTAGACTCTCTCCTTTCTCTGTGTCTAAGACTATCGACGATAAGTTTTTTCTCTTCCGACTTCTGTGGTGTGACAAGGAGAGACTACAAGCGTATATATAGGGAAATATTGAGGAGTCGGTTTGTGGTCTAAACGGGCTTTGTTAATTAATCTGTGGCCCATGAGATGACTATATCATTATCCTTAATGGAACATTGATTTTCCATATTTTAGCCGGTGATGTTGTGTTCTTCGATTTGAACTTCTTAAAGTCAAGGGATTTCTTAAACTAAAAAATAAATCCCTTAAACTTATGTAAAAAATAACTCCCTTAAATCCCTTTGATTAGGAATGTAAAAAATAAACTTATGTAAATAACTCTTTTTAATATAAATTCCATGTAAATAACTCTTTTATATAAGGATATATGCTTTCTATTTTTCATAAAATAATTTAAGATATTTATTAACAACAAATTTTAAATTTATTAATTTTATCTAAATTTATTTTATTTTTAAAATTTTAGTAACCCGTCCACCCTAATCTCGTTTCTAATAAACGAGTGATGACAACTTTTTAGAATTCCCATGATAAGCTGCAAGAGCCACAAAGGGGGTTTTAAGTTAAAGGGACTGTGGAGCTTATGGAAGGTCCAAGTACAAGTCTTCATTTAAGTTTCTTTGGTTACTTTTCAGAATGGAGCTCGAGACCCATACTGAAAAGAGCCAATAAGAGTGAACCGTACTTGGTGAAGTTACAAGGAAGCTTTGTGAGCAAGTTTAGCTTTAAGTCATGTCCTATTTGTCTCTATAAATAGAGGAGAGAGTGTCTGAAGCATGTGTGTGTGAGCTGTGAGAAAAACCAGAGAGGGGAAACAGGGGAAAAGTGAGTTTGGTTTTGCCAAGAGAGGGTGAGAGAACAAGCTGTATTTTCCCAAGTTGATTTAGTGGATTTCCGGGAAGTTTCGCGGCGAGATGTAGGCGTCACCACACTGGTGACGTTGAACTCGTTAAATCTGTGTCTCCCTTTACATTTTCAGCTCTGCATCACGTTTATCTCTTTCTTAGCTCTGCATCATCTCTGTTTCTGCATCTATCTTCAAGTTTCAGGTTTTTTGCATTCATTCTGCTTGAAGTTCTTAAGCTTAAAGGTTGTTGCTGTGTGCTTGAGTGTAAGAATTAAAGCACACAGCACAAATATGAAATTCTCCATATCAAGCTGCAAGATCTTTCCCATCGGGGGTTTCTATGGCAGGCATGAATTGGAGGTTCTTCGAGTTGGTTTTAGAGAAAGCAGTGGAGAAATTGAAATTAGCCAATTTAGTTAGGGTTTCTACAAGGTTGGGGATATTCTCTCGGAAGAAAAAGGAATATAAACTTGGCCGGAATTGAAATATTTTGAGAGTAATTAGGTTTATAACAGTAATTAGGTTTACCCTAATCTACTCTCTATAAATATGTAATCACCTAATTCTGATACAATCAACACATTCAGCATTTACATGGTATAAAGAGATTATGATCCTAAAACCTAAAATCAAAAAAAAAAATTCCTGCCGGCCATGGCTACAAACACTGATGCAATCCTGGATGAGGTAGAATCTTTTTTATAGGAGTTAAAATATGAAAATTTGATTTTATAGGAGTCAATAAGTTAATTTGGCTGAAATTAATATAGTTGTACTTGTATAGCAAAAATACACTAAATTAGAAAATTTATTAGAGTCATATGACCCCATTAATGACTCCTCCCTTATCAAACAAAAATACTCTTCTCAAGATCTGAAAAGGTTGGAGTTATCCAAATTATTGAAAATGGAAACTAGGAATAATAACACAGAGAGCTCAAGAGTTGTTCCAACTTTTCAAGCTTTCCATATTTGACATAAAAGAGAGGGGAGGGTTAAGTCTCAGCTAGCCGAGATAATATGTGAGAATAACCAGATGATATTTTAAAGCTTACAAGTTTATTTATTGAATTGAGTTTTTTTTTTTTTTTTTTTTTTTTTAAATCTTTTATCTCTTTCTGTTATGATTTCCCAGTACAAAAGCAGCACCAGCATAAATTGAGATCACAAGACAAATAAGCCGTATAGGTTTCTCCCACCGCTCACATAAGTTGTTTGTTCCATTATCATCGTCAATAGTATCTTCTGAAGATACTACTGAACTTGTTGCACCTCCTTGATTGGTCTCATCTTTCTCTTGATTGGTCTCATCTTTCTCTGGAGATTCATCATCAACAACTTCACCTTCTCCTGAGCTTACAGGTGAAATGGATTCATCACTGAAATTGTCATCAATCTCTGAAGTAGCATCAAGGTTACTTCTTGATGGAGAAGCAACAGAATTATCTTCAGACTGCAAGTCTTCTACGTTTATTATAGTTTCGACGTATTGTTCTTCCTTTCTGATCTCGCTCTCGCTCTCCATAGTGGGAGCCACCGATGAAACAGAGTTTTCCCCAGTTCCATGCTGGTTATATCTTTCTTCAAAGGTGCCAGTCGTTAAACCGGACATTCTCTCGTCTTGGTTAGAGTATACTTCGGTACATAAGCTATGAACATGTTTAGTGGGTGCATAGATCAGAGCAAAGCCACACTTGAGCACCTCACAGTTTGTAACTGGTTTGGCCCCGTCTGTCACTTCGAATTTCAAGGAAACCTCAGTAGCAACACATTTCACTCCTCTGTCCCTTTTCATTATGTGTAACAAGTTGGTGTATCCAATGAATACATGACCAAAGTCTATTTCTTTTTCTTTTCCTTTTTCAATTGACTCCTTGGTGTCTTGGGGTTTACCGCTGCTAGCATGTTTGGTCCAACCACCAAGAATGCAACTAAACTTGATCAAGGGCTCGTCTTTTTCTTTGAACTCACTGGTGCATCTAACTAAGAGGCGGGTATTATGATCTTGGTGGTTCTTAAATGAGACAACAACGCAGAGAGCTATGCCGGTAAGTCCATCTTCATGCCAATGTCGAGGAAGATTTTGCTTCAATTCTGAGCCAGCCGATCGGTGATTGAACCATACAGGTAATTGCCAACCAGGATAGCAGATTTTAATTAACACGTCGAGTATTGAACCCTGCCAATTTAATACCAAAAATGAATCAATCAAATGCGGAAATATGTTACTCTATATTGGTTGCAAATGGTCATGGAATATGGAGCGGAACATACCAAAAACAGTAGAGCAAAATGCACTACTATTTTTTGGTCCGCTGCTCTATACGCTCTAAAAATTTAGAGTCTAAGAGTCAATAAGATAATACCTTGTCTTGGTTAACTAATGCATCTGACATTAACTGGATCTTCCTCCGGATATAAGATACAATACTATTCTTCGCAACTTGATCAAGCTTGGTACAATTAGTGAAAATCAACGTGGAGTGTGAATGCTCTGTTGCTGCCGGTAGATGAGACAACGATTCCTCAATCTTTTTCAGTGAAATGCAGCCGTGTGCATCTAACCAATGAAGATTTGGTGGAAGCACTGGAAGAGATGTGAGCTTCTTGCAATACCTCAAGTCAAGCCATTTGAGATTGTAGAGATTAAGGATGCTTTCTGGCAAGCTTCGAAACTTGTTTCTGCTCAGACATAAACGCTGCACTGATGATAATCCGTTGATATTAAGTTGGCCTTGATTAATACATAGGTGATGCTCAGTATTATGCATCTCTTTTATTCCTGTCCCGTCAAGTCTTAAAGTCTTCAAATGCTTTAAGTTATGCCAAACTTCTGGAAAACTCTTAAGCTTTGAACAACCAGAGAGTATTAGTTTTTCAAGAGCTTTTAGATTTCCGATACTATCAGGGAGACTCAACAGCTTTTTGCAGTCTTTCAATTTCAGCAAGACTAGTCTTTGGAGGTCCCCGATAGCTGCAGGAAGTCCCTTTATTGCAGTGCCATCCAAGTATAATTCTTTAAGATTCTCTGAAATCAAATTGAATTCGTCAAGATTTGAGCAGCCGCTGAGGATGAGCGTTTTCAGAGAGATCAAGTTCAATGGTGGAAGAGACTCAAGGCTTGTGCATCCTCTCAGGTTCAAGAATACGAGACTTTCCATGTTTCGTAGCTCTTCATGAACTATCTTCAGTTTCGTGCAACCTTCAAGGTTCATACTTTGAAGATTTCGAGCCAACGATAAACCCGACAATGTGTGCAGATTTCTTGAATTATTCATATCCAGCCACTTTAATTTTGATGTGTCCTGCGGCCGATGTAAAGAAAATAAAAAGAATAGATTGTTAATGCAACTATCTATTCGAGGAATTATAATTTTTGATTATAAGCATATGACATTAATATACCTTTTCTCCCTCCCAAACTTGCGCAATCTTGCTGTAAGGCAGCTTGAGGTCTATAAGATTTTTCGGGTTAAAATCTCGGGGAAATTTCTGCTCCGGAAATCTCAGCCAGTGGAAATATCTGATTTCTTTGAGTGTGAATTCAAGTCCATTGGGGAATTTGAGGTTGCATTCACCTTCACATTCTTTAGGACAACTTGAGTTGAAGAATTTCAAGTATCTGAGATCATTCATTTCTTTGAATGTGTCACTGTCTAAAGTCACTTTCATCTGTACTTCAGACATGTCAAGGAAAATTCCTCTGACCTTGGTCGCTTCCTGGAAAGTTGTGTAACAAGTTAACACGCAAGATTAGTTTAGAAATAACGTCAAATGTGTAAATAGAGATCAATCTCACTCACCGCTTTGTTTCGGAGAACAGTGATAATATCGCCATGGTTGGATAGTCTACGCCCACTTGTTGAATTTTCAGTGGATGATTGTGATTCTAGTCCCATTGCGAATGTGTACATCAGATCATTTATTTCAAGTCGACCGCCACAAATATTAATCAAGAACTTATCCGCCAAATCTTTTATTTCACTCACATTCTCATGAACTGAAGAATCCAACAAACTCCTCGCATGATACTCATCGCCAAACCTGAAGAAACATGCCACATCGAGGAACAAATCCTGATGGTGTTTGCTTAGATCATCATATGGAATTCTCAAGACATTTTGAATCGAGGTGTTGATTGGGCTTTTCGCAAGAGACCCAAGCACTGACTCCCAGTACGCCATTTGCCTTCCACGAAGCTCATTTCCAAGTACTTTGAGGGATAATGGATGTCCCCTAGAGTAATCCACAAACTCTTTTGCAAGTTTCGTAAAACTTGGCTCACAAGAACCAGAGAATGCGTGTTTCTTAAAGTAATCTAGAGCATCAGTATCGCTCAGTCCTGGGACTAGATAAGTTTCATATGCCGTTCCCTTAACCACAGAATTGCTGTTAGTTGTGATGACAATTTTGCTTCCGTCTCTTAACCATTTGCTTCCATCAAGAATATTTTCTATCTGACTCTCTTCACTCACGTCGTCAAGAACAATAAACACTTTGCTTTTCTTTAGCTTGAGTTTTAAAAAGTTAAGTGGATTCTCAACTTTTGTTAGATCATTTGCACCATCTTTGCTCCTATTTAAACCGTACAGGAGGTCCTCTTTCAACCTGTGGAAGCCAAGAGACTTTGACTTCTCGCGGACGTCATCAAGAAACATTGTATGCACAAAATTGCCTCTCCAGTCCTCAAATAGTTTCCTTGCAAGAGTAGTTTTACCAATACCAGGCATCCCAACAATTGCAACAAACTGAGTGACCTCGTTTGGTTCGAACCAGAACTTCTCTTTTAATTGCTTTAGGCGTGTCTCGATCCCAAAGAAAGGAAATGCTTTTGAAGAAGAAGAACTCTCAAACTCTCCTTCTAATTGTCCGTTAGACAATTCAATAATGTCTCCTCTTGGACTTTTTGTTCCTTGATTCGGCTCGTTTAGTTTTCTCATTATGTCCTCTGCGATTTTCTCGACGATTGAGCTCTCATCGCTATCAAATATGTCAGAAAAATCAAGTCAAAACAAGAATTTCTATTAAAATATACCGAAAAGGGTAGAGTTGTGGATATCAAAAAGTTTATTGGATCTGAGGCAACTAACAGAATCATTATGACTGTTATTTCTAATGACTTAAAATAGATATATTTTTAATGTGCTCAAATTAAAATAAGCTAAGGAATAACATGACACAATAGGGATTAAGTTTCCTAAACCTAATAGGAATTGTGTCAGGTTCCAAGCATATATAAAAGAGTCTAAAGTTGTAATTTTTAATCATCAGATCAATATTAAAAATCCTAGACAAAAGGGTATTTGCTTCAGAGAACTTTCTTTTTTGATTCTTTTTTTCGTTTTCTTGACCTTTTTGATTAAATCCTTCTTGCATTCGCAACAAGGGCTCAACCTCAAAACAAGCAGGGGAATAAAACAAACTGCTAATATTAAACATGTGTAGTAGGTAGGTTGAGCCATGGCTTGACATTGTGGGTATGGAAGTTTGAATATATCTCCTGATCTACTGAAGTCTGGAAGTAGATAATTTTTATTATTCCCTAATATATATATATATATATATATATATTTATTTATTTACTACACTATTAAAAGAGATATACTATATTCAGTGTTTCTAAACACTCTATTAAAGGAGTTTAAATGAAATACTATATAGGATTATTATCAATGTATCCAAACAAAATTTACCTTTCATATAGAATAAAATTTATTTCTATATCCAAACAATCTCAAAATTTATAATATGCAAACTAACACTAATTTAAATTTCTTAAAATCTCTCTACCTAAATTAAATTATTATATTGGAAAAAAATATCATTCTCCTTTCACCTTTATTTGATATTATTTTAAAATTATTCTGAATTATGAAGGGGAAAATTCCCAAACTTAAATAACTATAAGTTAGTAAAACTTTCTTTGTTAATTTGTAAAACTTAAAATAAACTATATTTTTGTTAAGACCAGAATTAATTACTGTACATATCACTTTTAATTTTCATTAATTAAAATTTGATCTGTGAACATTATTTTTTTACCATCACGTAATATTTTTTAAAAAAAAATCTCTAAAAGGATTGTAACAAAAAAAAGAAGGAAAATATATCACATAGTAACAAATTTTAGACAAATTTCACCATTTTTGATTCGATTGGTAACATCGTTTAAACATAGCGGTTAAGAGTGTTTCTAGCGGTTGTAAACAAGACAGTTGTGGTTAGAGAATCAGAGATAGTGGTATAGAGAAAGCAATTAAATTATAACAAGCGGCTAAATTATGGTTATGATTGGTAACAAGTGGTTGAATAGTAAAACATATTTGATGGAAAATAACATAAAATAAATTAATGAAAAACATAAAAAAAAAATATTTCTATTTTTAGAAATTTCATTAAAGAGTGATAAATATGAATACTATTTTTAAAAATAAAATAAAAATATATAATAAAAAATTCAACCGCCTCGTTTAAAAACGAACCGTTTTATTTTTTATGTGGTTGTAAGCACCCGTTTTTCTCTTCCAACTGCTCACTTCAACCATTATCTTCAACCACTTCTTACAATCGTTTTTTCTAATCACTCTAACAAGAAGGTTGAATGTTACAAATCAAAGTCTTTATTTTACATCATCTCAACAATTTACTAATTATCTCTAAGGTTAATTTATTATCTCTAACTTTATATTTTTCAACTACAAAAAGACTAATAGGTTTCATTAGAAGATTACATTTCAATTTTTATAGATAAAATGCATTTGATCATTTGTATTAATTATGTGAGTCTATCATTTAATCAATGCTTTGAAAACTGGATCAGACAACAATTGTCATCGTCATTCTATTTCTATCCAAAAATATTTCGAGTATTTACCTCGTTTCGCTCACTACCACTCCTTTCTTTTTGGTCACAAACTCTAAAGCATGTTTCCATGGCTCGGCTTTTGCAGGATGAAGCTTCGTTAAATCTTTCAATTTATCACCAAAGTTTCCTCTCTGTTCCCTCACCGTGTTCACGTCCACCTTATAGAACACTGGAAATACTACCAAGTCCCCAGCCTCCACACACTCTTTGACCTTTTCCAGCTCGTCCAAGCACCATTGTGACTCCGTGAACCTGCTTGAGATGACTGAAATCACGATCCGCGACTGCTCTATCCTCTTCAAAAATATCTTCAGATCTGATCCCGTCACCTCGTGATTGTCTATGAACACTTTGATTGATGCCTTCTCCAAGGCCTTCACTAGATGACTAACGAAGCCGCCTCGGAGCTCGATCCCCCGAAAATTTATGAACACTTCGTGTTGCGGTGGCCCGTGGACTACATTTGAGGCAGTTGACTTGGACATCAGAGTCTTTAGTTTGTTTTGGGTCGGAGGATTTGTTAGAAGAGACAACGTTTTGTTGGAAAATGTATAAGAGTGAGGATTTGATTTTTTTTTTTTTTTTTTTTTTTGTTAAAAGGATTTGATTTTTGTTGTCTTACAAAGTGCCAACAAAGTATATAACCTTAATCAATGGTTGGATATCAATAACTACGGATTTGATTTTCTTAACAAAAATAAAACTATGGATTTGATTTTTCTGACAAAAGAAGTGAGAACACATGCATCGGTTATTAAATATCGTCAACTATCAATGGATTTAAATATCTTCAGTTTTATTTCTATTGTAAATGAATTCGTTAGTACAATGACTTCTACCAATCTTAGTTTGTTTGACTTTTTTTTTTTTTTTTTTAACCAAGTGCAAGTATCTCTAAGAATATCTACTAATTATAATAATAATTTAAAAAAAAAAAAAAGTAAGAGGAAGAAAAAGAGAGATGATTATCTTTATACAATTGTCTATAATTAAAAGAGAAACTCTAATGACATTTATCATATGATGAGAGGTTCAATCATATTTTTATTTAATATTTAATTATATTAATAATATATACTTGAAATACTCATAAGAGAACCTTTTCCAATGAGGTTGCTATAAGCTCTACCTACTGAATAATTTTCTTAAATATAGTTGGCGTGTTTTGGGTGTTTGGAACCGTTCTAGGTATGATTGATTGAAAGTACGTTATTTGGATGGAAATAAACGAAATGATTATGATAATGTGATGTGATCAAAATTTTAAAACCTGATACAAACCTACAAATGCACGGTAGTCGCTTATAGTAATCAATGAATTATAGATTAGATTCACCAAAAATTAGAATAACTCACAAATAATACATAAAATGGTCTAAGCTAAGCAAATAAAATCAATTTTGGTTTATTTACTAATCTCAACCTAAAAGTGACAATCTAAACAACCAATAAAATAACAAAGCTAAATAAGATGAAAAGCTAAACGGTTAAATTCAAAGATAACAAGTGAACTTTCGGATAAAGACCATTGCTTCAGATGATTCTTAACTAATTTATGATGTTTATTCTATCTAGCAATGCTAATTCTTAGACTTTAGATCACTAAATCAAATAAGTTCACTTCCATTATATTGATGTTATACTAAATACCATTATTAACCACAAATTTTAGTTTGTGAAAAGTGAAAAGTGAAAAGCATGCATTCATCGTAAATAATTTTTTATATCTAAATTTTTTTTTTCTGACATAGGATCAACAAAACCTGATAGACATCTCAGACCTTATTTCAATGGAAAGAATACATAAGTTTAACCACTATTTTTGAGAATTGTCCAAAAATGATGAGAAATTCAAATTTATGTCTTATTGTTTACGCATAGAAAATAAAATAGACATTAGAAAATTATATGTCATTTCTTTTTTGCTTAAATGTGAAATTTATATTAAGTGGTAGAGTGTAATTATACATGACGAGGGAACAAATTAAAAACCAGAAACTGATTTTTTACGTCTGAAATATGGTGGCTACATAATAAAAAAAGAAGACATAAGTGAGATGATTTGGCCATGTATAACTTTGAGAATAGTGCAAACCAAAGAAGCTGTAGAGTGGCTTACTTGTCCATAACGTCTTCTGTTTCGTTCTCTTCATATATGGTAAGATTGTGGATAAAGGCATAGGGAGCAAAATTTTGTCTAGTAATCGAATATGAATAGAACCACTTCTAATTAATTATAAATTATCATTATATATATATATATATATGTTAACAATGAAAATATTATAAAACCTCTATTACAATAATGTACATATTGATGCAAAAATAATTTAATAATTACATACAAGGTCACAAAAGTAAAATAATATTTTTTAATTTCTAATAATTTAAATTTATGAAACTATATATAATAGAATTAAACACACAACTTTATTATCTTGAAATAGATTAAAACTCATACTTTATTAATTAAATATACATATTAATAAAATTAAATAACATAAAATTAGTTTGTACGTACGAAAAATTATTATAGTAAGATATCTTTTCTTTCTTATGAGTCAGACAAAATATGTAGAAGTACAACTTGCAATTATTAATTAAACTACTAAATATTAAAAAGCTATTATCGATAAACACGCATGTTGTTTCGTTGACTATACATTATACAAATATAAAATGACCAGATCCATTACCAAAAAATAATGACCAGATCTGTGATCAGAAAAAATAAAATATAATGACCAGGTCGATGATTAAAAAATTAAATAAATGACAAGGTACAAGGACCACTGCGCTATGTGCGCGGAAAATATTTAAATTATTAATAGGCATTTTGTTTTTGGTTAAAGAACTATAGGCATCTTACATAATTAATTCTGATGCTTCTACAGTTCTACCCATCTAAATTATTGGTTTAGTTTAAACCCTAAAACATAGTTAACAGGCTTCAATGCAATATTATTTTATACTCTTTCCGTTCTATTTTTATAAGATGTTTTGATTTATTTTTATTTTTTGTTAGATGTTTTGTAAAATTTTATACAAAATTCATATATATTTAATATTTTAAGATAATTATATTATAAATTATTATTTTATTGGTCGAATGGATTAAAAGTAAAAAAATTAAATAATTTTTTTTAAATAGATTTCTTAATATGCGTTTTAGCCAAAAAAATTCAATAAAATAAAACCGAATGAGTAGTACTTTATTATTTTACTATATAAATCTTGAAATCTTTCACCATAGACCGACACATTAAAAATTTGAATTAACGAAATTGAGACATATGTCAATTAAAATCTCAGAAATCACGATATGTCAAATATATATCTTACATTGTTAATATATCAACCTAGTTATATAGAAAAAAGACTTGTTAATACATTAACAAAAAAACTTATAATTCTGCTATTATATATATATATATATATAAAGAAATTTTAAAAAATAAAATATAAAGGAAATTTCTTTATCTTATGGAAAAAGATCAATAAAATTTATATATTAAAATTTGCAACATATTTAATTAACTATTTCCCTAATTATACCGAAAATGAATTTCTAATATATTAAAAATAAAAACATTAAAATTTAAATTACCGAGACCGTGACACATGTCTATTAGACTATTAGATTTTGATATGTTTAAAAATTACGATTTTTTCTCATATATCTATTTGAATTGACTTTAATTTTAAGATATCTTATTTTCTATTTCTTCAAAAACCTTATTCCTATTTTTTTGTTTCAATTTATGTTTGATCATATTTGATTTATAGTCGATACAATAAGATTAAATTAAGTTCCTAATTCTTTGCAATAATATTTTTCATTTTCAGAAAAAATATCAATAATTAAGAATAAAATAGTTTAAATAATTATATATATTTTTAAAATTAGATCAATTTAATAAAAAAAAATTTTATCACTAAAGTCTAAAATGTTGTCTTCTTAAAAAAGGGAATTTTTAATACAAAATAATATTTTTTTTGTTAAATTCAAAAAAAAAAAACAACAAATTGCACAGAGGTCAGGTACTAACTAGTATATACATAAAGAACATTAAAATGGGAAAAAGCTCATTAGCTTGATGAAAGGGTAACTTTAACACAACAAAAATGAATAATCTTACATGCAATTTATTTATATCACACATCAAATTTCCTAATTTTAATTTTATATCTTGTTTGTCCTCTACTTATTTTTTCTGAATGTTTTTTCAAGTAAGTCATTTCTTAAATATGATTTTTTTTTTTACTTTTTTTAATAGTTACATGGCATTAGTGAAGAAAAATATTTAAAATTGAAAAATAGATAAAATACATATGTATTTTGTGAAACACTAGCATAATCTAAAAGTCCAGGGAATTAAAAGCTTGAGCACTATCGAATCAAAAAAAAATGTCCAAGCAAATTTAATGAGGGGCAATTACATAGTTTGCACTTTTCTTTTTGGTTGAATGAAATATTCATTAATAGGACTGATGGTTAGTTATATACTCCCTCTGTTCCAAATTAATATAAGTTTTAAGTTTTTTCCTTATTCCATTTTATTAGATGTTTTGTTAGTTTTTATGTAAATTTTACATTTTGATTGGCTAAATGAATTTTAAATAAAACATTAAATGATAATTTTATAAAGAAAAGTAGGTTTCTTAATATGTGTGTTTTTAACCAAAACATCTATTAATTTGGAACAGAGGAAGTATACAAATGGACTAATGGTTAGTGGATTCCTTTGAGGAGATTATGCCACTCGCAAAGAGGTCATGAGTTTGAGTCTATTTGGAAGGGATGACAAGAGTCATATATTTGATATAGTCAACGGCTGGTCATGCTACTACGGAGGGGATTATGGACCGAAAGTGTAGAACCCCTCCATCATTCGTGGTAAAAGCTTTTGCGTGCCGTGAAATGATACGATTTCTTATCACTTTGCCTATCCCATGAGCAAGTTGTCGAAGACGTTTTGCCTTAAAACACACATATTAAGAAGTTATTTTTACTTTCTAAAAATACTATTTAATATATAAATAAAAATAATTCAGCCAATTATTTAAAAAACTGCAAATTGTTATTGGTCACACAATATTCAATAAATAAAAAGTACATAAAAATGTGAGAACACTTTATATTTTGAAACATAATAAAACTTCCAAAACATTTTATGTATAATGAAACCGAGGTAGTAGTAATTATGTTGGGACAGCGTATTTTAAAAGTATTTATCGTTCATCATGGCTGATATATTCACTATATTGTGATGAACATTTTCTGACTAATCAAAAATCTTTTAATTCAATGATTAAATGGTGACAGCACATTTTACAAGTTTGTATGGAGTATTATTTTCTGACTAATCTAAAATCTTTTATCGTTGTCTTGACTCTATCTTGAATTCCTTTTTCTTTAATACAAATTGCATTCATACTCACGATTAAATGGTCAAACAACTTAGAATTGATTTACGATGATTGTTGTTATACTCTCTCCGTTTCACATTAGTTGTCGTTTTATATTATTTTACATATATTAAAAAGCAATTAATTTTTTTTGTTTTACTTTTAATTAATTTATATTTGTTTGATTTATTTAGTTAAAACATTAAAATAAGAAGATAAATTTGAAAATTCTACCAAATATTTACATTGAAAATCTAAAACAAAAACTAATTTGAAAAGAAATTTAACTTCTAAAACGAAAACTAATTTGAAACGGAGGGAGTAATAATTTTTATTTCTTCCGTTTCTTGAAAAATATCATTCTGAATTTTTATTTTTGCTTCAAAAAGAATAACATTTTATATTTTCGATATAATTTTTTAATCTAATTTTCTAATTTCCTTTTAATTTAAAGTTATTTTTCTTTAAATTTAAATCATTTACTACTCATTAAATAAAGATATATATGTCTAAAATTAAATATTTCTTAACATGCGTGAATTATGTCAAAAAAACGACACCTTTTATGAAAAGGAGGAAATATTTTTGTATTGTTATCGAAGAAGTTATAGTACTCTTTTGCCCCGAAGAAGGAATCGACTTCCCTTCCAGATGAAAATTAAACTATGATTTGCTTAGCTCTCAATTTTTTTCCGGCGACTTGTGGACACCTTTTCCGATTCTCTGTTTATGGGGTTTTTTTATTTTAAAAAATAATATAAAAAAGTATGTCTAACCTTCTTGGTCAGTGTATTATATTCATATATATCGAGAAACAACACCACATTATTAAAAACAAAATAAAAATAAAAATAACAGCACACTTGACTACTTACTCTGTATTGCTTCTAAAAAAATGCAGCAAAAAATAGACTCCCAAGAAAATCAATGGAGACTTCAAGTATAGATCAGCATGACGTATTCATCGATTTCAGCTCCAAGGATACACGCTACTCCTTCGTTAGCCACCTTGACGCCGCTTTCCGCCGGAAGAGTATCTCTGTGTTCCTTGCAGACCACTGCAGCCACGCGGCAGCTAAGCTGGAGTCCGGTTTCCGGTTACCGGACGAGATTCAGTCAGCCATTGAGAGATCTAAAGTTTATGTGGTTGTTTTCTCCTAGAACTACGCATCCTCGCCGCTCTGCTTGGAAACACTCGTGAGGTTTTTGGATCTCCAACGGCTCGAAGATGGTCCGGTAGTGATTCCGGTCTTTTACGGTGACGTCACTCCATCGATCGTTGAGCAACAGACGAAGAAATTCGAAGAGGCTTTTTCCAAGCACGAGAGTTCTTTCTCCGGCGAAAAAGATCGGGTAGAAAGATGGAGAAACGGTCTGACTGAAGCTGCCAAGTTTCATGGCCATGGATCGATTGAACAACGAAAGTAAGTTCGTAAACTTTAACCAAAAGAAAAAAAAAAGTTTGTATATATATTAATTAGTAATTTTATTTTTTTAATATTTCACACACAACCAGATATGAATCTAGGTTATGACAGGGCAACTGCGCTAATACTGATTACATATTCCAGGCTACTATTACAAATCCTAATTATTAACTTTTGTATTTAATAATTAGTTTGCAAGATACACCTCCATTTCTAATTGATTGTATTTTTAGAAAAATAAATTATTTTTAAAAAATTATATTTTTCGGTTTTCTATACATGTTTTATTAGTTATTAATGATAAATTGTAAATTTCAAAAAATATTATTGAATACTAGGGGTTTAGAGTTATACAAAATTGTTGATCATAAAATATGATGCATTTATAATTAACTTTTAATGTGTTTTCTTAGTGTGTGAAAATTTTAGAAATAAAATGAATTAGAAATAGAGGGAGTATATAATGCTGTGAATTTGTTATTTTCAAGGATTAAAAAAAAATCTGGAAGTTTTAGACATATATTTGTTAGAACCAGAATCGGCCGTTAATAAATTACTTTTCAACGAGAATCAAACTTATATCCAATATATGCTTAGGTTTTCAGTATTTCCTGAATTTAGCTACTACCAAAACCTAACGGTAGTCTTTTCATGTAATTGGAGTTTTGATATTTTTTTCTTTAAATGGCATCATTTGTCGATGAAACTTTTTTGTTAAAAAAACTTTTAAATTACATATGTGACTTCAAAGCTAGACGAATTAAAAATATTTATATCTATTAGGGTTGATAAATATAGAAGAGTGGGAATTTTTCAATGTGCTGTTAAATATTTTTACAATATCAACCAATATCAGTTAGAACACAACCAATAAGTTATGATTTGTTAGTCATGTATTAATTGTAAAACAATTATTCAAATCTGAAATACAATAGTCATATTTCTCATTTGATCCCTGAGTAGATATATATCCATCCATATGTATGGTTAAGTACTTGATTAATGAAATTTAAAGAGAAAAAAATAATAATACTATCAACGGATAAATAAAAGATCACATAATGAAACAACCGTGTGTTAACAACTTGCAGTGACTCGGAGTTAGTAGAGGAGATTGTTGAGGATGTGCGCGAGAAGCTGTGTCCAACTGGTAAGATCGGATTCTACTCGAGGTTTCACTGGATCGAGAACTTGCTTTCCAGGCAATCTCATGACATCTACCGGTTAGGGATTTGGGGTATGCCTGGCATTGGTAAGACAGCCATTGCTCAAGAAGCATTTAACCAAATGTCTAAGGACTTTGAAAATCGGTGCTTCATCCACGACTTCCACGTAGCATTTCATGAGAAGGGACTACACATATTGCGGGAAAAATATTCGATCGACAAACTAAGAGAGAAAAAAGTTCTTGTTGTTCTTGATAATATGCGCAATCCGATGGATGCTGAGTCTTTCCTTGGAGGATTTGATCATTGTTTTGGTCTTGGAAGTTTAATAATCATAACATCCGAAGATAAACAACTTCTTTATCAATGTCAAGTTGAAAGTGTTTACGAGGTACCAGCTTTAAACAAGAAGGAGGCTCTACGGTTATTCACCCGGATTGTGTTTCCAGAAAAAGAACCAATTGATAGTAATCTAGTAGAAGTGTCAAAGAAGGTCGTTGACTATGCTAATGGGAATCCTTTAGCTCTCTGCATCTATGGCAGAGAGCTGAAGGAGATGAAGAAAACAGAAGAAATGGTGGCAGAATTCGAGACGATCAAAAGATGTCCTCCACGGGAGATAATGGATGTGTTCAAGAGCAGCTACGATGCACTCAGTGACAATGAGAGGAACATATTCTTGGATATTGCTTGTTTCTTCAACAATGAAAAACTCGATGATGTCATGCGTATATTGGAAGGGTGTGGTTTCTTTCCACACGTTGGAATTGACCGTCTTGTCGAACGATCTTTACTGACAATATCAAAGAAAAACAACGTTGAGATGCAAAATTTAGTTCGGGATGTTGCTCGGGAAATCGCCAATCAAGAAAAGAATCTAATTTTGAGGCGTCGCAGAATGTGGGATCCTTCAACCATTAAATTATTACTAGAAGAAAATAAACCTAAGGTACTACTGGTCACATTCTGATTAAAGAGGTGTAGGTATGGGCTCTGGATTTGTTCCCTTATTTTTCTTCCACCAAATGAATAGGTTTGGTCTAAATTGGATTGCATAGTCCTGTTCATCAATCTGATCCTCATGTATGTGTGTGTGTGTGTTATTTTCAGGGCACTGAAATTATTGAAGGGATTTTCCTTGACACAACAAACTTAACCTTTGATGTTAATCCTAAGGCGTTTAAGAATATGTATAATCTTAGACTGTTGAAAATCTACAGTTCAAACTCTGAAACTGCTCGAGAACTCGATCTTTCTAAGGGACTCCGCTATATCCCTTATGAGCTCAGGCTACTTCACTGGGAAAAGTATCCGTTGCAATCGTTGCCTCAAGAATTTGATCCTAGTCATCTTGTTGAACTCAATATGCCTTATAGTCAGCTTCATAAACTCTGGGAAGGAACCAAGGTTAGACTAAATTCTGAGAACCGTATTTGTTTTGTTCTTACATCAGTTGAGCTATTAATTTATGTTGTTGTTGTACAGAGTCTAGCGAAGTTGAAGATAGTAAATCTTAGCTATTCACAGAAGCTAGTTGAAGTTGATGAACTCATGAAAGCTTGTAGCCTTGAGCAAATCAATCTTCAAGGTTGTACAATCTTGAAGAGCATCCCACACATTGATCAGCTAAAGAATCTTCAACTTCTGGATCTTTCTGGTTGCACTTTACTCAATCGTACAGAGATGATAGAGGAGATAAAGAGACTTTATCCAGAAGGTGGCCTAAGAGAAACAACATCTGAGTCAATGGTGTTCTCTACGTTAGTAAAGCTGGAACCTGAGGATAACACATAGAGCTTTTGAAAAAAAAAAACAAAATGATTTACTATGTTGAAGACTATTGAGCTGCTCAAACTTTCATGTCTAAACAGAGACAGTCATTGCATAGTTACTCTAAAATAGAGCTTGAAACTCAGATCAGAGTGTTGTTTATTTGACATTTGACAGAAACTAGATGAAAATGTTGTTCAATATTTTATCTATGCTATGAGACAAGACAAGTAAAGGTAGATAGTATGGCTGGGTTGGTTTTGGTCCATTTGGATTGTGAATATTATTACTCTGTTTTTCTCTCGCTCTGTTTTATTTCCGTGGAGGACAAGCTAAGCTACCGCTTCTTGCTAGATAAGAAACCAAGCATAAACGATTTAGAGGATGTATTGGACTGAATATTTGGGTTTTAATGAATTTTGAGATGATTTGGTTAAATTTTGGTGAATTAAGAATTTTGTTATTAAATTCTCTGAAATCTCACCTTAAAACATGAGATTTTGGTCTCAATAACAGTGGATTTGATTTTATATTTTATAATCATTAATCCAATAACACTAGATTTTAAAAGATATTTTAAATTTTTGTTTCAATAACAGATGATTTGTCTACGTATAAAATTTGTCATTTTAACAAGGTTGTCCAATTTATATATATTGGAATAGCCACACAACCTCGCCAACTCTCTCTCAAGCACTAGTCTGACTCGGTGTACTTCATGGACAAGATAGCCCGAGAAATTATCGACTCATCTATCATCTTCAATAGTACTTCTTCTAGCTGTTAGCATTTATTTATACGTAGTTGTTGATAAAGACTTTAGTATTATAGCTTTCCAAGGCCTTGACGAAATGGCTGAAAAATGTATACCGTAACTCCTCCCCACGATAATTGATGAACACTTGATGTTGAGGTGGGATTTCTTCGATCATTTAAGGTCTCACCACGAATTTTTTTTAAAAAATTTTTTGGTTAGGATTGTTGTATTAAAAAAAACTACACCACAGCTTGATTGTTTCATTTTTAAAGCTGTAGGGAATTAAGCTTTGCTGCACACAGAAACTAGAAAAGTAGAAATATATTTAAAACTCTCTTTATTAAAACCGAAAAGACCATAATATAACAAATCCCAAGAGATAAATATGTTCTTTTCCCTTTGGTCTAACCCAATAGAACCCTCCAAATTAAAGCTCTATCTAGCTTGGATGAGTGTCACAAATCACAATGAAGACTTCATCTCTAAATTTAATAGATAGTAAAAGCAAACATCCTAGGAAAAGAACATATAGAAATATAATCCTTAGCATTTTCCCAAAATCAATAAATAGAACTTAAAAAAAAAAAAGAAGTTATCCCAATAGAAGAATACTTATCATAGTTCTTCATTACCATTAAAGATTGAGCTTTAGCTTGGTTTTTTCCGCACAACAAAGGTTGACGAGAGAATCCGTCGCTTGGCTGCTTTCCACTGTGGAAATGGCTTGTAGAATTTTCAATACCTCCTCAACGACAATTCCAACAAAATCATTCTCCGATATGGTGCTGCAATTGTTAAGAAAAATTGTTGACATAAGTTCTTTTAAGGTTCACACAAGAGGGTGCATGCATATAAAAAAAACTGGTAATATAAAGGACGGCTTCGATAAATTTTATCAGATCTAACAAAAAAAACCTTACAATATATTTGATATATTAACATCTCCAAGCTACTAGTTAAGTACAGCTATATGTTAAAATATGTCAAACTTTTGTTTAGATATTAGAGATTTCTTTCACTTCTCAACAAAACATAGAATTAAAAGTATGTGTTGACATGAAGGTTTAATTTTGTCAGATTTAGACGATTAAATAGTACCTTTCCACATGGAAAGTCACGCCAAGCTTATTCGAGACAACCGCAATTGCCTCTTTCCATCGCTTTATCTTAGGTTCATCAGACGCAAACTTGTTCTCTTTATCTCTGAAATGGTCACCAAACTCTCCCTTAAGTTGTTTCACATTGTCTGGAGTCACCTTGTAGAAGATGGGAAACGCCTTGTGATAAGAGTAAAGGTATCCCCAAAATTAGTAATATATGTCAAAAGATTCTACAGTCTACACCTTTTCATAGAAGTAATAACATTGGTCTATATCCTTACTTCATTTCAATCGATATGATATATACATATATATATTAGACATGTTTATAATCACACCTTGAGCAGGCCTTGGTGTGCACGTTCTTTAATCTTTACAAGTTCATTTAAGCACCATTCTGATTGCGTGTACGTTCTAGAAAACACAACTATGGCAATCCCGGAATCCTCGATCCTCTTGAAAAGATTGTTGAGGTCTTCACCTTTTTGCTCGTTATTGTCTATAAAGGCGTTGATCGCACTTCTCCGAAGTGCATCCACTAGATGACTGATGAAATTATAACGCACCTCTTTTCCGCGGAAATTGATGAAAACTTGAACATTCGGTGGCTGGACTCTATCGTCCATGTGACGGTTGGGGCAAGTTCTTTACACCAAAAGAGATAACATATGACTAATAGTTTGTCTTATAGAGATAAAGTTTCTAGAAAGACCAAAGGGTGGTTGTAGGTCACCTGTTATGGAAATTATTTGTTTTAACCTCTGAAGAAGAATTATCGAACTTTTTTCCTTCGTTCTCCATTGTTCCATTGATGGCACCGGCCTTAAAACTGGTAAGAAAGTGAGAGAAAACAAAGTGATCGTCAAGTTATCTCTATTCCAACAATAAATCTTTAAAAAAAATTAAGTAGCAAATAAAAATATAAGGTTTTGCAAGAAAAATACTTACATTAAAGGTGCGCTCATATAAACAACTTGTTGGAGATAAAAAAAGAGAAGAAGAAGAGAAGCTATTTTCATTCTAGTTTTATTACGATTAATCTTCTTTTCCATTTTATCCAAGCGTCGTTTGAGTTCAGAAGTCTTATCCCTTTCTCGAGTGTCGCTATTTTCTGATAGATCCACAGAAGCCGTTAGGCTTTCCTCCGGTGTACTTATGTTCAGCCTTTCCTTCACCTTCTCCACAATTTGGATGATTTTGTTGGTCGAGGGGCTGCAATACGAGTGAGAAAAATCACGACATTCCTACCATGAAAGGTTCTAAAATCAATTTGTAGATTCTACAACATTTTAATTTATCATCCATTTACGATTTTTCACAAATGGTTTCCCTAGATAAATAGGATTCAAGGATTTTTACAGTTTTTACCAATTAGTAAACAAAACCCAAAAAAAAAAAAACATATACTGTGGGTTTTTCAGTTTTTGAAAAAAGAATTGTGGTGGGTTTTATTAATATATATATATATATATATATATATATATATATATATATATATATCTTTGTTTTGCAATTACATAAAAACCAAAAACTAAATCTATTTCAAATTATCATTCAAGTTTTTTTAAAACTAAAATCTACATCAAAAGAAAAAAAAAAGACAAAAACCGGGTGGAGGTATTGATTCATATTCTCAACCAATTGGGCAAAATCAGTTACCTTCCCTTTTCCACTATGATGCTGGCTTTGTAGGAAATCGACTTCAAAGCTTTCTTCCAAACCTCCTTGGTCGCATCACTTCCCCTCAGATCCCTGAATGCATCACCGAATTGTCCCCTCATGCCTTTCACAGTGGATGGATCCAACTTGTAGAAGATGGGAATAGCCACCAGTTTACCTTCCTTTACACAATCATTGATCTTGGCTAACTCTTTTAAGCAATTGGTTGATTCTGTGTACTTCCCGGAGAAGATCACCAAAGCGATTCTCGACTGCTCTATCTTCTTGAATTGTACTTCAAGCTCTTGGCCTCTGTCTTCGTCCTTGTCGATGAAGACGTTAATTCTATTCCTTACCAAGGCCTTGACGATATGGTAGACGAATCCATTGAGGTGAACGTTCTTCCCCACACAATAATTGATGAAAACTGGAAGTTCTTCTACTTGCATAGTGAGAAGCCGGAGAACACTGATTCCAGTCTAGTTGGAGGTTGTTTGGAGACCATTATAAGTTGAATCGTCTATTATGCAAAGATCTTTTAGTTCACATTATTTAATTACAATTTGTTCTTTTCTTTAGATTATCTTTTTCTTGCTGCATGGAAATTATTTTAATTCATCTATCAGTGAAGTGGTTGTGTGGTCACTTTGGAAAAGTCAGCACTCAGCACTCAGCACTCAGCAGACAACAGAGACTTTGTCCGATAGCTGTTACGATCTTGGAAATGTGTTTTTAATTGACAGTGGAGGATCCCGCTCATGGCACGGAGAACTGTTTTGGCTCTCGCTGGGTTTGTTTTTGGAGAGAAGGTTTATAGACACAAGGCATGAGTGCAACTTGCAAGTTTTTTTTTTTTTTTTTTTTTTTTTTTTAATAAACCGCGGGAGTAACGGACCCGAAGCACAAAAGAGCTAACTCACTTGTGTTACCATTAGGCCACCACTGGTACAACTTGCAAGTTGACCTGCAACTACCGTCTAAACTCTAAAGACCTTTTATATTGTTTTCCTCAATACAATGGGTTCGATTGCTAATTTTGTAGGTTAATTTCATAAAGCAAAAACAAAAATTTATGTGTTCTTTTATTAGGATTTTATGAAAAAAGAACTTTGGAAATGACAATTTTTTTTTTCAAGTTTATATTCGACTTACAAAAAACGCAGATCAAACAAAATTAAACCCTTAATATAATCCACTTTTAAATTCATTACATTATACAAGGAGGTCATGAGTTCGAGACTTCGAATCCATTTGGGAAGAGTGATTTACACCTTAAATGTGGTATTATTCACGGCTGATCCGAACACCGAAAAAGATTATAGATCAATATGTGGAACTCCCAAATTCCACACTGTCAATCAAATTTTATAATTATTAAATTATGATAAATAATATACCAAAACAAAGGTTTAAGAACAATGATTCCAAATTTATTCTTATAAACTCTGTTGTATATGTGTGACCGTAAATACTCTTTGATGGGAGAAGAAATCAAGATTCAAATATATTTTATTTATTAATGTCCTACGTTTATCATGTAACGTTGATTTGTTCTAAAGTCAATTTTACATAAGCAAATCATATTTGAAGAATTAATTTGAAAACTTGATGATAAGAGAATAATTTTGTATTTCCAAGTCTTTTAGAATTTAGTGGTCATTTTTTTCCCCTGGATAATGTCTATCAATAATAATTTAACATTTAATCAAAGGTTTGTTAGATAATCATGTGAGCCAATCAGACAAATAATGCAGTTTCATATTTTAGTTCAATCCAGCCTGTCCATTGACGTTTTGGCTATATAATTATAAACTATTAGAGAGTTAGTAACTGAGAATCTGGAAAAATATGTATAAAAACCCTTCAGAAAACTATCATATATTGTTGTTTAGTTGACTTACATTATAAAATGACTAGATCGATTACCAAAAAAACTAAAATATAATGACATGATCAATGAACAAAACAAAACAATACAATAACAGATCGATGACCAAAAAGAAATGATCAGATCGGCCGCGACTTTCATTTCCTAGTACGACGTCTGCGCCATATGCTGAGCAAGTCTGTAGCTCAGGATTTTTTTTCACACGTCAAAATTATTATTGTTTTTTTTTCTTTTTTCTTTGGTAATGTGAAATTCATTACAAGAAATGAGTAACGATTCTGTACAACTCTTTTGGAAGAGGAAAAGTTAGAAACTGATCAAAACAGAGCCTTAGCAGAGCCCAAACATCTACTGTGGAGATTAGCGGTGCATGGTGAGTCTAGTTCCACGATTAAGCAGATAACCGAGCTTGTTTATCGACATTCCCTGCATCTGCAGAAACGTGACCATCCATAATACCAAGAAAGAATTCAAAAGCAAGATGTTCTTGATTATGCAAGACCCACAAAACCAGAGAGTAAACATTAAAGATCAGACATAATTTATATCATACCAAAGATTCGTTATTTCAGTATCTTTCGAGGTTTAATCTCAAAAAGATCACATGCCTTACAGTCAACTTCAGGAACTTCGGGAAGAATCAGGCATAAATTAAACTTCGACTTGCTTTGCCTACTAATGAATCGTCTATAACTCAAGTCTTGACATTATAATTTTGTTATACAGAACCTCAAGTCGTTGAAGACAATTCTGTCTTCAATCTTCATCATTCTGAAAATCTAGTTAAATTTTTTAGCTGATCGATCTCCAAGGCTGGACTAATTTGCAGAGCTTTTTAGCCATAGAGCATTTAAATCATCTTCAGGATTTCAACTTCTATGGCTGCATATGGATCCAAATATTTCCTGAAATTCCACCAAACATTAAAGAACTGTCTCAAAGAGACTAGTATAAGCGAAATACCAACATCCATCGAGACACTCTCAAGAATAGTAAAGTTGGACCTAGTGAACTGCAGAGAGCTTTCAAATTTTCTACCAAAGATCTACAACATGAAGTCTCTCAAACAGCTAAATTTTTCCGGCTGCACAGCGCTGATTCCAAAACGAGTAGTGAAACTTCAGTAACTTCATCTAAGCAGTACAGCCATCAAGGAATTACACCCTTCACTTTCTAACATGATTAGTCTAAAAGTGCTGGATGCTAGGATGTTCATACATTGCCACTCAAGAGAACGGCAGCAGAACTTCTTTGTAGTTGTAGCATTTTCTTGACTTCCTTAATAATTTCCTAATGCACTATAGTTACTGCAAAAAAAAAACAAAGTAGCAAAAGAATCAATGATAAGACATTTGGTAAAATTGGGCCAAAATAATCTCCAACTCCATCAAATTCCTAGGAAAAAGTTTCAACTTTGTTGTTGGGAAAATAAATACCCGAGTTTTCGCTAACCACGTAGAATTAGACCTTGAAGCACTGTGAACGTTGATCTGGAAGGAAGAAATCAGTAAAATCTAATATAATTGGATCCGGTGTCTGTGGAGAGCTTCACGAAGATGGCTGACGAAACTACAACGTACGTATCTCCTGTTGTCGGAAATTAACGAACACCTGATGCTTCATTGAATGCAACTGACCAGTGTGGACGTCCACTGAAAGAGATCTTTAAGTTTCTACTTATATAGGAACAGTTTTACTAAGAGACATAACCAAAATCCTTAACTCATAAGTCAAACAAATCATTGTACAAGAGTATTTAAAATAGATCATGACAAAAACTTTTCTGCATTGTTTTGGTGAAAGCTCTTCACGTGTGATTCTTTACCATCAAAATTGAGCTTCAGCTTGGTTTTCTCCACAAGAAAAAGGTTAGCGAGACGATTGGCCGCTTTCCATTGTGGAAATGGCTTGAAGCATTTTCAATACCTCCTTGACGATAGTTTCAATGAAATCAACCTCCAATACGCTGCTACACTTGTTAAGAAAAAGGTCGAGATGAATTATTTTAAAGTTCACACACGAACGTGCAAGCATACATAAGAAGTTGCAAATATAAAAGAAGACTTTGATAAATTTTATCAGATCTTACGATAACTAATACAATACCATTTTTGATACATGAACATTTCCGAGGAACTAGTTAAGTTTGAAATATGTCAAATTTTTGTTTAGAGATGAGAGATTTCTTTGGCTTCTCAACAAAACATAGAATTAAAAGTATGATTTAGAGCATTAGTACCTTTTCTCATCGAAAGTCAGGGCAAACTTATGGGATACAAACACAATTGCATCTTTCCATTGCTTTATCTTATGTTCATCAAACGCGTACATGTACTCTTTATCTCTGAAGTTGTCACCGAACTCTCCCTTAAGTCTTTTCACATTGCCTGGAGTCACCTTGTAGAAGATGGGAAGCACCTTGTGATAGAGAGTAAACGTATTCCCAAAGTTAATAATATGTGTCAAAAGGTATACCTTTAGTAAAAAGAAATAATATTGGTCTATATTGTAACTCAGTTTTATTCCCTGGATATGGTATATAACTAACTATATGTATATAGAGATATATACACGTTCATCATAACACCTTGAGCAGGCCTTGGTGGGCACGTTCCGTAATCTTCACAAGCTCATTCAAGCACCATTCTGATTCCGTGTACCTGCTCGAAAACACAACTATTGCAATCCCAGAGTCATCGATCCTCTTGAAAAGATTGATAAGGTCGTCACCTATATTCGCCTTAGTATCTATGAAGATATTGATCCCACTTTTCCGAAGTGCATCTGCGAGATAGCTGATGAAATATTTGCGCAACTGATCTCCGCGAAAATTGATGAAAACTTGAATATTCGGTGGCTTGACTTTATCATCCGTTGGAAAGTTGGTGAAAGTTCTTTAAACCAAAAGAGGTAATATATATATGGTTAATGTTTTTAGAGATAAAGTTCTTATACAACCCAAAATGTCACCGTACGTCACCTGTCAGCATTCATTTTAGTGTCTGAAGAAGATCTCTCAGGCTTTGCTCCATATTTGCCTGTGGGAACTTCAGTATATTTGTCTCTTGGATTCTCTGTTCTCTCTGAAGGAATGAACTCTAGAACTTTTGGTGCGCTCTCAACAATTCTATCTATGGCACCGCCTTCACCACTGGTAAGAAAGTGAGCAAATACATAGCCATCGTCAAGATATCTCTATCCCAACAATAAATCTTGAACTTTTAAGTAGCAATCGAAAATTATAAGTTGTTGCAAGAAAAAGAAAGGAAGATACTTACATTAACGATGTGCTCATCATATTATAACCAACTTGTTGGAGACAAAAAAAGAGAAGCAGAAGACAACCTATTATCATTCCTAGCTGACTTCTAATTTTATTGAGATCCAATTTATTTCCCAATTCCTTTAGGCATTGTTTGATTCCAAAAGTCTTATTCTTTTCTCTGCCCGAGTAAATTCCAGTTTCAATATTTTCTGATGGATCCACAGAGGCTCGTTGGCGTCTCTTCAGCACTCTTTTAACCTCATCCACAATTCGTTCGATGATTTCGTTCTCGTTGCTGCAAAACGAGTGAGGAAAATAACTAATGAGATCAAGACCTTCCTGAATTCCCCATCAAAAGATTCGTAAATCTATCCACAATTGTAAACCTCTGGAATACAGGTTCGACCTTCCTGGTTAATTCTCAAACACTTGGGGGTAAAATCAGTTACCTTCTCTCGTTTACTGTGAAGCCTATTAAGTTGGAAATCCACTGCATAGCCTCTTCCCACTCTTTCTTCTTTATTGCATCACTTTCCACTAGATCCCTGAATGCATCACCGAATTGTCCCATCTGGTGTCTCACGGTCGATGGATCAACCTTGTAGAAGATGGGAATAGCCACAAGTTTACGTTTTTCCACACAATCGGCAATCTTTGTCAGCTCTGTCAAGCACCACCTTACTTTTGTGTAACTTTTGGAGAAAATAACCAGAGCGATCCTCGACTCCTCTATCCTCTCCAATAATATGTCTGGCGTTTCGCTTTTGACTTCGTGCCCGTCGTTGTAGACGTTAATGTTATTACTTGTCAAGGCCTTGACCAGATGGCTGACGAATCCATAGCGTACATCAGCCCCACGGAAATTGATGAACACTTGATGTTGCGGTGGCAGTTGTTTGATCGTCGAAGATCCCACCATGGCAGGGAAAAAAAACTGTTTCTGGTCTGGTTGGGTTTGTCTAGAGAAAAGTTTATTGAGATCCACAGAGGCTTCGTTCAGCACTATTTTAATCTCATCCACAATTCGTTTGATTATTTCGGTCTCGCTGCTGCAAAACGAGTGAGGAAAATAACTAATGAGATAAAGACCTTCCTAAATTCCCCATCAAAAGATTCGTAAATCTATCCACAATTGTAAACCTCTGGAATACAGGTTCGACCTTCCTGGTTAATTCTCAAACACTTGGGGGTAAAATCAGTTACCTTCTCTCGTTTACTGTGAAGCCTATTAAGTTGGAAATCCACTGCAAAGCCTCTTCCCACTCTTTCTTCTTTATCGCATCACTTTCCACTAGATCCCTGAATGCATCACCGAATTGTCCCATCTGGTGTCTCACGGTCGATGGATAAACCTTGTAGAAGATGGGAATAGCCACAAGTTTACGTTTTTCCACACAATCGGCAATCTTTGTCAGCTCTGTCAAGCACCACCTTACTTTTGTGTAACTTTTGGAGAAAATAACCAGAGCGATCCTCGACTCCTCTATCCTCTCCAATAATATGTCTGGCGTTTCGCTTTTGACTTCGTGCCCGTCGTTGTAGACGTTAATGTTATTACTTGTCAAGGCCTTGACCAGATGGCTGACGAATCCATGGCGTACATCAGCCCCAAAGAAATTGATGAACACTTGATGTTGCGGTGGCAGTTGTTTGGTCGTCGAAGATCCCGCCATGGCGGAAAAAACTGTTTCTGGTCTGATTGGGTTTGTTTGGAGAAATGTTTAGATAAGACGCAGGTCACGATTGCAAGTTGACCTGCAACCCAAATTTTATCAAAAAAAAAAAAAAAAATTGACCTGAGCTAGTTTCGCAACTAGGCATTGGGATACTCAGATGGGATTTGGATTTTGGTGTATAGGAATTTTGTCTCCGTATAGATACTCATAGATTTTTGGGGTGGATTCGGATCATTTCCACTCGGGTTAGGATCGGTTTGGTTTTAAAAATTTAGTACCCAAATTTTTTTGAATACATTCAGTTGATTATCGGGTATATCGGACACGGATTTAGTAAATCTTACCCGAAAATATTATAATACTCGAATGAAAAAAAATTTAAACATTTTTTTAAAGTAAACATCTAAATTTGATATCCAAAAATGTCACAAAACAAATAATCGTAAACCGTAAAAGTCATAAATTTCTAATAAAAATATAAAAGACTACAACATAAACCCCTTATGTATATTTATTTCATAAAAAAAAAAAAAATTATTTCGGGTATATCGGGTACCCAAACGTGTAGTGGATAATATCCAAACCCGAACTGCTAGTTATAATTATTATGTTTAATATTTAAATAATTATTATCTAAAATCTTAACTAAATCTAAAAAATCTAAAATACTTTTATCATTATATAACTGAAATTTATATTGCTAATTAATTATAAAAAATTCTCTAGACTTAATAAAAATAATTATTAAAAACTTATCTAGACTAAATAAATATAATTATTTTACTAAATAATAATAACTATCTTAATTAAAAAAAAATTCTATTTATTATTGTCCATAATACCTATTTATTTTTGGTATTCTTAATTCATAATTAGTTAATAATATAATTATCATATTTAATTGAATAACATAATAATAGCTATAAAATATTAATTTAAAACAACATATATCATCTAAAATCTCAACAAAATCTTAAAAAAATTATTATATTGAAATTTGAATTCATTTTCAAACAGGTTTAAATTTTTTATTTTTTTATATTTAAATCAATGAATAAATTAATAATTTTTTTTTAATTTTAACTTATAAAAAAAGGACAAAAGTGTCATTTAAAAAAAACATAAAAGGTAGATTTCCAAACTTGTAAATTATAGTGTAGTTTGCAAAACTTTGACAAAAGTTGGTGTATCATAGCAAATTATCCCTTTTTTAAATAAAAAAAATTATTATTATTATTTTAAAGTTTATTTCTAAATAGAAAACCAATTTTTAAACAATTACAATTATTATTATAATTTTAAAAAGTTAAGATCTAAAGATTTTTTGATTTTGTGTATTAAAATATTCTCATGGATAAGTCTCTAGAAATTAACTAAAAAGATAAAATTAAATTAAAAATAAATCTATATAATATTTTAGAATTAATTTTCTCTCCATATATTTTTTCTGCATAAAATTTTTGTTAATATTAATTTTAATATTTATAAAATATAAAATTTCAATATATACTCTTTTAACTCCAAAAAAAAAAAATTGATTTTATTTTTTTTAAAATTGACTTTTCTAAAAGTTATTATTTCAGTTTTAAAAGTGTTTTAGGTAAACAACATCAGTGGGTAAAAAAGACAAAAAAAAATTATAATGTCTTTTAAAATTATTTTTTATTAAATGAAGCCGATTTTTATTAAATTAATTTAAATTAAATTAAATCGATTTTATTAAATTAACCAATTTTTATTAAATTCAATCGATTTTTTTTACAATTATCCATAATTAAAAAGATTTAGTTTCCTTATTTTTAGATTCACTTACTTTATTTTTCTGAAATTCAAATTTTTCAGAATATGTGATCTAATATTTACAGAATATGTATTCTAAAATTCTCAGAACATAGAAAAAATTTAGAATGCATATTCTAATTCTAACATGAACACTAGAATATGTATTCTAAATTTTCCAGAATTTGTATTCTAAAATTTTTATAACACATATTCTAAATTTTTTATCTGAATTTTTTTAGAACATGTACAAATTTTATAATACGAATTCTAATATTTTTAGAACATGTACAAATTTTAGAATATGAATTCTAATATTTTCAGAAAGGTAGAAAACATATCATTTGAGAACAACTTTAAAACCTCTCAAAACCTATTTAAAACTGTCTAAAATGAAAAAATTTATTTTTTAAACTTTCTTCAAAATTATGTTTCTACCTGTTTATTTGAATTTCTTTTTCAAAACTGATATTTAATCTGTAGTAGAGGTAGTTTAGAAAAGAGTGACAATTTAAAAATAAAAGTATAGATGCACAAAAATTTGGGTACAACTCTTTTATTTCCAATTTTCTCTATTTAATAAAATCTTAATAAAAATATTTTATGTAAGAAACCATTTGTGAGACTGCTCTATCATCTAAACTCTAAAGACCTTTTTTTTCTTTTCCTCAATTACTATGGTTCTATTTGATTGTCAGAGTTTTTTTCCTCTTAGGATAATCCAATACGAATACGTAGACTACCTTTAGAGTTTATTTACAAAACGCAAAAGAAAAAAAATAAGTGAATATTTATTATAAGATCTTTGTAAATAGTAAATACAGCTGTATGTTTAAACAAATACCATATTATTGTATTAATTACAAGTCCTTTCACATAATATAACATTTGATTAAAAACGTTCCAGATTTTTTATCAACCGAATAATCTCCAAGGTGAGTGTTGCTTTTGAATAGTTTGTTCACTAAGTTTTGTAATGGATATTGATCGGATCCAAACATTATGATTTTTAAATTAGAATATTAGATATAGATCTTTGAAGCTTGGATATCCTAATCCTATTTTAAACCGGTTCAAATCGGATCTCAGATATTATATATTTTGTTATGTTTTAACCTAATCGGAGACCGCCAATTTTCTTTTTCTTTTTTTTACTAATTACCTTTTCAGAGCATTTCATACATTTTAAAGCCTATTAAATTTACAACTTTAATGTTGACTTTTATAATTGGCGAAAACAAGTACAACTTCCCTACATCTACCACTAATAAAAATAGAGTTTTGAGGCTTATGGAGGCCTCCACATCAGCAAAAAAAACTTCTCTTAAAAACGTGCCACATGGCACTCGCAGAAAAAAAGAAAATAGAGAACTTTATCATATGCCACATCAGTTTCTAATTATTCCAACGAGAGTTTTTGCATGAGTAATTAATGATGCCACGTCAATTCTTTAACCCCCAAGAGTTATAATTTGAATCGTCACCCAAACAAGAGTTGGTGATTTTTCACCTCCATCCATCTCTCATATATGATTGTTCAAGTCACCTCCATCCATCTCATGATTGTTCAAATTCTTCATCGTTAATTAACATTGTCAAATATTTTGATTTCTTTGTTCTCAAAATAAAAAAACGATGGCATCCCTCCACTCTAACGATCCTCTCTTTCTAATGCAGGAAGTTGAAAAGAAGAGGCAGATTAAGATCCAACCGAAAAGATCTCACCGATTGAGATGTAAATTTATAATTTATAATAGACCACATGTAGAAATTTCGAAACATCAAAGGTGAGTGGATCTCTGTTTGTTAATTTCTTTTAGTTCGTGTCGGAGAAGGGTTTTAAAGGCAATGGTGCAGGAAGCAGTTCAGGGCTCTCCTTCTGTTTACGCTAGAGAAATGGAGCGCCTCTCTGCTAAGGATCGGAACCTCTGCTGCTCGCTGTAAAAATTCTCATTTTTTGGACTTCAATTACTTCGTTTGATATGGAATATGATTGTTTAGATATTAAAGTTCAGTCTAATTTTAGAAATTGGTTCTCTTTTACTATCTATGTCTTATTGTGAGGCAAAATGAATATCAAAACGTCAAACGTGAGTGGATCTCTGTTTGTTCCTTCGCTTTGACCTCATATACTCTTTCTTACAGGTGAGGATTACTTCACTACGAATTGAGATTTTGGTGATTTGCTTCTACATAATTATTATGCTCTTCTAATGTTGGACCCTTTGATTTCCACATGTACTTATCAAGTCTTAGGAACAGGAAAATGTGTGGCTTAACTATGGTAGAAGTGGATATGACATACCCAACATTTAGAAGCAAATTGTCTCCGATTTTATGCTTTCCTTCAACCTCCGTTCAGATTCTATTCTCATACACAATTCTGAGTAAGTTTCCTCTCTGAAAAAATCTAATTATTTGGATAGTTTCATACATATTCTTTAGCATGTATTCATGGTTTCTGTGATCGGAGCTACAAGGAGAAAAACTCTCCTTTCTACCATTGTTATTCTGCTTACTCTTATGTTAAATCACTAAACCAACTTTTCTCAGGGTGGTATCCAGAAGATTACCAGTTCTGTCCCAAGTTAAGAATTCAGAATGCTCCCTAATGCTTAAGATACATCTAATAAATTGGAGAAATTAAATTATTTTCCTATGATCAAAGGTAAGATAATCTTCAATCCTCAATTTTAAATATTATCCTAAAAACAAGCAAGATGAGGTTACATTAACGTTTGTTATTTTTCCAGTCATGTTGTAGTGGAGCATGTTCCAGAGGCTTAGAGATAATGCCATCGTCCTCCGTAGTGAAAATCTCATGGTAATCTTTGAGAAACTAAAGTTGCTTCTGCAGAGGTTTAAGAAATTCTTTATTTTAACCAAAGAATCATGGCAACTTAATAGAAATTATGGCTGAGTATTTGTTTTTGTGGTCTTTTAAGGTCTCCGGTTGTCTCTTTCATGGGCATCCACTTCAGTGATCAAGCTCGAATCACTAATCATTGAACTGCTTTAGCTGAGTAGATCATTATCCAGCTTTTTACTGAAGAATCTCATATCTCAAGATGAAACACCTACAACAGCAGCCACTTCGTAGAAATGTAAGTAAACAACCTTTTTTTGTTATCATTATAAACTTTTGATTAATAATATGATACGAGTCTAAAGAAAATTTGCTCACTTTTTCATAACAAAAAAAAAATTGTTTTCTATGATTTTTCCATTTTTTATTCAGCTAAAGACAGAAAAACAGAAAGAAAGCATTGATATTGATTTTAGATACCTTTCTTTGCATCACATATGCAGATACTAGATCGAGATTAAGTGTCGCAACAAGGTATGCCTCATCCCTCATATATGCATCTTCTTGCTAATATAGTTTACAAAATGGAGTGCATCTCCATATAATACATTTAAATTTTGGATTCTCGCGTTCCTTGAAGTAGTTTGCTTTAGGGAACAACTACTAATCAGATGGACATTGATTTAGTGTTCTCTTTTTTTTTTACCATGAAAAAAAAAAGACACTTATAAAAATGTGATTTGATAAGCAAAGGTTTTGAGTGAGGTAAGCTCTCTAAATGTAGAATTATGTTTGTTTGTGCCACGTTGTTTTTAAGTTGCAAATGGTTTTAAATTTTCAGTTCGTGATGGTGTGTAGGAAGAGAGAGACATCCACCAATTTTCATGACAAGCAAAATGGTTGAGTGAATATATTTGTACATATTCTAAAAATCTATAATGGAAGCGCTCTCACATATCAGGTGATAGTGGTCTTTTCTCTTTAGAATAGAAAATATCATAGCATTTCACTGATTGTAATAATGTCTTTTTAAGAGTTGTTTGAGATTTTTTTTAATTTTCAACCATTTTTTTGTCAAGTGTCATCAAACATAACACAATTATACAATTATGGATTGCGATGCAACATAAAGAGAATTTATAAAAGAAATGCTCATTAAAAATATTGTGTTTTGCTCTCGAGGTATAGCAATGCTTGGTATAAAGAATGCGGGTGTCTCTCAAAATATAGAAATATTACAACCCTGTTTCTGTTTTCAATAACTATAATTGTATATTTTAAATCAGTTTAAAACAACTATATCAAACCGAATAACCGAATCGTTTAGAAAAAATATATACTTACATACATCAAATAGACAGCTCAGTTTAATCGAATTTTAATGTCACCCCGCGCGTAGCGCGGGATAACCCCTAGTTTCATTAATAATATCGTTTTAGAGTTTTAGTTTTATTTTACAGCGAGTGTCATTTGAAAATTTCAGTGCAGATTTTTAAAAGATCTCCAGTTTTATCTTTATTATTTTAATGTACTATCAACAAATATAATTAAATCTTATAGACATTAATAAAGTTAAAACATAAAAGATTTTTAATATATATGAAACGAGGTTAAACAAAATCTATAAATCATACCAAAAATTCGTTGTTTCAGTATATTTCGAGGTTTAGTCTCAAAAGATCAGTGTGTCTTATTGTAGTCAACTAAAGGAACTTTGGGAAGAACCCAAGGTATAAATCAAACTTCGACATGCTTTGCTTACTAACGAATCGTCTTTAACTCAAGTCTTGACGTTTGCATTTTGTTATACAGAACCTCAAGTCGTTGAAGACAATCTGTCTTCATCATTCTGAGAATTAGCTTTTTGAATTTGAGCTGACCGTCAAGTTTAAACGTAGATGAGAACTCAAGAATATTAAGAATCTACTAAACTATTAAAAAAGACTCAATTTTATAGGGTGTTTCCAAACACTCTATAAGTATAAAATTAAAAAGTTTATAGCTAATCCTATATCCAAACACCCATAAAAAGAAATATTAATTCCACCAAAATTAAATTAAACACTTTATTTGCATTTTTTTCTTTCTCCTCTTTATCATTTATTTCCTTATCTAATGTTGCAATATTAATACTATAAATTATAATTCTTCTATCACATTTGTTAGATCTTATTTTCAAATTATTTAAAATTATTATATCATACATATAATTAATAAAAAATTAAATTTTTTCCTCTATATATTATGATTCAAAATTTTAAAAACGGACATATATTACGCAATTAAAGAAAAAAATGTGTTCAACATCTCACATTGATTAAAATTTTGGTGGATAGTTCAGAATAATATTATAAACACACACAAAAATGATTTTAAATGCGAATGAGCAAGAAACTTGATTTATCGTGCGTCCAAATTTTTTTAAAAAACTTATTCAGTTTTATCCGGTTCATTAGTTGAAATAATTTAAAAGTCCCACATCGATTAATTTTTTTGTGCAACAGTTCAAAGTCATATTATAAAATAAGACCAAAATTATTTTAAATACAAATATTTTTAAAAATGTCCGGTTTAATTTGGTACTTATTGAAATAATATTTAAAAATTAAAATATTTATTCGGTTTAACTATATTAAAATATTAAGTTTAAAATACTATTAATACTAAAACTATATAATATCGACTAATCAATAATATATATATATAACTATTTATTTATAATAATAATAAATTATTTAGTAAAATTTATTTTAAATATAAATAGACTAAAAATTCTAAAATAATCAATCTGAAATAGAATGGAAAGTTTCCGACAACTATGGGACAATACGAGTTTTTGTCCCAAAATGAGCAGGTTTAAGACAAAGAGAACTGATAATCAAATATATAATAAGTATAATTAATATTTTCAATATTAGAACTAATTATCAAATGTTAAAATGGGTTTAGATATACCTGACAATTACATATGATTTACAATTATATTGTTTTTTTTAGTTCAGATTAATTTAATATTTAATTCGGTACGATTTGGTCTAAATTATTTGAATGAGAGTATAGAACATCATTCATTTGGTGTATGTTTGATTCAAATAACAGAAATTTGCTATTGTTACAGAGAAATAAAACAATTTGATGTTGAAAGCACGTTAGATTTATTATAAAAAATAAATAAATAGACTAACTATTTATTTTAAATATAAATAGACTAAAAATTCTAAAATAATCAATCTGAAATGGAATGGAAAGTTTCCGACAACTATGGGACAATACGGGTTTTTGTCCCAAAATAAACAGGTTTAAGACAAAGAGAACTGATCATCAAATATATAATAAGTATAATTAATATTTTCAATATTAGAACTAATTATCAAATATTAAAATGGGTTTAGATATACCTGACAATTACATATGATTTACAATTGTATTGTTTTTTTTAGTTCAAATTAATTTAATATTTAATTCGGTACGATTTGGTCTAAATTGTTTGAATGAGAGTATAGAACATCATTCATTTGGCGTATGTTTGATTCAAATAACAGAAATTTGCTATTGTTACAGAGAAATAAAATAATTTGATGTTGAAAGCATGTTAGATATATTATAAAAAAAAAAAACTACAAATATTAACAGAAATAAAAATATTTATAAACATTATAAAAATCAAATTAAAATTATACAAACAAAATAAAAATATTTATTAAAAATAAAAATAAAAACAAATATAATTTATATTCAAATAATTGACCCGCGGTATACCGCGGGTATAAATCTAGTAACTCTCTTATTGCTTTAGAAAATATCCTCTCAAAACTAAAGCTCTCTCAATCTAAATCAAAACTCTTAGGTTATGTCACAACTCGGCATACCTTTATATATAAAACCACACAACCAAATCCTATTCTAATTGGGTAATATATTTAGATAACTCCTAAATATATATCTTTAGATAACTCCTAAAGATGTTTATCCTAATCCCTTTAGTAAAACCAATACTTAATAGGATTTGGTTAACTTGCACTCTAAGCTATCTCAAGCTTACTTCAACATTCTCCCCTTCAAGTTTGAAACCATTTCTCGTGAAGTCTTGAACGCCAATGAAGTCTCTCATCTCCTTGAATTTGATTCTGCCAAGTGCCTTAGTCAATATGTCCGCCTTTTGTTCACTTCCGGGAACATGCTCCACTTCTACTTGTTCGTTCTCGACGCATTCTCGTATGAAGTGATATCTTTTGTGTATATGCTTACTTCGTCCATGAAACACAGGATTCTTAGTGAGCGATATTGCAGATTTATTATCGACTCGAATTGTTACCTTTTCACACGATTCTCCAATGATTTCCTCGAGGAGCTCTTGAAGCCAAATGGCTTGTTTGGCTGCTTCTGTTGCCGCCATAAACTCGGCTTCGCAAGATGATAAGGCCACAGTATCCTGCTTCTGTGAACACCATGTGATCGGACAGTTGTTAAAATAGAAGATGTGACCAGTCGTACTCCTCCCATCATCTGGATCAACATTGTGAGAGCTGTCGCTGTATCCTACTAAGTTTGGTTCTTGTCCTTGCTTGAACGTGAGGCCATACCCAGTTGTTCCCCGTAAATATCTTAGTACCTGTTTTAGAGCCACTCCATGTGATTCTTTTGGTTCATGCATGTATCTGCTTAACATACCTACGCAAAAGGACAAGTCAGGTCTTGTATGAAGAATGTATCGGAGGCATCCTATCTTTCTTCTATACTCTGTTTCGTCAATTCTTTGCTCTTCTTGCGCTTTAGATAACTTAAGGCCAGAGTCCATCGGAATTTGAACCGCATTGCAGTCCTCCATTCCCGCTTCTTCTAGGATCTTCAATGCGTAGCGTTCTTGTTTCAGCGTGATACCGGTCTCATGTTGATGTACCTCGATCCCGAGATAGTAGGTTAGCTTACCAAGGTCGCTCATTTCAAATTTCGACGCCATATTCCTCTTGAACTCACAGATTGTGTCAAGCTTTGATCCCGTGACAAGTAAGTCATCTACATAGACCGCCACTAGAAGGAGATCTCCGTCCTCTTCCTTTTGATAAAGCGACGGCTCCTTAGAACATCTTGTGAAGTGTAGATCCTTGAGAATCTGATTTAACTTAGTATTCCACGCCCTTGGTGCCTGTCTTAGCCCGTATAATGCTTTATTCAACTTATAAACTTTGTGTTGACTTCCTTCTTTCACAAAGCCGTCGGGTTGTTTCACATAAACGGTCTCTTTTAGTTCTCCGTGAAGAAATGCGGTCTTAACGTCTAGATGATGTACTTCCCATTTGTTTGATGCTGCTAGCGCAATGATAAGTCGTATAGTCTCTATTCGTGCTACCGGTGCGAATACTTCGTCGAAGTCTATCCCATGTTTTTGTACATACCCTTTTGCTACTAACCGAGCTTTATGTTTGTTTATGCTTCCGTCAGCGTTCCTTTTTATCTTGAAAACCCACTTAAGTCCGATAGGCTTTACTCCTACAGGAAGATCAACCAAGTCCCACGTTCTATTTTTCTCAATTGATGCAATCTCGTCCTCACAAGCTCGCGTCCATTCTTTAAATTCCTTGGCTTCATCGTAAGTCATTGGCTCATCGTTCAAAATCATCAACAATCGGTCACACTCGTCTTCGATCAGCAAGATGTAGTCGTCGAGATAGCTCGGCTTTTTACTCTGTCTCGTTGTTCTTCTCACTTGAACCTGATCTTCTTGTTGAAAATTTTCCGTTTCCTGGATAGGAGTTGGACTGTTTTCAACAGTTTCGTCTTCCGCTTCTTCATCGCTTTTATCCTCTGTTCCTTCATTTACTTGTGTGCCGATGAAGCTTTGTGATATTCCACGATTTCCGAAAACTCCCAACTCAAGTCCTAGCATTCCTGGTGTATTTGGCTCCATGTCGTGCGTATTACTCCATCTCCATCCACTCCCTTCATCAAACACCGCATCTCTGCTCACGGTGATTTTCCTCGATGTTGGATCATATAGCCGGTACGCTTTGGAGCCTGGCTCTGTTCCGAGATGAACTAACATTCTTGACCGATCATCCAATTTTTTTAGATGCGTGGCATCACTCTTTGCATAAGTAATACATCCGAAAATCTTCAAGTGCCCTAGATTGGGTTTGCGATTCTTGAATATCTCGTATGGGGTTTTCTCTTGCAATGCTCTCGTAGCTACTCTATTAATAATGTAGGTAGCGTGTCTTACTGCCTCTCCCCATAAGTAATTTGGCACCTTCATGTGTTTGAGTATGCTCCGAGTCATCTCCATTAGTGTTCTATTTCGCCTCTCTACAACACCGTTTTGTTGAGGTGTGTATGGTGCAGTCAAGTGTCGTGTGATACCTGAACTTTCGCAAAAATCTCGGAACTCCTGGGACACAAACTCGCCTCCTCTGTCCGTTCTAAGCACTTTTATCTTAACCCCTGTTTCTTGTTCGACTACAGCTTTGAACCTCTTGAATTTCTTGAACGCATCACTTTTCTCCTTTAAAAGAATTGTCCACATGAACCTCGAGTGATTGTCTATTAACACAAATATGTACCTGTTTAGACCGATTGTAGATGGTGTAATAGGGCCACACAGATCTCCGTGAATAAGTTCTAAGACGCCCGTTGCTCGAAACGTTGTGCTTTGTGGGAAGCTCCGTCTTGTTTGCTTTCCGAGCATACATGAGCCGCATATCTCCTTTTCGACCCTTAGATTTTCAACTCCTAAGACCAGGTTTTTCTTGACCATTAGTTTCATTGTCTCGATCCCAATGTGTCCTAACCTCGCATGCCATAAGGAGGAATCACTTATTTCTCCTAGTTGTAGTCGCATGTCCGTTCCTAGCTCCATACGAACCTTATACAATCTGTTTCTCGATCTATTTGCCTTTACCAACAGCTTTCCATCGCGATCTCGTAAAGTTAGAATTGCATCTTTCATTCTTACATCACACCCAGACTCAGTTGCTTGTCCGAGACTAATGATGTTACTCTTAAGATCCGGGATATAGTAGACGTTTGAAAGCTTTCGTCGTTCACCACTTTGATCAAGAAACATAATTGTTCCTTTTCCCGTAATATCAACTCGAGAATCATCACCAAATCTCACCTTGCCCGTAATAGTTTCATCAATCTTTGAGAAATACATACGATTCCCTGTCATATGATTACTTGCTCCGTTGTCGAGATACCAAATATCATCCAAACTTGAGTGAGTTTCATGCTTATTTGGCACAAAGTTCTTCTCATTGAGATACACAATCTCATGCATCATAAGCTCTTCCGCTTCTTGTGTATCCGTATTGTCATTCTCTTGAATTTCCTGAAGCTTAAGGAGACGATCTGGACAATTTGAAGCATAGTGACCCGGTTTATCACATCGAAAACAAACAATTTTTGACTTATCTTTGCCTTGTCTACCGACTTGGCTCTGATTATCATAATATTGCGTTTGATATTGAAGCCGGCCACGTCCTCTTCCTCCTCGCCCAAAGAATCGTCCTCCTCTTCCCCTTCCTCTGTTTTCTCCATTATAATCTCGGAACGATTGATTCTCCATAGCATACATCAACTTTCCTTGATCTTCTTGTTGATCTTCTTCTTCACAAACTCTTTCTTCATAGGCTTTTAATCTCCCTACTATGTCTTCAAAGCTTGTTTTGTTGAGATCTAACACTTGCTCCAAGGATGCTACCATATGTATGTATTTCTTTCTTGGAAGACTTTTGAGAAATTTCTTGACCATCTTTGCTTCCTCAAAAGTTTCTCCCAAGGCTACCGCTTTTGATGATAACTCGGATAACTTTCCGACAAAGTCATCAATTGAATCCGTATCTTTCATCTTTATGCGATCAAACTCCGCCATCAAGGTTTGCAATCTTGCTTCCTTAACCCGTTCAGCTCCAACATGTCTGGATTTTATCGCCTCCCATACCGCCTTTGATTTCTCAAGCTCGCCGACTTGCAAGATCAATGATTCGGGTAAGGATTGGAATAGAAGGGCTATAGCGAGATTGTTCTTGTCGATGTCATCGAAACCATCATCGATGATGGTTTCCCACACTTTGTGTACCTTAAGTATGATCTTCATACGCATAGACCACACCGTGTAGTTAGTTGCATTAAGTATCGGACATTGAACAAGAGAAGGACCACTTTCCTTTGTCTTCTCCGTGCGTTCACCTACGTCTCCCATGATTTCGTTTGTCTTTGTCTAGCTCTGATACCAAATCAAGTTTAAACGTAGATGAGAACTCAAGAATATTAAGAATAACTCTCTTATTGCTTTAGAAAATATCCTCTCAAAACTAAAGCTCTCTCAATCTAAATCAAAACTCTTAGGTTATGCCACAACTCGGCATACCTTTATATATAAAACCACACAACCAAATCCTATTCTAATTGGGTAATATATTTAGATAACTCCTAAATATATATCTTTAGATAACTCCTAAAGATGTTTATCCTAATCCCTTTAGTAAAACCAATACTTAATAGGATTTGGTTAACTTGCACTCTAAGCTATCTCAAGCTTACTTCAACAGACCGATCTCCAAGGCTGGACTTATTTGCCGAGCTTTCCAGGCATAGAGCATTTAAATGATCTTCAGGTTCTCAACCTCTATGGCTGCATATGGATCAAAATATTTGCTGAGGTTTCATCAAACATCAAAGAAGTGTGTATCAAGAGGACTAGAAGAAGCGAAATACTCGCATCCATCGAGACACTCTCAAGACCAGTAAAATTAGGCCTAGGGAACTACAGAGAGCTTTCAAATTTTCTAGTAAAGATCTACAACATGAAGTCTCTCAAAGAGCTCAATATTTCTGGCTGCAGAGAGCACTAATCCCAAAACGAGTTGGGAAACTTCAATATTTTATGTAAGCTGTACAGCCATCGATTACACACTTCACTCTCTAACATGATTGGTCTAAAAGTGCTAGATGCTAGGATGTTCGTACATTGCATCTCAAGAGAAGAATCATCTGAAAATGGAACAGCAGCAGAACTCCATTGTAGTTGTAGCATTTTCTTGACTCCCTTGAAGATTATCCTAACGAATTCACTTTCATCACTGCAAAAAAAAAAAAAGCAGAGAAGTAAAATAATCAATGGTCAGACATTATTAGATAAAATTGTGGTATTTCCAAATGAAGCTAACCCCAATATCATTTAAAGAACCAGTGATAAGAATTTTGGTAAAATAACCAAAAATATTCTCCAACTTCATCAAATGCCTAGGAAAATTTTCAACTTTGTTGTTAAAAAGTAAATACCGAGTTTTAGTTTAAATACCATGCAAAATTGGACCTCGATGCACTGTTAACGTTGATCAGGAACGAAGAAGTCAGTAAAATCTAATGTAACTCGATCTATGCTTACGAAAACTCACCTTGAGCAATCCTTGATCATTGCATTACTTGATCTTAACAAGCTCGTCTGAAGACAATCTCGATTTCATGTACCTCCCGGAGAATATAACCAACTTGATCTTTAACTCATTGATTCTCACAAAGAGATTGGTGAAATCTTCACCAATTCTCTCCAGTTGGTCTGTGAAAACGTTGATCCGTGTCTCTGGAGAGCTTCCAAGAGATAGCTGATGAAACCGCACCGTAGCTCCAGTCTCAGAAATTAACAAACATCTGATGCTTCATCGAATGCAACTGATGTCTGACGTACGGCCACTGAAAGAGCTCTTAAGTTTCCACTTATATAGAAACAGTTTTACTAAAGAGACGTTAACTAAAAATCCTTATCTCATTGGTCAAACAAATCATTCTACAAGAGTAAAGAGTATTTAAAATCATAACAACTAGGACAATGCCAATATTTTCTTTTTTTTTGGGTAAATAAAATAAACAAGAATGAATTCAACCGCATGGCAAAGGTTAACGAGAGGATTGGCCGCTTTCAAACAGTGGAAATGGGTTGTAACATGTTCAAGGCCTCCTTGACGATAGTTTCAATGAAATCAATCTCCAATGCGCCGCTACACTTGTAAAGAAAAAGTTCGAGATGAGTTTTTTTGAACACAAGCTTGCAAGCATACATAGATTAACATTTCCGAGGAACTAGTTAGGTTTGAAATATGTCAAACTTTTGTTTATAGATTAGAGATTTCTTTGGCTTCTCAACGAAACATAAAATTTAAAGTATGATTTAGACCCATTAGTACCTTTTCTCATCAAAAGTCAGGGCAAACTTATTGGAAACGAACACAATTGCCTCTTTCCATCGCTTTATCTTATGTTCGTCAGAACCGTATGATATATTATAGTTTTTACGTATTTTAACTATCGTTTTCATTGTTCTTTCGAGTCTTTGCTTTGTTTTTAGAGTCTTTTCAGGATAAAACATGATCAAATGGAGTTTGATGTCAAAAGGATCAAGGAAAGGAGGCAAAAGAGCAAGAAGAGCAGTTTTGAAAGTCAGATCGATCGATCTTATCTTGGATCGATCGATCCCACATTAGGAGAATGTGTGTGCTACTTGGATCGACCAAAAGAGGCCAGATCGACCAGCCAGCGACCAGATCGATCGATCCGGCATTACGTGAACATCCTGGATCGACCACACAAGTCAGGATCGATCGATCTGGACCAGATCGATCGATCCACACCCAGATCGATCGATCTGGTCCCTGCCGACAGTTTACCTTTTTGACTTATGTTTTGTCAAGTTTGGTGTTATATACGGATTTGGGAGTCATTATTGAAACATAACTTTCATTCTAGAGAGATAAGCATCTATTTTCTGCAGAGAAACTTCTCTCATCACCTCTCAATCCATTGTTCTAGAGAAGAATTCTTATAACTTTTCTTGTTTATTTCAATAATATATCATGTTTTCTATAAATCTTTGTGTTGATCTGGTTAATATGTATGAGTAGTTCATCAATTGGGTTTTAGGGTTCTAAAGGAGATTCAATGATTTAGTGATATGATTGTTGTTTGGGGTTTATAATCCATAGATTCTTCAATTCATATGATCTTAATGCTAGATTAGGATTGATCACTCTAATCTTGATTTTAAGTTGTTCTATGCATCAAAAGTGTTTATAGAAGGCTTGAATAATATGAATTGAGCTTTGTATCTCTAGCCAACGAAAGTTGAAGCTAGATCATCATTGTGAGCTTAGTGAACTTGTTTGTTAATGCGAATTTGGTTAGGAGATTTCAAACGAAAGTTTAGTAATCGAATAGTCAAGTTTAGTGGCTAATGCCTTGAAAGAGGGTTAGTCTAGACTTGTGTTCATGTTCTAGAATGGTTCTTAACTTGTTAAACCCCCCCAAGCTTCATATTCTCATTGATCATTGATATCCTAGAATACCTTATAGCCCAATGTTTTAAATCAAAAAAGTTTAATCATTCAAGTTTATCGTATTTTTACATGCATCCAAAACAAACAAATAATTCTCGCTCTAGCTAATTACGACTCTCGTAAATCCTTAGAGTACCATTGGTTCTTGTGGATCGACCCCGTATATACTACCTAGCGGTTAAGTGTATCAGGTTAAATACTCGAGCAATCAAGTTGGCGCCGTTGCCGGGGACCAATTGCGTTACCTAAAGATTTAGGACTAGTTTTTAGTCTAGAGTACTTTTACTGTTACTGATAATCATTTCCTTTTTCTTCTTTGGTATTTTCAGGTGCATGACCCGAAGTGAAGGTCCATCTAATCTTGTGGAATATCATAAGGAGATTGGAAAGTTTGAAAGAGCAAACAGAAGGAAGAAAAAGTTAGCTGAGCAAAGAGAAGCCGAAATGGCTCATGCTGGTCAAGGCGATAACATTTTACCACCAGAAGAAGTTCCACACGATGGAGATAATGGAAGAGAAGAGTTGGAAGATCCTCCTCCTCCAGCTGCTTTCAACCCGAGGCCCGCGCCTGTTCGACGGACCTTGAGAGATCATGATGCTCCTAATCATCAAATGAACCGAGGAGGAGTTCAACATCCTCCTATCAACATGAATGACTTCGAAATCAAACCGGGATTGCTAGCTCTTGTTAAGCAAAACCAATTCCATGGTCTACCGTCCGAGAATCCCGTCTATCACTTAGACAATTTCGAGGATGTGTGCGGTACAACGAGAATGAATGGGGTGCCAGATGATGCTGTAAAGTGCAGGTTGTTCTCGTTTTCCTTGAGTGACAAAGCGCACCGATGGTTCAAGTCATTGGAGAGAGACTCCATTAGAATGTGGGACGAGTACAAAGCTGCATTCTTGGGTCAATACTTCACCCAAGCGAGAACCACTCTCCTTCGGAACAAGATCTCGAGTTTTCAACAAGGTGCAACTGAATCTTTTCATGAAGCTTGGGAAAGATTTAAGGATTACAGGAGGGAGTGCCCTCACCATGGGTTCACCCCCGAATCCCTCATCAACACATTCTATCGAGGGATTGATGATAAATACAAGATGGCTTTGGATACAGCCAGCAATGGGGACTTCATGACCAAAACCGAAGAAGAAGCCCAAATATTGATAGAGAATCTTGCAGCAAGCAATAGCAACCACTGTGTTGACTATGACAGAACTTTGAGAGGCGGTGGAACGGGAGAATCAAAACAAATTGCAGATTTGACTGCAAAAGTTGAGCAAATTTTGAGACGCGATCAAAGAGCCATTAACTATTGTGAAGATTCCGGAGATGGCCAAGCTTACCAAGATCAAGTTGGGGATGGCTTTGAAGACTTGCAGGCTGAGTTGAACTATGTGAATGGCCAGGGGAACTATCAGAACCAGTTCAACCAGAACTACAGGAACCATCCCAACCTCTCATACAGAAGTACGAACGTTGAGAATCCTCAGGATCAGAGATACCCATCACAAGTAAGACCACAAGGTCAACAATATCAACCGAGGCAGTTTGTACCGAATCAGGGAGGTTTCAACAAGCCTTTTGAGAATAAAGGTCAGACACAGGGAATGGGATATAGGCAAGGAGGTTTTCAGCAGAGACCTCCGTTTAACAACTTCCAGGGAGGTTACCAAGCCCCGCCCCAAGCTCCTGTGAACAATGCCCCTGCGTTTTCCTCTGGTGAAAGTGAAATGAAAAAAATGATGCAACAGATACTCGAGGGCCAGAAGAAGAATGCTTCTGACATCAATTCCAAAGTAGACAACATGTACAGCGATCTCCACAGTAAGTTTGAGACGCTATCTTCACATGTTAGGACGCTTGAGAATCAAGTAGCACAGACTGCGTCCACTTCTGCAAGACCAATGGGGGTTCTTCCTGCGAAACCACAACCGAACCCGAAAGACTACAACCATGGCAAAGAGTTTGTCAGTGCTATCACTTTGAGAAGTGGGAAACAGGTAGAACCGGTTTTGAAGAAAGAAAAAGTAGTAGAGGGTGATGATTCAGAGGAAGATGTTGTGAAAAGAAAGGTTGATGATGAATCACAAGTTGAAAATGTTGTAGCTAAGGAAGCAGCTGATGAAGATGAGGAGGTTGAGAACATTTTGCCTCCACCTTATATACCCAAGTTGCCATTCCCAGGTCGTTTAAGGAAGATTCAGAGAGAGAAGGAATATGCTCGTTTCGATGAAGTGATGAGGCAACTTCAAATCAAGCTCCCTTTTCTTGAGTTAGTCCAGAACATTCTTATCTACAGGAAGTATATCAAAGATATATTGACTAACAAGAGAACTCTTGAAGAAGGAGCGGTCTTGATCACACATGAATGTAGCGCCATTCTACAAAACACCATACCGAAAAAGAAAGAAGATCCTGGTAGTTTTGTTTTGCCTTGCAAGATTGGTGACTCGTTGTTTGCTAGATGTTTGTGCGATTTGGAAGCAAGTGTGAGTTTGATGCCCCTTTCATTCTCAAAGCGGTTGGGAATTACAAACTTCAAACCATCAGGTATATCTCTCGTGCTTGCAGACCGTTCTGTGCGGTTTCCCATTGGAATAGCCGAAGATGTCTATGTGAGAGTTGGGACCTTCCATATCCCAACTGATTTTATTGTTCTTGAGTTGGAAGAAGAACCAAAAGATCCGCTCATTCTTGGTAGACCATTCTTGCACATTGTCCAAGAGTTTGATATGGAGAGGGTGATGTCTAAACCAACCATTGAAGGTCAAGCATTTTGGATTGATATAATGGATGAGCTAGCTGATGAACTCTTGGAAGAGTTAAACACGGAGGATCCATTACAAATCGCTTTGACTAAGGAAGGAAATGAATATGGGTACCTTGGCGAAGCAACTACTGGTTTTGCCAAGATCTTGGATGAAAGTGCTGAGTTGAGTAGAGTGTCTACATTTGCTGTGCTAGACAAACCAAAGGTAGAAAATGAGGAAGTTGGTTCCACATCAAAAGACTGCGATGATTGGAGCGAACTCAGGGCTCCGAAAGTGGAACTCAAACCGCTTCCCAATGGGCTAAGGTACGCATTTCTTGGTCCTAATTCTACTTACCCTGTCATAATCAATGCTGAGTTGAACAATGTGGAGACTGCCTTGTTGTTATGCGAGTTGAGAAAGTATAGAAAAGCCATAGGATATTCTCTTGATGACATAAAAGGAATTTCTCCTAATCTATGTATGCACCGGATATATCTAGAAGATGAATCAATGATGTCTATCGAACATCAGAGACGGTTAAACCCGAACCTCAAGGATGTCGTTAAGACGGAGATAATGAAACTTTTAGATGCGGGAGTCATCTATCCTATCTCAGATAGTACTTGGGTGAGTCCGGTCCATGTTGTACCTAAGAAAGGTGGTGTCACTGTGATCAAAAATGAAAAAAATGAGTTAATCCCAACAAGAACTGTCACGGGACACCGAATGTGTATTGATTATCGAAAACTTAATTCTGCCACCCGAAAAGACCACTTCCCACTTCCCTTTATTGATCAAATGCTTGAAAGATTAGCAAACCATCCATACTATTGTTTTCTTGATGGGTACTCAGGATTCTTTCAGATTCCTATTCACCCCGATGATCAAGAGAAAACCACTTTCACATGTCCTTATGGCACCTTCGCATATCGAAGAATGCCGTTTGGATTATGTAACGCTCCAGCCACATTTCAACGTTGTATGATGTCTATTTTTACTGAAATGATTGAGGATTTTATGGAGGTTTTCATGGATGACTTCTTCGTGCATGGCACGTCTTTTGCTGTTTGTCTGTCTAATCTGTGCAGGGTACTTCAACGCTGCGAGGAGAAACATTTGGTTCTGAATTGGGAGAAGTGTCATTTCATGGTGAGAGATGGGATTGTTCTTGGTCACAAGATTTCTGAGAAAGGCATCGAAGTGGATAAGGCTAAGATAGAGGTGATGATGAGTATGCAGCCTCCGAATTCAGTGAAAGGGATTAGAAGCTTTTTGGGACATGCTGGGTTTTATAGGAGGTTCATTAAGGATTTTTCCAAGATCGCTAGACCATTTACTCAGCTGTTGTGCAAAGATCAGAAGTTCGAATTCGATGAGGACTGCCACAAGGCATTTCAAACAATCAAGGAATCTCTTATTAGTGCTCCAATTGTGCAACCCCCTGATTGGGAACTACCTTTTGAGGTGATGTGTGATGCTAGTGATTATGCTGTGGGTGCTGTTTTGGGACAGCGAAAAGATAGGAAGATGCACGCCATTTACTATGCGAGTCGCACCCTTGACGGAGCACAATGCAACTACGCAACCACAGAGAAAGAGCTACTTGCGATTGTGTTTGCATTTGAGAAGTTTAGATCCTATCTGGTTGGGTCTAAGGTCATTGTTCATACCGACCACGCTGCTCTGAGATATTTGTTATTAAAGAAGGATGCCAAGCCGAGACTATTAAGATGGGTACTCTTGCTGCAAGAGTTTGACTTGGAGATCAAAGATAAGACGGGCATCGAGAATGGAGTAGCAGACAACTTGTCTCGTTTAAGAGTTGAAGAAGAAGTTCCAATGAACGACACTCTTCCAGGAGAAGAGCTTGCTCTAGTGGAAGACGGTTATGTCTATGAGGTGGAAAAGTCTCACGCCACAAGTGCATCCGAGCTTATGACAATAGACACCAAAGAGACAAACTCGCCGTGGTATGCGGATTTTGCAAATTACCTATCTTGTGATGTTCAACCTCCTGATTTCACCGGACATGATAAGAAGAAGTTTCTAAGGGATGTTCAACATTACTACTGGGATGAGCCATTTCTCTACAAGAGGTGCAAAGATGAGGTTTTCAGGAGGTGTATTCCCGAGAGTGAAGTAAACGGTATCCTCCTTCGTTGTCACGCTTCTGATTATGCGGGATATTTCGCCTCGTTTAAGACAGCTACAAAGGTTCTACAGGCTGGTTTTTGGTGGCCTAGTCTGTTTAGAGATGCTCATGAGTTTGTTGCAAGGTGTGATGCTTGTCAGCGGAAAGGTAATATCAGCAAGAGAAATGAAATGCTGCAAAACTTCATTCTTGAGGTTGAAGTGTTTGACGTGTGGGGCATTGATTTCATGGGGCCTTTTCCGTCATCCTACGGAAATGAATATATCTTAGTCGCTGTAGACTATGTGTCCAAATGGGTGGAAGCAATTGCCAGCCCAACAAATGATGGAAAAGTGGTGCTGAAAATGTTTAAAAAGATCATCTTTCCTCGATTCGGACTACCACGTGTGGTGATTAGTGATGGTGGGAAACACTTCATTAACAAAGTTTTTGAAAACTTGTTAGCAAAACATGGTGTAAAGCACAAGGTTGCAACCCCCTATCACCCTCAAACCAGCGGACAAGTGGAGATCTCCAACCGCGAGATCAAAGGAATCCTAGAGAAGACCGTAGGAAAGTCGAGAAAGGATTGGGCAGCAAGGCTTGATGATGCCCTTTGGGCATATAGAACTGCATTCAAGACACCTATTGGAACCACGCCTTTCAATCTCATCTATGGAAAAGCATGCCACCTCCCTGTTGAGTTGGAGTACAAAGCTTTGTGGGCTACAAAGATGATGAACTTCGATATCAAAACCGCATCAGAAAAGCGCTTGATCCAACTCAATGAGTTAGACGAGATTACGCTAAATGCCTATGAGAGTTCAAGGATCTATAAAGAAAGGACCAAAGCACTTCATGACAAAAAGATTACCATTAAAAAGTTTTCTGAAAACGATAAGGTACTCCTTTTTAACTCACGTCTTAAACTTTTTCCAGGAAACCTAAGATCGCGATGGTCCGGACCGTTCACAATCAAGGAAGTGAAACCACATGGTGCAGTGGTTCTGTTGGACACAAATGGAAAACCATTTACTGTAAATGGTCAGCGAGTCAAACCGTATCTTGCGGGAACAACTCCTGAAGAAGGCACCATGGTTCCTCTCGAGGATCCAACCCAAGTCTAAACCCACAGAAGTCAAGCTAACGACTAAAAACAAGCGCTTGGTGGGAGGCAACCCACCGGTAAGTGTATATAACGTTATTTTCTTTTATTTATACTATTAAGTCATGTGTGTTTATTTAATCCGAAAGGATAAAAGATTGAACGATCTCAAGTCCGGATTCTTGTTTATCAAGAGCCGCTAATAGACAACAGAAATTGTCTATGAAAGCCAAGGTGGCTATACAGACCAACTTCGACTCTCAACTCAAGTCGTCGTATTCTGCAAAGATCAATCGATTTATTATCCTTACGGTTTAGCTTTTAAAATTTGTATTTTTGTTGTTGGAGTGTCTATTATTATTGTTATGATTTCTTGTTAAAAAAAAAAAAAAAAAAAAAAAAAAAAAAAAAAAAAAAAAATTTCAGGAGACTACAGAGAGGGATTCTGATACCGCTACCGCCACTGCGGACCCTATTGTTGCTGGACATGGGATAGCAGAGGTTGATGTTCCTAGCCATCCGCCACCACGCCATCGACGCATGAGGAGAATAGGCGAGATACATAGCACCACACCTGAGAGCGACCAAGACTAGTAGTATCACACCTCTATCTCTGTATTTGCATTTCTTATATATCTTTTTACTGTACTTTTTATTGTGTTTGTCGTAACTTCCTTCGGGATTATTTCCACACCGGGCCGGTGCGGAGTAAGTCTGGGGGAGGGTACTTGCTGGACTAACGCTATTTTCTTTGTTTTGTTTTATTTTCTTGAGTCAGTTCAGTGTGTTTTATTGAGTCAATTTAGTTTATGAAACGAAAATTTTTCATAAAAACCACCTCATTTGCAGGAACTTAAGTAACCATTTGATTCAAGCCTGGTTGGCATCTGAGACTATTGGAAAAGCCAAGGACTTAATGGTAGACTCGAGACGCCCATATCTCCAGCAGAAATCCACTTACACCTGAGCCAATTTCTGTTAGTTTTTTTTTACCTCATCTTTGTGACAGGTGTTCTGGGGCTTGACTCATCGTTCACACTGGACAAGACGACTTCTGTAAACCAACAGAAGCGGTACTCCTATCCCTACTCTAAAAAAAAAAAAAAAAAAAAAAAAAAAAAAAAAAAAAAAAAAAAAGAGAAAACGGATATAAGTCAATGTGGCCGAGGGATAGAGTGCGTAAACCCGTGCATCCTTCGGAGTTCCGCGAAAGCTTATATCCGCAAAAAAAAAGAAAAAAAGAAAGATGGATTAGGAGTAATTGACCCGAGGGATAGAGTGCGTAAACCCGTACATCCTTTGGAGTTTATGAATCCGAAACCCGTGTATATATAAATTATATATATATATATAAATAAATAAATAAGTTTGGGGGAGAGAAAGAGTACCGATAGATAAATGGTCGTGTTGTTCTGGTGTTGAACGTGAAAGAGTCTAGAAGGTCCCGGGCATCAAGATCAGAACTGAGACCCGGCGATGAAGGTAAAGTGGACTATGCTGTGAGATTGTGGGTTTATTAGGAAAACTGTGAACGTCTATGGCGAAGTACATGGTGGTCTAGATCCTTTCAGGTAAGAATTTGTAGTGGATTACTAAAGTGAATGTGAGTGTGGTGCTCTTATGATGAATTGAGTTTCTGTTTTCCAAACCTCGACTCTGTTCTTGGTAGTTTGCTTGAGGACAAGCAAAAGACTAAGTATGGGGGAGTTGATATATTATAGTTTTTACGTATTTTAACTATCGTTTTCATTGTTCTTTCGAGTCTTTGCTTTGTTTTTAGAGTCTTTTCAGGATAAAACATGATCAAATGGAGTTTGATGTCAAAAGGATCAAGGAAAGGAGGCAAAAGAGCAAGAAGAGCAGTTTTGAAAGTCAGATCGATCGATCTTATCTTGGATCGATCGATCCCACATTAGGAGAATGTGTGTGCTACTTGGATCGACCAAAAGAGGCCAGATCGACCAGCCAGCGACCAGATCGATCGATCCATAACCGGATCGATCGATCCGGCATTACGTGAACATCCTGGATCGACCACACAAGTCAGGATCGATCGATCTGGACCAGATCGATCGATCCACACCCAGATCGATCGATCTGGTCCCTGCCGACAGTTTACCTTTTTGACTTATGTTTTGTCAAGTTTGGTGTTATATACGGATTTGGGAGTCATTATTGAAACATAACTTTCATTCTAGAGAGATAAGCATCTATTTTCTGCAGAGAAACTTCTCTCATCACCTCTCAATCCATTGTTCTAGAGAAGAATTCTTATAACTTTTCTTGTTTATTTCAATAATATATCATGTTTTCTATAAATCTTTGTGTTGATCTGGTTAATATGTATGAGTAGTTCATCAATTGGGTTTTAGGGTTCTAAAGGAGATTCAATGATTTAGTGATATGATTGTTGTTTGGGGTTTATAATCCATAGATTCTTCAATTCATATGATCTTAATGCTAGATTAGGATTGATCACTCTAATCTTGATTTTAAGTTGTTCTATGCATCAAAAGTGTTTATAGAAGGCTTGAATAATATGAATTGAGCTTTGTATCTCTACCTAACGAAAGTTGAAGCTAGATCATCATTGTGAGCTTAGTGAACTTGTTTGTTAATGCGAATTTGGTTAGGAGATTTCAAACGAAAGTTTAGTAATCGAATAGTCAAGTTTAGTGGCTAATGCCTTGAAAGAGGGTTAGTCTAGACTTGTGTTCATGTTCTAGAATGGTTCTTAACTTGTTAAACCCCCCCAAGCTTCATATTCTCATTGATCATTGATATCCTAGAATACCTTATAGCCCAATGTTTTAAATCGAAAAAGTTTAATCATTCAAGTTTATCGTATTTTTACATGCATCCAAAACAAACAAATAATTCTCGCTCTAGCTAATTACGACTCTCGTAAATCCTTAGAGTACCATTGGTTCTTGTGGATCGACCCCGTATATACTACCTAGCGGTTAAGTGTATCAGGTTAAATACTCGAGCAATCACCGTACATGTACTCTTTATCTCTGAAATGATCACCAAACTCTCCCTTAAGCCTTTTCACATTGGTTGGATTCACCTTGTAGTAGATAGGAAGCACCCTGTGATAGAGAGTAAATTTATTATTCCCAAAGTTAGTATTATGTGTCAAAAGATGTATAATATCTACACCTTCAATAGAAGTATATAATAACATTAGTCTATGTTAAGTTTCATTGACACATTTTATGTGTGATCCTAACAGTCTAGATCGTAACTCACTATATTTCCCTAGATACGATATATATACATGTTCATCATCACACCTTGAGCAGGCCTTGGTGTGCACGTTCTTTAATCTTCACAAGCTCTTCCAAACACCATTTTGATTCCGCGTACCTGCTCGAAAACACAACTATGGCAATCCCAGAATCCTCGATCCTCTTGAAAAGAGTGTTGAGGTCTTCACCTCTTTGCTCTTGATTGTCTATGAAGACGTTGATCTCATTTCTTCGAAGTGCATCCACTAGGTAGCCAACAAAATTGTTGCGCAGCTGATCTCCTCGGAAATTGATGAAAACTTGAATATTTGGTGGCTTGACTTTACTATCCATTGGAGAGTTGGTGCAAGTTCTTTACGCCAAAAGAGATAACATATGTTTAAAAAAATTTTAAAGATAAAAGTTTTAGAAAACCAAAGTGTCACCATAGGTCACCTGTAAAGTAAATCAGCATTCGTTTTAGCGTTTGTAGCAGAACTCTCGGGCTTTGCTCCAAATTTATCTGTGTGAAATTCAGGAAATTTGTCCCTTGAATTCTCTGTTGGCTCAGCAGGAATGTACTCTGGCACTTTTGGTACGTTCTCCACAATTCTATCGATGGCACCGCTGCCCTCACCACTGGTAAAATAAGTTGAGAGAAAACAAATTAATCAAGTTAGAGCATAACTATTGAGATGCTTCTCTGTTATACTCCCATCTATTTATGTGAGTTTTTCAACTATTTGAAAAACTCGCCTAATTTTATTAGATTAAGTGAGAACCCCTCAATAAGGGTGTTCTTAATTCTCATCTCTATTCTAACAATAAATTTTAGATTTTGAAATAGCAAGTGAAAATTATAAGTGTCTGACAAAAAAAAAAAAATACTTACAGTAAACGTGTGCTCATATAAGCAATATGTGGCAGACAAAAAAAGAGAAGCAGAAGACAACCTATTATCATTCCTAGCTGAATTGTAATTTTATTGATATTCAACATATCTCCCAATTCCTTCAGACGTTGTTTGATTCTAAAAGTTCCAGTGTCAATACTTTCTGATAGATCCACAGAAGCCTTTTGGCTTCCCTTAGATGAAATTTGAGCCAGCACTTTCTTAACCTCCACCACAATTGTTTCGAGGATCTCGATCTCCTCGCTGCAAAACTCACTACTGTAAACCTCTAGGATACATTTTTGGTACATTCTCAACCAATTAGGCAAAATCAAGTTACCTATTCTGGTCCACTATGACGCCCCTTTTGTCACCAATAGTCTTCAAAGCTTTCTTCCATATTTCCTTGGTCGCATCATTTTCCCTTAGATACCTAAATGCATCCCCGAATTGTCCCTTCAGGCCTTTCACGGTGGATGGATCCAACTTGTAGAAGATTGGAATAGCCACCAGTTTACCTTTCTCAACACAATCAGCAATCATTGTCAGCTCTCTTAAGCCATCTTGATTCTGTGTACTTTCCGGAGAAGATAACCAGAGCGATCCTTGAATCTTCTCTTCTCTTTTTCGACTCATCTATCATATTCAGTTTCAGTTGTACTTTAATATTGTTGGTGAAGACGTTAATGTTATTTCTTTTCAAGGCCGTGACTAGATGGCTGATGAATCCATAGCGGAAATCCTCCCAACAGAAATTGATGAACACTTGATGTTGCGGTGTTAGTTGTTTGATCGTGGAAGTATCAAGGAGTAAATAGCATATCTTATATTTATGTAAAGTGTATGTTTGTATTGCTGTAATCCCTAGCTACCTCTCTGTATATATACACGTAAAGATGAATAACATAAAGATATCTTTCCATCATATCTGTATATGGTATCAGAGCACAAAAGACACCTAGACCTAAATTTTTCTTTTTCTGCCGCCTCCCCTTTTTCTTCACATCTCGTCGTCTTCTTTCTTCTTTTGTTCATGTCTTCTTCCAACCACTCTGGTCCTACTGACACCATCACTGTCAATGGTACATCTCTCCTCAATGTTAACATGACAAACATCACCAAGCTCTCTGCTTCTAATTACTTGATGTGGAATCGTCAAGTACACTCACTTCTGGATGGCTATGGCTTAGCATCATATCTTGATGGATCTGCTATCGTCCCTAATCCGGTCACCACAACTGGTGAAACAGTCACCCCCAACCCAGCCTACGTCCTCTGGCAGCGCCAAGACAAACTCATTTTCTCTGCCGTGATTGGCACCATCTCTGTCGCGATTCAACCCCTTCTCTCCCGTGCGATGACATCTGCTGAGATCTGGACTACGTTAGCCACGACATATGCAACACCGAGCCGCGGACACATCAAACAGCTGCAACATCAACTAAAGCAATGGACCAAAGGCTCCAAAACCGTGGACGAATACATCCAAGGTGCTGTCACCAGATTTGATCAGTTAGCTTTGCTCGGAAAAATAATTGATCACGAGGACCAAATCGATTATGTTCTTCAAGGTCTTCCTGAGGAGTACAAAACCATTGTTGATCAGACCAATGGAAGAGATGATCCTCCCACCCTGCCGGCGCTTCATGAAAAACTTCGGAATCATGAGGCTACCTTGATGTCTGTGTCTGAGCCGGTCACGTTTCCTATCACTGCAAATTACGTCAACAACCGTAGCAAGAACAACAACATCAACACCAACAAGCCGGCTCCGCGTTCGAATCAGCAGTGGAATAACTCTCGCCCACAGGAACAGAGAACCTCCCGACCCTATTTGGGCCGCTGTCAAATCTGTGGGACGCAGGGTCACTCGGCCAAGAGATGTTACCAGCTACAGACTTTCACGCAACAGCAACAACAAGCACCACTTCTCCCAACTCCACCAGCGCCTTGGCTCCCTCGTGCTAACGTTGCCATGACAACACAACAAAACCCTTGGGTCCTCGACTCCGGAGCGACTCATCATATTACATCCGATCTCACCAATTTAGCACTTCATCAACCGTATCTTGGGGGTGAAGAGGTGGTGGTCGGTAATGGCGCTATGCTTCCTATAACACATACGGGTTCAACTCTTCTTCCTTCTCTTACCAAGCCTTTGTCACTTACTGATGTGTTATACGTACCCGATATACAACGAAATCTTGTCTCCGTATATCGTCTATGCAATGCTAATCAAGTTTCGGTGGAATTCTTTCCTGCACATTTTCAGGTGAAGGATCTCAGCACGGGGGTCCCATTACTCCAAGGTCGAACTAAAGCGGAGCTCTATGAGTGGCCAATTACACCCTCCAATCCTACTTCCTTCTTTGCCACGCCAACTGTCAAGACTACATCTTCACAGTGGCACTCTCGTCTTAGCCACCCATCTCTCCCTATTTTAAAATCTATTATTTCTAAATTTTCATTACCTGTTTCTGAAACTAAATCCTTGTCGTTATCTTGCAATGATTGTTTCAGTAATAAGAGCCATAAACTTCCTTTTTCTCAAACTTCAATTGTCTCCACTCGACCCCTACAATACCTCTTTACAGATCTCTGGACATCTCCAGTCCTTTCTGTCGATAATTTCAAGTATTACCTAATCATTGTTGATCATTTCACAAGGTATACTTGGTTTTATCCGCTGAAACTCAAATCCCATGTTAAAGATACTTTCATTCGATACAAAAGATTAGTCGAAAACAGCTTTCAAACAAAAATAGGAACCCTTTTCTCGGATAATGGTGGTGAGTTTGTTGCTCTTCGCACATTTCTTGCGGATTGTGGCATTGCTCATCTCACCACACCTCCACACACGCCCGAACATAATGGCCTTTCTGAGCGTCGTCATCGACATATTGTCGAGACTGGTCTCTCCCTCCTTTCTCATTCTTCTATACCAAACACTTATTGGTCATATGCTCTATCCACAGCCGTATATCTTATAAACAGAATGCCCACCCCTATTCTCTCTTTAAAATCACCGTATGAACTTCTTTTCCATAATCCACCAAATTACTCTAAACTCAAGATATTTGGCTGTCTCTGCTTTCCTTGGTTACGGCCATACACCACTCATAAACTTGAACCTCGTTCTAAACCGTGTATATTTCTGGGTTACTCCTTGTCGCAAAGTGCCTATTTGTGTTGGGAACCTTCCTCTGCTCGGTTATATGTTTCTCGACATGTCAGATTCGATGAAACACAATACCCATTCTTAACGCTTACACCCACTTCCTCCTCCCTTTCTTCGCCCACTTTGCCGTACACACCTTCTTCGCATCCCACAGCCACATACATACCAGCACCGCCACTCATAGAGACACCGCCGGAGGTTACATCTGGACTTAATGGGACTCCTCGCTTTGATTCCTCACCACCACCGGCACCACCGTCATCACCTATGGGTCATTCACCGCCATCGCCTATGTCTCCTATACCTGATCGAGACAGCTCCCGTGCAGAATCACAGTCACCGTCTGCCGCCTCGTCTTCAAGTTACGCGTCTGCGGCACCGCGTGACACCACCATACCTGAGTCACCATCTTCTCAAACAGATCCCAATCAGGCCCAAACGAGTACACAGGCCCAACAATTAGTCCATGTCACAACGGCCCACGAAACATCTCATGTACAACAGGCCCAATCCGAAACTTTGTCTTCTCCACATCACGCGACATCTGTTTCAGCTCCTCCAACGGGTGTTCCCGCACCCGCACCTGCACAGGCTGCCGCCGAAAATACTCATCACATGAAGACTCGAGGTAAAGATGGTATAATCAAGCCAAATACACGGTATTCGTTAACTGCTTCGAATTCGATTGAGTCAACCCCACGCACCATCACTCAAGCCTTGTCAGATCCGCGGTGGAATCAAGCTGCTTCCGATGAGTTCACAGCCATAGTTCGTAACAATACCTGGTCGCTGGTTCCACCTGATGCAAGTCAGAATCTTATTGGCACAAAATGGATTTTTACAATTAAGTATCTCCCTGATGGTTCTGTTAACAGGTTTAAGGCGCGACTCGTGGCTCAGGGATATAATCAACAACATGGTATTGACTATAAAGAGACTTTTAGTCCTGTTATCAAGTCTACAACAATTCGACTGATCCTTGATGTTGCCGTTAGCCGCTCTTGGTCGATAAAACAATTAGATGTTAACAACGCTTTCCTTCAAGGGACTTTGACGGAAGAGGTTTATGTTAAACAACCACCTGGCTTCGTTGATGCAGATCGCCCAAATCATGTGTGCCGTCTACATAAAGCTCTCTATGGGTTGAAACAAGCTCCGAGAGCTTGGTATCAAGAACTGAGGACTCATCTAATATCAGTTGGTTTTGTAAACTCTCTTGCAGATGCTTCATTGTTTATCCTCAAGAGTGGCTCCAGTTTTGTTTATATGCTCGTCTATGTCGACGATATCATAGTTACTGGAAACAGTAATGCTCTACTCAACACCACTCTCACAATGCTCGCAACACGCTTCTCGGTTAAAGATCCGACAGATCTTCACTACTTCTTAGGGATTGAAGCGCATCGTACATCCTCGGGTCTGCATTTGACTCAGCGAAGGTACATTCTTGATCTGCTAACACGAACTAATATGTTGAATGCAAAGCCAGTTGCGACTCCGATGGCTGCCTCACCCAAACTCACTTTATTTTCTGGCTCGAAACTCTCTGATCCAACGGAGTACCGAGCAACGGTTGGCAGTCTGCAGTATCTGGCCTTCACGAGACCCGATATATCTTATGCTGTTAATCGCTTGTCTCAGTTCATGCATACTCCCACAACAGAACATTGGAATGCCACTAAACGGTTACTTCGTTATTTAGCTGGAACCCCATCCTATGGTATCTTCTTTAGCAAAGACAATTCCAGCTCGCTTCATGGCTTCTCGGATGCGGATTGGGCTGGTGATCAAGATGATTATGTAAGCACAAATGCGTATATTATCTATCTTGGCAAACATCCTATATCATGGTCTTCAAAGAAACAAAAGGGTGTGGCACGATCTTCGACTGAAGCAGAATACCGGTCCGTAGCAAATGCGTCTGCTGAAATACGATGGATTTGTTCTCTTCTTGCCGAGCTTGGTATCACCATTCCTACGGTTCCAGTCATATATTGTGACAATGTTGGTGCCACATACTTGTGTGCTAATCCGGTGTTCCACTCACGGATGAAACATCTGGCTCTCGATTACCATTTCATACGCAACCAAATCACCTCAGGGACTCTTCGTGTGGCGCATGTCTCATCTAAACATCAACTTGCCGATGCCTTGACGAAACCACTCACTCGAGCACCTTTTGTCGAACTTACAAACAAGATTGGAGTTGCTAAACCCACTCCATCTTGCGGGGGTATATCAAGGAGTAAATAGCATATCTTATATTTATGTAAAGTGTATAATTGTATTGCTGTAATCCCTAGCTACCTCTCTGTATATATACACGTAAAGATGAACAACATAAAGATATCTTTCCATCATATCTGTATAGGAAGATCCGGCCATGCCAGAAGAAGACTCTTTCAATGGGTTTGTTTGGATAAGAGTTTAGACGAAACAAGAAGTCATGATTTTAACAAAAAACAAATAATAAGAAACAAAAGTCATGATGATTGCAAGTTGACCTGAATCTCTAAAGACATTTTTTTTCTTGTTTTTTTTCCAAATTCTATGAGTTCGATTTGATTGTCAATTTATTTTTTATTTTTTTTTATTTTTTTCAAGCCGTCATTCTTACTGCTTAGAAAATATTTACAGAAGAGAGTAATAAGACACTTGAGAAGAGTAGTAAGCGGTGACTTAAAAACTTTTCTGTTAATACTTAACTTCAATATTTGTTATTATAAATTTAGTGACAAATTTTTATTTAGTACTCAATATGTTTCATTTTTTATGTTGTTTAATTTTTTTAATTTTTTTTACACATACTAATAAGATACTTAAAATTTTTCGTTTTACCATTTATTAATATAGTCTATAATTCTTTTTATTGGTTAATACAATAAGAGAATATGACTAAAATTGGAACTTTTATCAAATATCTTTTATCTTATAAAGCAACATGACCAACCAAAATCTGACATATCGATTTTATTTCAAATTTAAATTTTTTTAAAAAAACCAAAAAAGAAAGTGAAGGTAAAAATTAGGACAAAAACAATTATTTTGGTGTTAAGTAAAATTATAAAAAAAAAAAAATTCTTTTCTATAACTCATTTATTTTATAAAACACAAGTGACCAATAATAATTTATGATTATATAAACTAATCCTATGAAACATACATTACCCCACGCTGGAGAGAGAATTATTATCTAGTTGATCATTTAAAAACGTAAGTAAATAAATTAATAGACTTGCCAACATTTTGAGACATTTCTCCGGTTTCATATTAAAAGCGGACCAATCGCTTAGACAACTTAAAAGTTTTTAAGTAATTCGATAACAAACAAAACGAGGTAACTATCAGCAGTTTGCGGCTGGAGGCACGTTTCTTACTTTTGAAATTAGTAAAATATATTAATCCACTGATTAGGCCACTGATAGGGAGGTCACGAGTTCGAGTGTATTTGAGAAGGATGATAAACGCCATTTATTTGGTATAGTGAGTGGTTGGTCCTGAACTTAAGGAAGGGATTATGGGCCGAAGGCTTAGAACCCTACCTGGTTATCAAAAAAAAAAAATAATATATATATATATACTAATCCACTTAAACAAACATTTGACTAATTATTATGCTATTTGGCAAAACTTTATATTAAATAACAGTAAAATTTCCTTAGAGTAATACTATTTTCCAAGTTAATTAGTAGACTAATATTTTTTAAAAATGTTAAATAGAGTAATATTAATCTTTTGTTAAAAGACCAAATAACCAAACATAATATTTTATTAAATAAAATGTGAAAATTATTTTAAATTAGAGGCAATAAATTTTAAAAATAAAATAATTAAAAAGTTTGACCCAAAAAAAATAATTAAAAAAAAAGATCTGATTTTTAGAAACAAAACCCACGACTTAATTCAACCTCCACAGTTCTTCTTCTACAATCGAAACCCTAATAACACCTACTCATATAGAGGATGAGATAGATGAGAAATCAAATAGAAAAACAATAATGATGAAATATTAGTATACAGAGTTACTTGGACATGACGGTTGAAAACTGAAATAATGTTTGTGGAAGAAGACGAATGAGACTGTAAAAACCCTAAATTTTTCGTGGTTAAAATTATGATTTTGGAAAAAATTTCCCCAATTTTCGTCATTAGTTATGTAAAATAATTGAGAAAATCTGCAATGTCAGTTACACAAATCTACGATAAAATATCTGATGTAACATCGCTAAAACAAATATACAACAATATGCCTAGAAACACTAAAAATACTATTCTAGTAAGATATTTGTCTGCAGTAAAGAGAATTGCGTCTAATATTTTACGTTTTGAAGAACAATAAATCTACTATAACGTGAAAAATATGCCGTAACTAAAACATTAATCTAGTAATTAAACTTTAGTTCTAAAATCTACGGCCACTATGATGGCAAAAAAACTCTGCTATAACTAAATTACAAAATCTACGATGATAAAAAAAATCTACAACACAAATCTACGAGAAAAAATAAAATCTGCTGTATAAATTATAACATTTTTGGAAAATGATAAAATCTACAGCTTCTATTTTAAGTTTGTAAAATTAATCTACGGAGTTAAAAATATCTACGATGATTTTAAAAATCTACGACAACTACGAAATACAAATCTACGGTACAAAACAAATCTACGAAACAAATCTACAACTCAACTTTAAATCTACCGTACCAACAAATATTTCACAACGTAGAACCGTAGATTTATGTCGCAGATTTTTATGTCATTATAAGCAAAGTCGTAAATATTTTTATTTACTAAAAAAAACTGAAATAAGGATGATGTGAAATTATTTCATAATGACATTTATGTAATTATTTTTTTCTTAACACATGGTTTTAAGGGTATTTTAGTAATCCAAAATAACTAACTTAATACTAATTTTTCCTATACTAAGTTAGTATTTGAATGACAAAGTAGTATTATTCTAGTAATTTTTCCAATATAATATCCAATGTTGAAAGAATCACAAACTTCAATTAATGATGGGAAATTTAAAATAACACTTATGCCTATTTTTTTGGGAAATTTAATGAAAATACCATAAACCCAACCTTTCTTTATTAGAAATATCATTTTTAAGAATGCCTTTCAAACATACCCTTTCTCTAATTTGAAAAGATCTTATTACCCTTACTGAAACATCACACTCCTTCTTCTTCATCCACATATTTTCTTTCTCTCTTTTTATTTGCTCTCTCACAACAATGACGACGGACATCACCGATGATGTTAGCACATCTCGACAACGACGATGTATCTCGACGACGACATCACATCTCGACGATGATGATGTCTCAGATCTCATCGATGATATAGTATTACTTTTTCCATGAGAACGACTTGTCCACAAATCCGTACAACATGACTACAAGTTGTCCATAACATGTCTAATTGAAACTTGTCCACGTTTATATCGCTTTTGTCCAAAAAATACTATACAACTAGTGGATAATGATATTATACTATAAAAATACAGTATAGTTTGTCAGTTCATCTCGTGGACAATAATCTTGATAATATTGTTTGACATAAATATAAAGATATTTTTGTCAGTTATTGGAGTGTCTTTCAAAAATGGCATTCTTATAGTCTCAAAAGAGGCGTAGACAACTAATATGTTAAAAGTTTAAGTGTGTTTTTGTTTTGTGGACGAGACAAAGTAAATTTGTGTGTAAATTGATGTGGATGATAATTTGTTTTGAGTCTCCTAAAATCTTAAAACTGTAACTTTGTCCATGATAAATTGCAAAAATGTTACTTTTTCTTTCTTGTCCATGATAATTCTTGTCCACGATTATCTTATCTAACATTGTCGTCGTCGAGATAAGTGACGTCATCATCATTATGATACCATTATCGTCGAGATATACTGCCGTCGCCGTTGTCGTGATGTACACCATCATCGTCTTCATATGTGAAAGAGAATATGAAAAGAAAAATAAAATATGAATATGAGAAATGAGATAAGAGAGGTGACTTAGATCAGACAAACAATCTTGACATTTTTTGGGATTTAACTCCTCCATGAGAGAGAGAATATTAATAGAGAGAGAAAAAAAAACTGTGTGAGAAAGAAGATAAAATAATCATGATTGAATGGGAAGGATAGTTTTGCCTTTTTCCTCTTCATTACTACACAAAAATGGCATATTTGAAAGGAGTCCATTTCTCTAATGCCACAAATTGAGAAATTGTGGTCTCTAATGCCACAAGTGACTGAATGACAAATTTACCTTTAATGAGATTAAAATAAAGGTTAAATAACATTGAATTGTAAGTATTTCAAAGAAAAACACAGCAGCTCAGTGGTTCGAGTCTGTTGTGCGTGCTGTGAGTTCGAATCTGCTACGCGCGTCCCGGGTTCGAATCCCCAATTTGTGGAATAAGGGTAGAGTTTAAATGGGGACAACTGGGACAATTAGGGGCAGTTGGCGGATAATTGGGACAACTAGGGGCAGTTGGCGGATAACTGGATATCCAGTTGACCCTAGTTGGACCCTTATCTTCTTCACAAGAATGGAGAGGTATTTCCGTCTTTTCAGTGAAAGGTCGTGGCATTCAGATTAACTTGTGGCATGTCAGATTAAAATTGATCAAATTGTGGCATTACAGCCATTGATTCTGGAAGACCCTTTGAAAAATGGTATATTTGAAAGGTTGGTTGGATTTGTGGCATTTTCAACAATTTTTCCTATTTTTTTTATGTTTTTTTTCAAAAGAACTCTTATTTTTACTTTTCTTTTCACATGCAGTTACTACTGGGAAAAATGAGTGTAATTGTGCTTACTGAAGAGCTTTAGATGAAGCTCCACAGCGAGGCATTGCAGAGTCTGTTGCTGGAGATGGAGTTGGAGCTCCATCGCAAGGCGCTCAACTATTCAGGAGTCTGATGGCGGAGATAGAGGTCGAGCTCAACTGGTTGTAGGCGTATCAAAATCTGTTGCCGGAGATGTGAAGATGAAGAATTCAAGCTCAAATCATTTATAGAGAATTCAAGCTCAAAGAAAATCGATTTTGGTTTCAATTTCGAAATTAGGGATTTGGGATCGATTTGGGGGGTTTTGATTTTGATTTGGGGTTTTTCTATTTTGATTTGGAGTTATAATCCCCTCAGAACGACGTGTTATAATAAACAGAGACTCGTTTATGACAGATTAACATCTGTTAGTTGCTTTATTATCAGATTTAATAACATGTCTTGATTGGCTGGGTCAACGAAAATTCATGTCTCAAAAACGAAATTAATAAAAGTTGATGGTTTAAATGGTATACAACAAAATTTATGATTTAAGTGGTCTAAATATGAAAGTTTGAGGTTTTTTTGACAATTTTCCCTGAATTCCCTAGATGTGAGAAGCTTCATGTTTTAGCTGGAACTTTTACAACAACTCTTAAATAATCAGGTCTCGTTTATTTTAGATAGTTCCTAGAAACATTACCCTAACATAATTAAAGTAATGGAAAATTTGTTAGAAGAAAATGTGTTAACAAATGCAGAGATTCTCATAAAAACAGATACCAGATAACATAGTTTGAAAGAATTTGACACTATTCAGATTGAGAATCTTGAATCAGGTTACAACAATATTTTGAGCAGGTTCTTCACCACAACGATGATTTGATAAAAGTAAAAAATTAGAAGCGAAAGATATTAGCAGAGCCCATAACTGGGTGTGAAGAAGAATAAGTCGTCTGCTCCCTCAGTGAGCACAGCCTCTTGCTTATAGCTTTATTGCCTCTCCTAGCTATTAGATTGTTTTTTGGAAACTTCATTTGGATGTTATCCTTTGTTTTTTCAGGATTCTTCTCCATACTTGACTGCCTCTCCATTGAAATTGTTATACTTTGTCCATGTTGCATTGTCGATTAGGCTCATGACCTATTCACCCTCATTTTGAATATCCAGATCTCTACTCTTACGCTTAACAAAGAAGTCAAGAAAACTTCTTTTAAAATCTGCTGTTGTTGGAGTTGCAGTGGGACAATCAGCATTATCTTCTGTATAAGAGCTTCTTTGGTCTTGTGAGCTGTTGTCCATCGGAATTGCCTCCCAAGTTATGTTCTCAGCTTCATCAGGCTCATACACCAAAGAGAAGCCACACCTCATCACCTTGCATTCTGCAACCTCACTTGTACCATTTGTCACTTCAAATCTAAGGGAAACTTCAGTAGCTGATGAAAAGTGTTGACGTTTATTGATATTAAGCATAGTGGTATAGCCAATGAAGACATGGTCCACCTCAACTGTATGTGGCTCATCGCCTGGCTGAGACCAACCACCAACAATGAAACTTTCCGGGCTCAAGGATACATTAGTTAACTCACAGGTGCACTTCACTTGCAGATTATTGTTTTGGCCTTTGTTAAATGAGACTAAAACACATAGAGCTATTCCGATTAGTCTACCTCCATTCCAATCTTGAGGAAGCTCCAGCTTTATGACTGATCCCACTGCTTGGTGGTTGAACCATGCAGGTATTTCACATCCAGGAAAGCAAGTACCGATCAAGGATTTGAATACAAAATCCTGTAAATTAAAGTAATGCCATACGAAAATCATAAAATGTGGATGTTTGAGGATACAAAATAGAGTACTTGAGAAAAGAGGATTAATACCTGATTTGATCGATCAGCTGACATCAACTCACTTTTCTTCTGAATGTAAGAGATGATCGAATTCTTTGAGACTTGTTCCAGTTCGTGACAGTTAGTGAAAATGAAGGTGGAATGGATCTGCTCGGTTGGCAGAGGACGGGCTAGTGGACTGGTGACTGTTCTTAGTGAAGTACAGCCATGTGCATTTAAGCACTGAAGATTCGGTGGAAGTAGTGGAAGAGATGCGAGATTCTTACAATCCTTTAATTCGAGCCACTTCAGATGGAACATTTGACCCATGTCAAATTGAAGGCTGAGGATATTATCATTCCTGCTTAAACATAGACGTCGCAGAGAAGATAAGTCGGAAATACTTCCTGGCATCTCTGCTATTGATGTTCCATCAAGCAGTAAAACCCGCAAACTTTCCATTTTCTCCTTAACATCAGGGAAATTTTTGAGCTTTGAGCAACGAGAGAGTTTGAGTTCTTGAAGAGATTTCAGCTTCCCAAGACAATCAGGAAGAGTCGCCAGATTTATGCAGTCTTTCAAATCCAAGAAGATAAGTCCATGGAGATTACCAATGGCTGGAGGAAGTTCATCTATTCCACTGCTGTTTAAGTATAATGTTTCTAGTTGTTCCGAAATCACCTCAAATGTCCGAAGATTTGAGCAGCCGCTGAGAATGAGAGTCTTCAGGGAATCCATAGTGATCTTTGGCAGAGACGAGAGGCTTGTGCATCCTCTTAAGTTCAGGTAAACTAGATTTTTCATCTTTGTCATCTCCTTAGGTAACTCCTTCAAACTTGTGCAGCCTTCGAGGTTTAACTTCAAAAGATTTGGTGCTTCTAATAAACCCAACAAGGAATTCAAGTTACTCGAGTGGCTGAGATCAACCCACTTCAGATTAGGTGCAACCTGTGACAACCAAAAAGAATTTTACAACATAAGTCTGATAAAACTATGCAAGCCTAATTAGTTTAAACTTTAAACTGAGTGGAGAAATACAAACCTTAGCACAGTCCCATACACTGGTAATCTGGCTGTAAGGCAAGCGAAGATCAACAAGATTCTTGGGATCGAAATCTGACGGAAGTTCCTTCCTTGGGAACTTCACCCAATGGAGATATCGGACAATATTTTCTTTTGGGAACTCAAGTCCATCCGGTAAGTTTAACTTGCACTTAGTTTCAGAGTGACTGGAACAAAGAAAATTGTACACTTTCAAGTATCGTAGACTGGTCATACCGACAAAAGCTTCTCTTTTTAAGGGCATTTCCTCCATGTTAGACATGTCTAATACAATTCCCCTAACCTCTTCTCTTCCCTGTTGATCAAGTACCAACTACATCAAGTTACTTCAAGCACACACACACATATATATATATATATATATAAGCTCTACTCTAAAGTTAAAATTTCCTTAACTCACCTCTTTGTTTCTCAACTCTTCACAACTAGACAGCAACAGTCTGGATTTATCCGCGTTAGCTTCCACAAGCTCTTTGGCCATTGTAAATAATAGATCATGCATCTCAACTCGACCATCACATACCCCAATCAAGAATTTCTCAGCGAGATCTCTAACTTCCTGTCCCGGTTCCGTGGCTTCAGGGTCATATGAATGAAGTAAACCTCTGACGTAGTTCTCATCTTGTGATCTAAAGAATAAAGCTATATCAAGAAACGCATCCTTCTGCTGATTGTTTAGTTCATCATAACAGATTAGTAGTCTCTTTTTGATCGTTGGGTTAGAACACTGTGTCAGTGTTCCAAGTCTTTCTTCCCAGTGATCCTCGTCTTTCCCCTTAAGCTCCTTACCAAATTCTTCGAGAGCTAATGGGTTACCTCCTGCAAAATCCACAAACTTTCTAGACATCTCCATGAAATTTCCTTCAAGAGTACAGCAAACTTGAGCCCTAAAGAGCTCAAAGCCGTCTTTCTCATTTAAGCCAGGGACCTCATAGAGATCAGAGATTAATCCTTCAGTCAATGACTTGTCCCGTGCGACGATGACGATCCTGCTACCCTTCTTAGTCCAGCCCCGGCTACCCATAAGCAATTCGAATATCTGTTTCTTGTCACTCACATTATCGAAAATGATAGCAACTTTCTTCTCCATTAGGTTATCTTTCAAAACCACAAGTGCATTTGTATCGGTGCAATCTTGATCCAGTAAACCTTTCACAAGTCTCTGCTGTACCCCCTCTGATCCCTGCTCCTTTGACTCGTCACAATCGATGAGCACACAATGGTTGATCTTCTCACGAAACTTGAATAAGAGTTTATTAGCCAGATAGGTTTTGCCGATTCCTGGCATCCCGACGACTCCAAGAATACGAGTTTCGTCATCATTGCACTCCACATCCAACTTTGCTTCCAATTGCTTAAGGCGTTGATCCTCTGGTTCAGTATTGTGCGATGCTCTGCTATGAAATATTTGGGGCTTAGGGTTTCCTCCTCCTCCTCCTCCTCCTCCTCCTCCTTTTTGCGGTTTAGGGTTTTGTCCTCCTTGTGGCGAAATTTGGCCTAAGACAGTTTTAACATGTTCGACGATCCTAGACACGAAATCCTCGTCCTTACTGCCAAAAGAACAAAATAAATAAATAAACTAAAGGGTGACGGAGCGTTTTTTATTTAATATTTTACAATTTCTGTAACCAATTTGTACTTTTTTATTATTTATTTTTAGAGAAACTTTTATAAAAATACACCAACTATTTATCTATTTCCATAAAAATACATGAACTTGTAAAGTATCAAAAAATACATGAGCTAATTTTTTTTTCAATTAAACTACAAAAACTCTTAAATTATATCCGTAAAACACCCGAGAGTTAATAAAAATAATATTCATGAATGTTTTAGTTAAAAATATTTATAAAATTTCAAAAATACATATAAAATTCTAAATAAAATCTTAATAATTGCAAACATTTTATTCTTTCAATTTTTTTTATAAAGATTAAAATTCTAAAATTTCGATTTATAAATAAATAAATAATAAAAATGGAAAAAAGTTTTTATATTTTTAAAAAGCTCTAAAAATTATAAAATTTTAAATAAAATATTTATGTATGTTGTATCTTTCAAATCAAAATTACACGTAACATAATTATATACAACTTCCTATGCTATTATATTTTCACACAACACTCTCATTTAAGTAACATGGAAAATAATATAAGAATTATATAGTTAAAAATAATATTATTTTATGAAGCTATTGTTCAAAATTGTTTTTGAAAAAACAGTACTAACATTACTATTGGAGTTGTATGATGAATCTAAAACTTTATATTTTAGCTTATACAATTTCTAGAATTTTCAATGAGTATTAGGAATTTTCTATGTTTTTTGAATTTTTTATTTATAAATCCCAAAATTTAAAAGTTCATTTTTATTGTTTAAAATTATTTTAGAATTACTTTAGATTTTTCTACAGTTTTTTGAGTTTTTAAAGAGTTTTATATGTTTTTCAAAATTTTCAAAATGTTTTTAATTTAAAAATTAATGGATATTATTTTTCATCAACTCTTGGGTGTTTAATGGATACCGTTTAAGATTTTGTGTATTTTAATGGAAGGAAAATTAGTTCATGTATTTTTGTGAGTACTCTAACCGTTCATGTATTTTTGTGGAAATAGATAAATAGTTGGTGTATTTTTATAGAATTTTTCTTTTTTATAAAAATTTGTATCTTTTTGGAAAATTTTTACCAATATAAATAAGCAAAATTGCTTAGTGTTTCTGCATTACACGGACGAGTTGTTAAAAACTACTATTAAACAGACACGTTCAAACTTCAAATCTATGTGGATGATGTTTTATTTTAAAATAAAACTCGTAAAAATCATCAACATAGATTTGTAAGTATTTTAATCACCACATATATTTGTAAGTATTTTAATCACCCACATATATTTGTAAGTTCTTTAATGTAATCATTTTTGTCAACCAGCCAATTTATTTGGTCAAAATAACTAGTTTGTGTATTTTCATAAAATAAGAAAAAATTGGGATCTTTCTATGAAAGTTACTAAAATTTTTGGTTATTTATTTATTCAGGAAAATTTCCCTGCTACACCAAAAGAAAGACCAATTATTTCAAAGCCAACAAAAAGAGACCAATTATTTCAAAGCCAACAAAAAGACTGAATGTGAGGAAAAAGAAAAGACCAAATAGTAAAGCTACATTACAATATATGGCTACGGTGAGAGTTACTGAGGTGTAGGAGTATTTATAATTTATTATTCTATTTTTAAATCAAAATAGAGTAATGAGTAAAAAAAATTTTGAGTAATGAATATTAGAGCATCTCCAATATATAATGTATTACTCTATTTTTTATTTTAAAATGAAGTTGAATTGTACTCTAATCTTATTCTAAAATAAAATCGAAAATAGAGTAATAAATTAAAAAACGGAGATGAATAAAATTACTCTATATATGAAATAATATTATTCTTTTACTCCACTATGGAGTTAGAAATGAAATAGAGTTATTGAAATTTTACTCTAAAATAGAATCAGAACGAAAAATTGAATAAAATTGAAAACAATCTAATTACTTTATATTTAGAGTAATCCTATTTTTTACTTTATTATAAAATTAGAATTGGAGCAGGGTTGGAGCTGTTTCTATTCTAAAATAAAATTTGGAGTAAAAAATATAGTAGAATTGGAGATGGTCTAAATTTTTGAAATTGACATATATATTTTTTTTGTTAAATAATTTAAAATTGATCCATACTAATAATTTAATTAACCAGACTAGTTTTGTCTATGAACTAGGGTTGTTTCTGAAATTTGCATTTCGGTTCAACCGAAGAGTATATATATATATTAATTTCCATTACTAACCCATCTTCTGCCAAAATCAATGCATTTTTGCTGAGAACATAATTCAAAGCGTCGTTCCACTTAACAATCCGGTTGTCTCGACCACGATCGCGACCGGGCAACCTCCACAGATTCCATAGATTAAGACCGAAATCTCCTTTAAGCTCTGCCACCGTGGATGTTTCCAACTTGTAGAAGATTGGAATGACCCATAAATTGTTGTTGCATCCTTCACCTTTCATGCTACATTCCTTCATCTTAACTAGCTCCTGCAAACACCAATGTGACTCGGTGTACTTACTCGACAAAACCGCCAGCGCGATCTTTGACTCCTCGATCCTTTTGTAAAGGTTTTTTAGTTCTTGGCCAGGGACTTCATCAGAGTCTATAAAAGCATTGATCCCATGGCGTCTCAATCTGGCATGGAGATGGGAGACGAAGGTCTTACGCATCTCTGCTCCTCGGAAATTGATGAACACCTCTGCTCCTACTTCGACGTCAGAAGAGGAAAAAGTTGTCACCATCTTGGGGTATTTTTTTTTTTTTTTTTTTTTGAGTTTGCTGTTACTTAGATTGAATTATTCAATATATTTGCAATATGTCATATGATTAGACGTTCGGTTATTTATATCGTTTGCCAATTCGTTCGACCACGTTCTTCCTCAAGACTATAACTAAAGGAAATAATTTATCCTTAGAGACAAGTTCGTACAACGTAAATAGTTTATTCTCGAAGACAAATTCTAAACTCAAGAACTTTATAGACTACACCACTTGTCTATTTTACTTGCTTTTTCAGATTTCAATTTGAGATTATTTTTAAAAATCAAGAGCTGTAAAATTCGATGTAAAGTGGCGACGTGACAAGCCGGAGAGGAATGACAGGAACGAGTCAGTCGTCTCGTTGTATATAGTTAACTAAAACGTTATTTTTAAATAAACAAATAACTAAATAAAATTAACAAGCATTTATCAAAAAAAAAAAAGCTAAATAAAATTAAAAAATAGGCTTAATTTTCAATTAGTTGGGATTTGGGAACCTAAAGTAAATATTAAATTGCATAAGAGGAATATTTCATTTTGGCATGGGCGCCAACTACAAACAAAAAATGTGATCTAGCCATCTAGGGAGATGTATTGAATTAGGCATTTTGGAGAAGTTTGAATTAAAATAACAAATCATATGTTATTCAAACATGAATTATAAAATATTTTTTAAAATTCAGTGTTATTGAATTAGTGATTTTTAAATACACAATTAAATCCATTTTTATTCAAATCATTTTAAAAATTAGATTTGAAAGTTTCAAGTGAGATTACATGTGATTTCTTAGTTAACAAATATAAAAATGAAAATTTCATGGTTTTAAATGAAATTTCAAAGAATTTAACAAAATTCATAATTTATTAAAATTCAACCAAATCATCATAAACCTCATTAAAACTCAAATCACTCTAAATTTTTCATCAAATACACCCTTCTTTTTAAAGACATTTTAAAAATTGGATTTGAAAGTGTCAAAATACATTTCAGAGGATTTCTTAGTTAAACATACAAAGATTTCTGCCAAAGTGAAAAATCAATTTTTCGTCAAAAATAGATCTTTAATTTTTTTGACAAAATTTCTTTCAAAAAACGGATACATAATTTTTTCGCTAAAAATTTATTCTATAATTTTGCCATAAAAATTAATTACGTAATTTTTCATCAGAATAGGCAATCATTATTTTCACTAAAGACAATCCAGTCAAAATACATATCCAAAGTTGTAGTTCTGAAAATGGTTAAAAAATATGGTAGTTGTGAAAAGTGGTATCCAAATAGTGGCATTTGACAAAATTTCTCACATCATAAAAGAAAAATCTAGTTCAAAATAATTTAAAAATAAGATAAAAAGATGGTAGTGTTATAAATCATATGTGGATTTGGCACACTCTAGTTCTGTCCGCCTGGCCCATGGAGGTTCCGGCCCAAGACTTAAGTTAGGCGGTTTGTACTTTTCCTATTCCTATTAGATTTTCCTTTTATCTCTTATGTACACATCCTTATATAAAGGAACCGATGTAACCTCATTCATTATTAGAACAATACAATACGAATTCCCCTTATTCTTCTCTCTAGTTTACAACACGTTATCAGCACGATTGTTCTAAAACCCTAGCTAGAAACCGGCGAACCTAAAACCCTAATCTCGCCGCCGAACAAAGCAAAGTTCATACAGCCTACCAAGGTTATGGCGAACTAGAAGAAGACAAGCACCATTCATCAATCAGATTTCTAAAGGTAAGATCTATAAACCTAAAACTCTAAAACCCTGAAAACGGTAAATCCTAGCCAAACTAGGAAACCCTAAAACCCTGAAATCGGTAAATCCTAGTCAAACTAGGAAACTCTAAAATCTAAATATATGTTCTAAATATTATTGCATGTTTGCTGGAGTATCGCAAGACACGGATATTCATTGCTGGAGGGTCATGAGACCCGGATATTCTTGATTGATTGAAATTTGATTGATATTTGTTTGATGTTTTCAAAATAAAATCTTAAATCTGGTTAAATAATTATGAAACCCTAACCTGGAAATTGCGCATAAACCCTAACCCTAATTCCGCATGAAATTTTGATTTCATTGATTGATGTTTTATGATGCATAAATATTGAATCCGAGCATGCACATAGGTTGATAGAATCCGCATGAGAAAATATTACTGATTGAAATTTGATAGCATGAGAATTGTCACCAAACTAAAATCCGATCAACATATATATATATATTTAGGTTGCATATCATTAATCATGTAACTCGATTTTGCTAAGTTGCTAGAAATATTTTATGATCGCATAAATTGTTTTACACCATGCATGAACATTGAACTTTTGTGATTATTAAGAGAATGTGATGAATAAATTTCAGATGTCGAACATCCAAAGTTTGGAATATGCTGCCCTCACTCTCTCGGGAGATAATTACTTACAGTGGGCGTTGGATACCAAGATAACCCTAAAGTCTGAGGGACTTGGCGATTGCATCATTGATAATAACAATGAGAATGAGCGAAATAGATACAAAGCAATTTCTATAATTCGCCATCATCTTGCTGAGGGTCTAAAGGATCAGTACTTGACTATCGAAAATCCTCTAGCACTTTGGAATGAATTGAAAACGAGATATGATCATCACAGAACGGTGATGCTTCCAAAGGCTATGTATGATTGGAGGAATTTGAGATTCCAGGACTTTAAATCCGTGGATGAATACAACTCAGCCCTGTTTAAAATCGTATCAAAATTGAAATTGTGTGGTGAGAAAATCACTGATGAGGAGATGCTTGAAAAGACATACTCCACGTTCCACACAAGTAACGTGTTGCTCCAACAGCAATATCGTGAAAAGGGCTTTGATACATATGCAAGTCTGATCGCTTGTTTGTTGCTAGCTGAGCAAAACAACGAGCTATTGCTGAGAAATAGTTCGTTAAGACCTCCCGGATCAACCCCATTACCTGAAGCCCATGTGGCCGCTGAGGAAAAGAAAGAAACACACCACGTCCAACAAGGTTTTAATGGCCGAGGTAGAGGCCGAGGCCGTGGACGTGGGAGATGGCAAGGAGGACGTGGCCGCAGCTACAGTCCATACGGCCGAGGACAAGGTAGGGGCCGTGGGTATCAACCCGAATCTAACCGAGGCCGAGGAAGAGGCCGTGGCAATTTTCCACAGCCACAAAATTCAAACAATAAATCTGGATGCCATCGATGTGGAATGGGGAACCATTGGGCAAAGACGTGTAGAACGCCCAAGTATTTATGTGATCTCTATCAAGAGAGCCTCAAAGGAAAGAATCCGGAAGGTAACTTAGTCCATCAGGACCATGACGATGATTTCGATCACGAGCAAGATGACTTAATGGAATACGAGACTTCTGATTGTCTCAAAGAATAGAATGATTTCGACATTTGATTTTTATGTTTTGATTTGGTGTTTTATTTTCTTTATGATTTACGGATTGCATGTTATCTTTGGATTTATGTTTTGAATTTATTTGATATTATTTCGATTTGAATAAGAGAATATTATACTCAAAAGTGCCAATATATGTACCATAGCCGGTCTGGCAAATCTAATAGAAGGATATGGTCAAGCAAATATATTATTACCTAAGGGTACACATCTAGAAATTTCTGATGCACTATACTCACCGAGCTCAAAGAGGAGCCTATTGAGTTTTAAAGACATTCGTATGAATGGTCTACATATTGAGACAAAAGGCGATGGGAATAGAGAATTCCTAATGATATATGAACTCGCCAATGACCATAAGAAAATCCTTGAAACCATACCGGCCATATCTACAGGCATTTACTGTGCTAAGATTAATATGATAGAAGCAAATGCCTCGGTAAACAAGGAGTTTTCCGAAAATTTCACTTTATGGCATAACCGGCTTGGCCATCCCGGTACAAACATGATGCGAAAATTATTACTAAATACTTAAGGGCACACATTGAAAGAAAGAAGAGTTATCCCAAAGAATCTCACGTGTGAAGCATGTTCACTAGGGAAACTCATAGTAAGGCCATCACCAGCAAAAGTAAACAAAAAAACTTTGAACTTTCTAGAAAGAATACAAGGTGACATCTGTGGACCAATTCACCCACCATGTGGGACATTCAGATATTTTATGGTACTTATTGATGCATCCACGAGATGATCACACGTTTGTTTATTATCCACACGGAATTTAGCATTCGCAAGATTGCTTGCACAAATAATCCGTCTAAAGGCACACTTTCCAGATTTTCCACTAAAGACTATACGTCTAGATAATGCTGGTGAATTCACGTCCCAAGCTTTTAATGATTACTGTATGTCCATGGGGGTAAGTGTTGAACATTCTGTGGCACATGTACATACACAAAACGGTCTAGCAGAATCATTTATAAAACGTATTCAGCTAATAGCTAGACCATTACTAATGAGATCAAAACTCCCGATCTCAGCTTGGGGACATGCAGTTTTACATGCAGCATAACTAATTCGCATCAGGCCATCTAGTGAACACAAATATTCCCCATCACAATTACTAACGGGCCATGAGCCAGACATATCCCATCTCAAAACATTTGGATGTGCTGTTTATATACCAATTGCACCACCACAGAGAACAAAGATGGGACCTCAAAGGAGGATGGGGATATATGTTGGATATGATTCTCCCACAATAATTAAGTACCTCGAGCCAACCACGGGTGATCTATTTAAGGCCAGGTATGCAGATTGTCATTTTGACGAATGTAACTATCCAACATTAGGGGAGAACCGGCTGGTAAAAGAAAATGCATGGAACCAAAAGGAAATTATATGGAATCAAACATCCTTAACATGGCAAGATCCTCGGACCAGAGAATGTGATATTGAAGTCCAAAAGATTACACATTTACAAAAGCTAGCTAATCAATTGCCAGATTCCTTTGCTGACCCGAAAAGAGTGACTAAGTCATATATACCAGCCGCTAATGCACCTATAAGAATCGATGTTCACGAGGGACACGATCAAGTTGCTACAGAATCTAAAACGCGTTTAAAGAGAGGTATACCAGTAGGTTCCAAAGATAAAAACCCTCAAAAATCAAAGAAAGGTGCGTTAGATGAACCCGTGGTACCAGACATGAGTGAACCAAATGAGCCAAACAATGATGCTCGGGACGTCGAGCCTCATGGTCCTGAAGTTCTTGACAATAATGAGATCTTAACGAATTATGTCATGTCTGGAAAACAATGGAACAGAAAAGATGTCGACATCAATGAAATATTTGCATATAAGGTAGCACTTGAAATAATGGACACATGCGAGGATCTAGAACCCACGTCAATATATGAGTGCACTCAAAGAGAAAATTGGCCTAAATGGAAAGAAGCTATAAACGTGGAGTTAAACTCTTTAAAGAAGAGGAATGTGTTTGGTCCGATCATAAGGACACCATTCGATATTAAACCAGTTGGACACAAATGGGTCTTTGTGAGGAAAAGAAATGAACATAATGAAATCGTGAGACATAAAGCACGGCTTGTAGCACAAGGATTCACGCAAAGACCAGGAATAGATTATGAGGAGACATACTCCCCTGTGGTGGATGCAACGACTTTTAGATTCCTAATAAGTCTGGCTATAAAAGAAAATTTGGATATGCGGTTAATGGATGTTGTAACCGCATACTTATATGGTCCACTGGATAATGAGATTTATATGAAAATTCCAGAAGGTATTGAGCTCAAAGACAAAGAAGGTTCTCGAGAACAACATTGTATAAAGTTGAACAAAAGTCTTTATGGATTGAAACAATCAGGTCGTATGTGGTATAATAGACTGAGTGAATATCTCGTCAAAGAGGGCTATAAGAACAACCCCATAAATCCGTGTGTATTCATAAAGAAATGGCCAAAGGGGTTTGTAATCATCGCGGTGTATGTAGACGACCTGAATATGATAGGAACATCTGGAGAGATTACCCAAACAGTCGAATATCTAAAGAAAGAATTCGAGATGAAAGACTTAGGACAAACAAAATTCTGTTTGGGATTACAGCTTGAGTACATGTCTAATGGAATCCTTGTGCATCAAATGGCATATACAGAAAAGGTACTCAAGAGATTTAATATGGACCAATCTCACCCGTTATCTAGCCCCATGGTTGTGAGATCATTAGATTTGGATAAAGATCCATTTGGTCCAAAGAAGGACAATGAAGAAGTCCTTGGTCCCGAAATGCCATATCTAAGTGCCATAGGAGCTTTAATGTATCTAGCGAGCCACACTAGACCAGACATATGTTTTGCCGTGAACTTACTATCTAGATTTAGCTCATGTCCAACCCAAAGGCACTGGAACGGGATAAAGCATATACTTCGTTACCTACAAGGAACGAAAGATTTAGGTTTATTTTATACTAACCAAAACAAAGATAGTTTGATTGGTTTTGCTGATGCAGGTTATCTTTCAGATCCACACAATGCTAAATCACAAACGGGATATGTTTTTACACATGGTGGCACGGCTATATCTTGGCGATCAATGAAGCAAACTCTTGTTGCTACATCGTCCAATCATGCAGAGATTTTGGCAATACATGAAGCCAACCGTGAATGTGTTTGGTTGAGGTCGATGACCCAACACATTAGAACAGATTGTGGATTGACCGAAGGCAAAGAGGAACCAACCATATTATACGAGGACAATGCCGCATGCATCACTCAACTCAAAGACGGTTATATAAAAGGAGACAAGACGAAGCACATTTTACCAAAGTTTTTTTTCACGCATGACTTACAGAAAGATGGAGAAGTGCAAGTCCGTTCAAGTGAGAATTCCGTGGACTTATTTACCAAGTCTCTACCGACCTCGACATTCAAGAAGCTCATACATCAGATTGGAATGCGAAGATTGAAAGACATTCAGTGAGGTTCAGAACAGGGGGAGTGATGTATTGTATTTTTGATTGCTTTTTGGATTGTGTTTAGTATTTATTTCGTGTCTTTTGTTAGTTTTCGAGTCTTTTCTATTTTGTTTTGAGTCTTTTACAGGTTCTATGGAGTTAAGCCGCAATAACACGATTTCGGGATTGTTCGGGCTAAGATGAAGCCTAGAAGCTACGGAAAGGACTGGGATCGATCGATCCCACCCTTGGATCGATCGATCCAGACGACTCCAAGAACACGGCAACGGATCGGTCGATCCGGCCAACCGATCGACTGATCCATGCTCCACGGACATCTTGTCCGGACACGAAGGATCGACCGATCCGGCCAACCGATCGGTTGATCCATCCTGATGACGACATGAAGATATTTGTTCGGACACGAAGGATCGATCGATCCCACCCTTGGATCGATCGATCCATGCTCAGCCGCCATGAAGATATTATGTCCGGGAATTAGGGATCGACCGATCCTAGGTGTGGATCGACCGATCCCCTTGGCCGCCTACTCCATTTTACACCTTTGTCTATAAATATCCCACCTAAACCTACTAAAACATATCAGATTTTCTTCCTACGCCTAAAACACTATTCTAGACACATTTCTTGGATTTCTAAGCTCCTCCTTTCTATCAAACATTTGGAGAAGTTTTGTTGTATCATTTGTTGTTTATTTCAATCCTATTATGCTTTGTATGGTTTACTTTCTTGTTTTATTCAATATGTGTGAGTAATTTCATAGTTAGGTTTTAGGGTTCTTGAAGGGAATTGATGGCTTGATGAATTGATAGAGATTTGGGGTTTCTAATCCATAGGTTCTTTGATTCATGTGTTCTTAATGCTAGATTAAGAGTAGCTACCTTAGTCTTGATTTTAGGTTGTTCTATAAGCACTAATCATGTTATAGAGAACTTGAACCTTATGAATTGAGCTTTGTATCTCTAGCCTGCGAGAGTTGATGCTAGATCATCATTGTGAACTTAGTGAACTTGTGTGTTAATGCTAATTTGGTTAGGAGAAATCAAACGAGAGTTTAGTTTTCGAGTAGCCAAGTTTAGGGGTTAAGGCCACGAGAGTGGGTTAATCCACCTTGCGTTCATGTTCTAGAACGGTACTTAGAATGTTAAACCCCATACTCAAGATTATTTGTTAAGCCATTGATAACCTGAATTTCCCTAAGGCCTAATGCTTTTTTAAATCGTATAAATCAATCGTTTTATGTTTGTTGCATTTTGTTTACAAGTTTGAAAAGAAATCAATCAACCCAATCCTGCTATAGCTAATTACAAGTCTCGTAAATCATTAGTGTACCATTGGTTCTTGTGGTTCGACCTCGTTATATACTACCTTGCGGTTAAGTGTATCGAGTAAATACTCGAGCAATCAAGTTGGCGCCGTTGCCGGGGACCAATAGCGTTACCTAAAGATTTAGGATCAGTTATTAGTCTATTGCATTTTATTTTAAGTTACTGATAATCATTTCCTTTTTCTCTTTGATGTTTTAAAGGTATATGACCCGAAGCGAAGGTTCATCACACCTAGTTGAATATCACGAAGAAGTTGGAAAGTTTGAAAAGAAAAATAGAAGAAAGAAGAGGCTAGCTAAGCAAAGAGAAGCTCAAATGGCTCATGAACAAGGAGGTAATGTGTTACCACCTGGAGGTTTACCACACGATGGAGACAATGGTGGAGAGTTACAAGACCCCCCAGTCGGAGTTGCTGCACATCAACAACCAAACTATCAAAGGCCTGCTCCTGCTCGTAGGACCTTAAGGGAACATGATGCTCCCAATGCTCAAATGTATCGAGGAGGTGTCCAACATCCTCCAATCAACAGAAATGATTTTGAGATCAAGTCGGGATTGCTGAATCTCGTGAAACAAAACCAGTTTCATGGACTTCCTTCTGAAAATTCAGTTACTCATCTTGATAACTTCGAGGATGTGTGTGGAACAACCAGGATGAATGGAGTACCAGACGATGCTTTTAAGTGCCGTTTGTTCTTGTTTTCGCTAGCTGATAAAGCGAAACGTTGGTTCAAATCCTTAGAAAGAGACTCCATCAGTTCATGGGATGATTAGAAAGCTGCATTCTTGGGACAATATTTTACTCAAGCAAGGACCACGCTTCTAAGGAACAAGATCTCTAGTTTTCAACAAGGTGGTACCGAGTCATTCCAAGAAGCTTGGGAGAGATTCAAGGACTACAAAAGAGAGTGTCCTCATCACGGGTTCACTCCTGAATCACTCATCAACACCTTCTATCGGGGAATTGACCAGAATTACAAGATGGCTTTGGACACAGCAAGCAATGGAGACTTCATGATAAAAACAGAACCGGAAGCTCTAATCTTGATTGAAAATCTTGCTGGTAGCAACAGCAACCATTGTGTTGATTATGATAGGACCTTGAGGAGCATTGGAGGAGGAGAATCAAAACAGATTTCTGAGCTGACTGCGAAGGTGGAACAACTTCTAAGACGTGAACAAAGAGCAGTCAACTATTGTGATGATTCTGGAGAAGAGCAAGGTTACCAAGAACAATCTGGGGACTGTTTTGAGGATGTACAAGCTGAGCTGAATTATGTGAATGGTTATCAAAACCAAGGGTTCAACCAAAACTATAGGAATCATCCTAATCTCTCATACCGAAGCACCAATGTTGAGAACCCCCAAGACCAAAAATATCCAGCACAAGTGAGACCACAAGGGCAACAATATCAAGCAAAACCGTTTGTGCCAAACCAAGGAGGCTACAACAAGCCTTTTGAGAACAGAGTTCAGAACCAAGGAGGTTTTCAACAAGGGGGATTTCAGCAAAGACCTCAGTTCAACAACTTTCAAAGAGGTTATCAAGCACCAGCTCAAGCTCCTGCGAGCTATGCCCCAGCTGGACCGCCCGATGACAGCGATATGAAAACAATACTTAAGCAACTGCTTGATGGCCAGAACAAGAACGCCTTTGACATCAACTCAAGAGTGGAAAACATGTACAGCGAACTCCAAGGTAAGTTTGAAAATCTTTCAACACATGTTAAAACACTTGAGAATCAGGTAGCACAAGCCGCTTCTACTTCTACAAGACCTATGGGAGTTCTTCCTGGAAAACCACAACCGAACCCGAAAGACTACAACAATGGTAAAGAATTTATCAATGCCATTACATTGAGGAGTGGGAAACAGGTAGAACCAATCTTGAAGAAAGGAAAAGAAGTTGAGGTTCTCGATGACTCAGAGAAAGTCATTGGGAATGAGAATGATTCAGAGGTTCTCAATGCACCACAAGGTGAGGAAGTTGCAGGTAAGAAAATCGCTGATCTTGAGGAGGAAATTGAAGATCTCGTGCCTCCACCGTACATACCCAATTTGCCATTTCCAGGTCGCTTAAGGAAGATTCAAAGAGAGAAGGAGTATGCTAAATTCGATGAAGTGATGAAACAACTTCAAATCAAGCTCCCTTTTCTTGAGTTAGTCCGAAATATTCCTATCTACAGAAAATATCTCAAGGATATTTTGACTAACAGGAAAACTCTTGAAGAAGGAGCAGTCTTGATCACACACGAGTGCAGCGCCATTTTACAAAACACAATACCAAAAAAGAAAGAAGATCCAGGTAGTTTTGTTTTACCTTGTAAAATTGGTGACTCATTGTTTGCTAGATGTTTGTGTGATTTAGGTGCAAGTGTGAGCTTGATGCCGCTTTCAGTTGCAAAGCGGTTGGGGATCACAAACTTCAAGCCAACAAGTATCTCTCTAGTGCTCGCAGACCGTTCTGTGCGGTTGCCAATTGGAATTGCTGAGAATGTTTATGTGAGAGTTGGGACATTTCATATCCCCACTGACTTCATTGTTCTTAGCCTGGATGAGGAGCCTAAAGACCCGCTTATTCTTGGTAGACCTTTCTTGCACACCTCTGGTGCATTAATAGATGTCAAGAGAAGCTTGATCAAACTGCAAGTAGGAGATCTTGTCCAAGAATTCGACATGGAGAGAGTGATGTCTAAACCAACTATTGAAGGTCAAGCATTTTGGGTTGACATCATGGATGAGCTAGCTGATGAGCTCTTAGAGGAAATGAATACTGAATATCCACTTCAAATCGCCTTGACAAAGGAAGAGGATCAACATGGATACATTGAGGAAGCAACAACGGATTTCGCTAGAATTCTAGACGAGCCGGTTGAACTGAGTAAAGTTGTTGCATTCGCCTTGCTAGACAAAGATGAAGTAGAAAAGGAGGAGAATGAACCTACCTCAGAAGACTGTGGAGATTGGAGTGAACTAAAAGCTCCAAAGGTGGAACTCAAGCCGCTTCCCTCAGGACTCAGGTATGCGTTTCTTGGTCCCCATTCTACTTACCCCGTTATAATCAATGCTGAACTAAACAATGTAGAGAGTGCCTTACTGCTGTGTGAGCTGAGTGATAACACCATATTTTGCATGTTTTTAAGGTTTAGATTCATACATTTTTAATCACACTTTGTTTAGTTTTGAGAGTTTTTCATTGCATTTGAGTCTCACTTTGTTTTAACTTGCATTTTAAAGTCCTAGGTTGTATATATAGCATTTTGCATATGTCTTGAGTCTTTTCTAGGTGAATATGAAGCTTGGGACATGAAGGAGAAGGCTCGGGATGATCAAAGGATGCTAGAATCGAGTTTCGGGAACTTTCAGAGATCCTGGCGGTACCCCCTCGCCACAACACTACCGCCACACTTCGCATTCCAATCCTGGCGGCACCCCCTCGCCAAGAATGGGCCGCCATAATCATCCTGGCGGTACCCCACCGCCACCAAAGGCCCGCCAGAGACGCCGTAGCGACCCCCCCTCCCTCCGCCATAAACCGAAGGGTCTGAAATATCGTCTCCTAGGAAGCCTTTACCGTACGATTTAGCTCCAGCTCCCTTCATGAAAGTTGTAGGAAATTGAGTTAGCTTTCGAATGGAAGTGATCCCGATTGATTTAGGTAAACGGTTAAGGAGATATGGCCTCCGCACCCCAGACCGCTATCGCAGGACCGCCAAGACAAAAATGGAGACTCAGCTCCCTGGAGAAAATCCTAGCGGCCATTTGGCCGCCACAAATGGACCGCCAGAACCACCGTGGCGGTACCCCCTCGCCAGAACACCACCGCCACACCACCGGCCGACTCACTTTACCTTTTTACCTACTCCAACTCTCCCCTTTGTATAAATACCAATCACCAATAATGTCAGGACGAGTTTTCTTCATATTTTTAGAGTTGAGAGAGTTCAAGAACACCTCTTGGTGTTCTTGAATTGCTCTTCATTTTTAATCCAACTCTTATGAAGATTTCTTCAATCTATATATATATATTATGTCTTGTTTATTTATCTTCTTTCATTTGATCGGTTTAGATTTTTGATTTGTGTTATTTTTATGAGTTGAATTTTATTTTCTGGGTTTGTGTTCTTGATGTTCTTAGCATGTTCTTAGTGTTCTTGTGTTAGGTTTTTAGTTGGATCATGGGATTTGCTAGATTAGGATGAATTGATGGTTAGTTGATGATTGTTTGGGTTGTTATTTGTTAGTTCCTTCACTTAGGTTTGTTCTTAATGCTAGATTTTCAATGATTAACCGATCTCTAGTGTTGCATCTTAGAGTAGGTAGTTCTAGTCGGAGTGACAACCGAGCTAGAATTACACCTTAGGATTTTTGGTCACATCCCATGCCTTTAGGGGTGTGATTCGAGTAAGCGGTGTTAGTGCTAGGCTAGGTTTGTTTGTTCAATTTCTAGATCCTAGGCATTCATATCTCAAAAGGAATTTCTGAATGCTTGATCCTAAACCTTTCGTGAGCTTTTCATATCCTAGCCAACGAGAGTTGATGTTTAGGGTGATTAGTGAACAATTGGGCTTGCGATTAATGTTCATTGGTCATTGGATCGCGGACGAGAGTCTATGACGGTTGATGATTGATGAAAGGGTTATTACCACGAGAGTGGATTAATCTAATGCTTGTGTTCCATGTTCTAGGATAATGAATATTCGATCTAATGCATCTCTGTTTGATTCACTCTTAGGATAGTAGAGCTTATGATCCAATGCTTTTCTCTTATTTTTCGTTTTGCATTTTACTTGTTTTCTTTTAGTTCTTAGTTTAGAAAACCAATTCTTTATTTGCTCTAGATTAGTTCGTATCTCGCATCATTGGTGTGTAATCTTTAGTCCTTGTGGATTCGATCCTAAAGTGCTATGCATGAAGAACAACCTGGAGTTTTTATCCTTTATTTTTTAGTTTTAGCTCTGAAAACTCCAGGTTGTTCTTCATTTTGATTCCTAGATCTTCAATGATCTAGTGAAGTTTTATCAAATTTTCTTCCACTTTTGTACATATTATGTTATTGTCTTTCATTTGTTCGGTTTACTTTTGTGATTTAGATATGTTTGAGTAGTCTTTTGTTGGATCATGGGATTTGCTAGATTAGGATGAATTGATGGTTGGATGATGATTGTTTAGGTTGTTATTTGTTAGTTCCTTCATTTAGGATTGATCTTAATGCTAGATTAGCCAAGGAATTGGTAATTTAGAGCTTAGGCATTTCACACCCGGAAGGTGTTCGATGAAATGCTTGAACAAATCCTTTTATGAGCTTTACATATCCTAGCCAACGGAAGTTGATGTTTAGGGTGTTTAGTGAACTTATTGGACTTATTATTAATGCTCATTGATCATTCTGATAGCTAACGGAAGTTATTGATTATCGGATGATTAGTGAAGGGATTAGTGCCACGGAAGTGGATTAGTCTTGATTAGTGTTCCATGTTCTAGGATAATGAATATTCGAACTAATGCATCTCCGTTTGATTCACTCTTATGATAGTAGATTCCCATGATCCAATGCTTTCTCTTATTTTTCCTTTCTTCGATTTGGAGTTCATTGCTTTTCTTTTAGTTCTCAGTTTAGAAAACCAATTCTTTATTTGCTCTAGATTAGTTCGTATCTCGCATCTTTGGTGTGTAATCTTTAGTCCTTGTGGATTCGATCCTAAAGTGCTATGCACGATAGGTTTATTTGATAGCCTTAAGACGGTGTAAAAACCTGTTTATCAAATTGGCGCCGTAGGATTCGAATTGAGACTAGAGCGTTTTTCATTGCTAATCTTTCTCCTCTTTATTGCTTGTGATCTTGATCTTGTAGGTGCGCAACTATGAGTAGAGAAGATGTGCAAGGAAGGAGTTGATGAAGGAAGCAACCGTCAAGCTAGTGACGTTAAACGCGCCATTGGGGACTCCCCCAATCCTATCCCTCGTCAATGCTAGTGACATAAAACAAGCAATTATATCCCTTATCTTATTGTTTTTGTTGATTTTGATTTCGTGGTGATTGTATCACCATGTTTAATAAATGTTGATTCCCCGTTTTTGTAGGAATAATAAGGTGAATAATGGTACGGATCAAACGGTCAAGACCGGTGAGCTGAAACGCACAACGCCTCCTCCTCCTCATTCCAATCCGCTTCAAGGTACCTCTAACTACCCTTTGTCTATACCATTTCGTTTTGTTTTTTTTTTTTTTTTTTTTTGTGTATTTTGTTTCTTTTCTCGGTTTTACTTTCTCACCGAGCCGGTGAAAAGTAAGTCCGGGGGAGGAAACTGTTACTAATTTTGTTTTAGTTGTTTTGTTTTGCTTTCTTGAGTCTTACATTGTTTAACTCTTATTACATAGAAAAAAAAAATAAAAAAAAAAATCCAAAAACAATCATGTAGTTTGCATTGCTTCATTGTTCATTCTAGACTTGACTTGATCACTCATATCTAGATGACACAGGTTGCATTCATGTGCATGGGAGTTAGTAAATGATATATGATTAGCTTTCATTGTGATGCCCTCTATAATGGTTTAACATTGCTTGAATAAATCTTAAAAGACTTGTAGACTTTGTGCTTTGATCTCTCCACTTGAAACAAATAGTCTTGTTCAAGATAGCTTCATTTGAAACCATCTCCCAAACTTATGGACTTAATTGAATGAAAATTATCTCGCTTATGGGCTTTAGATCTTAACTGTGGTTTTACACGAACATTCGAGTTATCTTATCCTTTTATTCCACACTTGTTAACTCGAATGGCCATCTTCCTTTTTAAGATGGTTCCACACCCAACCCCGGACCTTTCATTTTGAACTCATACACTTAATCGCTGAGTGAGGCCTTTTTCTATGCGCTTTCATGTACAAAATCTTTCGAGATAGAAACGACAAGCTCTTTCTTACAATTGATAGGGGTTTACAAAGGTTATTGATGGGATTTGTGGGATTGGTTTGAAAATAAAAAATGGGAAGTGAAAAAAAAAAAAAAAAAAAAAAAAAAAAATGTTGTAATAGGAAGTTCTAGGGGAATGTGGAATAAAAAGAACTCTTGTGAAAATTCTCAAGTGAGAAATGAAATAAAAATAAATAAATAAAGAGAACAAGAGAAATCATATAATTTTCCTAGTAAATAAGGTGTAGAAAGGGTTGTTTGATGTGGTTTGCATTTTGATTTTGAAAAATTGTGGTTGATGAAGAGTTTGAAAGAAAAGGGTGATCGCTTGTCAAGTTCGAGACTTAGATGAAAAGCTTTAGGATGGGTAGAACAATTGAAGAACATCTTGTATGCATGAATTGTTTCCCGTTCTCTATTGCTTTTGTATAATGACTTGCGTTTGATCTTGAGAGTAACCACAAACACATGAACCACCACTTATATATCATAACCTTTTTCTACCAAGCCAAATGGAATAGATCGATTGCCCATTTGTGAGACTACACTTTGAAAGAAAAATTGAATGTGAGGAGTTGGTGAATATGATGGCTAACGGTATGCTTGGCTATGTGTCTAAAGAAAAGATTAGGAGTTGCGATAAGCCTAGAGAAGTTAGAGTCATGTTGAGATGTGTTCTTGCAATGTTATATTATTATGTTGGGCCATTATAGTTATTTTTTTTTTTTTGCCGTGTCTTTTAGTAATTCCCACTTTCTAACCTCTCTTTCGGTTTGTCTTTTATTGTTTGCTTGCGGACAAGCAAATGGCAAGTCCGGGGGAGTTGATAACACCATATTTTGCATGTTTTTAAGGTTTAGATTCATACATTTTTAATCACACTTTGTTTAGTTTTGAGAGTTTTTCATTGCATTTGAGTCTCACTTTGTTTTAACTTGCATTTTAAAGTCCTAGGTTGTATATATAGCATTTTGCATATTTCTTGAGTCTTTTCTAGGTGAATATGAAGCTTGGGACATGAAGGAGAAGGCTCGGGATGATCAAAGGATGCTAGAATCGAGTTTCGGGAACTTTCAGAGATCCTGGCGGTACCCCCTCGCCACAACACTACCGCCACACTTCGCATTCCAATCCTGGCGGCACACCCTCGCCAAGAATGGGCCGCCATAATCATCCTGGCGGTACCCCACCGCCACCAAAGGCCCGCCAGAGACGCCGTAGCGACCCTCCTCCCTCCGCCATAAACCAAAGGGTCTGAAATATCGTCTCCTAGGAAGCCTTTACCGTACGATTTAGCTCCAGCTCCCTTCATGAAAGTTGTAGGAAATTGAGTTAGCTTTCGAATGGAAGTGATCCCGATTGATTTAGGTAAACGGTTAAGGAGATATGGCCTCCGCACCCCAGACCGCTATCGCAGGACCGCCAAGACAAAAATGGAGACTCAGCTCCCTGGAGAAAATCCTAGCGGCCATTTGGCCGCCACAAATGGACCGCCAGAACCACCGTGGCGGTACCCCCTCGCCAGAACACCACCGCCACACCACCGGCCGACTCACTTTACCTTTTTACCTACTCCAACTCTCCCCTTTGTATAAATACCAATCACCAATAATGTCAGGACGAGTTTTCTTCATATTTTTAGAGTTGAGAGAGTTCAAGAACACCTCTTGGTGTTCTTGAATTGCTCTTCATTTTTAATCCAACTCTTATGAAGATTTCTTCAATCTATATATATATTATGTCTTGTTTATTTATCTTCTTTCATTTGATCGGTTTAGATTTTTGATTTGTGTTATTTTTATGAGTTGACTTTTATTTTCTGGGTTTGTGTTCTTGATGTTCTTAGCATGTTCTTAGTGTTCTTGTGTTAGGTTTTTAGTTGGATCATGGGATTTGCTAGATTAGGATGAATTGATGGTTAGTTGATGATTGTTTGGGTTGTTATTTGTTAGTTCCTTCACTTAGGTTTGTTCTTAATGCTAGATTTTCAATGATTAACCGATCTCTAGTGTTGCATCTTAGAGTAGGTAGTTCTAGTCGGAGTGACAACCGAGCTAGAATTACACCTTAGGATTTTTGGTCACATCCCATGCCTTTAGGGGTGTGATTCGAGTAAGCGGTGTTAGTGCTAGGCTAGGTTTGTTTGTTCAATTTCTAGATCCTAGGCATTCATATCTCAAAAGGAATTTCTGAATGCTTGATCCTAAACCTTTCGTGAGCTTTTCATATCCTAGCCAACGAGAGTTGATGTTTAGGGTGATTAGTGAACAATTGGGCTTGCGATTAATGTTCATTGGTCATTGGATCGCGGACGAGAGTCTATGACGGTTGATGATTGATGAAAGGGTTATTACCACGAGAGTGGATTAATCTAATGCTTGTGTTCCATGTTCTAGGATAATGAATATTCGATCTAATGCATCTCTGTTTGATTCACTCTTAGGATAGTAGAGCTTATGATCCAATGCTTTTCTCTTATTTTTCGTTTTGCATTTTACTTGTTTTCTTTTAGTTCTTAGTTTAGAAAACCAATTCTTTATTTGCTCTAGATTAGTTCGTATCTCGCATCTTTGGTGTGTAATCTTTAGTCCTTGTGGATTCGATCCTAAAGTGCTATGCACGATAGGTTTATTTGATAGCCTTAAGACGGTGTAAAAACCTGTTTATCACTGAGGAAGTACAGAAAAGCTATAGGCTATTCCCTTGAGGACATGAAAGGTATATCTCCTAACCTTTGCATGCATAGGATTTACCTCGAAGATGAATCAATGATGTCTATAGAACATCAGAGACGGTTAAACCCGAACCTCAGAGATGTTGTTAAGACTAAGATCATCAAACTCCTTGATGCAGGAGTAATCTATCCAATCTCGGATAGTACTTGGGTAAGTCCTGTCCATGTGGTACCTAAAAAGGGTGGTGTCACTGTGATTAGAAATGATAGGAATGAATTGATTCCGACAAGAACTGTGACCGGGCACCGCATGTGCATTGATTATAGAAAGCTTAACTCTGCAACACGTAAAGATCATTTTCCACTTCCATTTATTGATCAAATGTTAGAGAGATTAGCAAACCACCAATATTACTGTTTTCTTGACGGGTACTTGGGATTCTTTCAGATTCCGATACATCCCGATGATCAAGAGAAAACCACTTTTACATGTCCTTATGGTACCTTCGCATATCGAAGAATGCCATTTGGATTGTGTAATGCACCAGCAACATTTCAGCGTTGTATGATGTCAATTTTTTCTGAAATGATTGAGGATTATATGGAAGTCTTTATGGATGACTTTTCTGTGCATGGCACATCTTTTGCTGTTTGTTTGTCTAATCTGTGCAGGGTACTCCAACGCTGCGAGGACAAACATTTGGTCCTGAATTGGGAGAAGTGTCACTACATGGTGCGAGATGGAATTGTTCTCGGTCATAGAATCTCAGAAAAGGGCATTGAAGTGGATAGAGCCAAAATCGATGTGATGATGAACATGCCACCTCCAAATTCTGTAAAGGGAATAAGGAGCTTTCTAGGACATGTTGGGTTCTACAGGAGGTTCATAAAGGATTTTTCAAAAATTGCAAGGCCATTAACTCAGCTATTGTGCAAGGATCAAAAGTTTGAGTTTGATGAAGACTGCCTCAAGGCATTTATAAAGATCAAGGGATCTCTTGTGAGCGCTCCCATTGTGCAACCACCTGATTGGGAGCTACCTTTCGAGGTAATGTGTGATGCAAGTGACTATGTTGTAGGTGCAGTATTAGGGCAAAGGAAAGACAAGAAGATGCATGCCATCTACTATGCCAGCCGCACTCTTGATTCAGCACAATGCAACTATGCAACAACCGAGAAAGAACTGCTAGCGATTGTCTTCGCTTTTGAGAAGTTTAGATCCTATCTCGTTGGGTCCAAAGTTGTAGTCCACACTGATCATGCAGCATTGAGATACCTTTTCACAAAGAAAGACGCCAAGCCGAGGCTTTTAAGATGGGTACTTCTACTCCAGGAGTTCGACTTGGAAATAAAAGATAAGAAGGGGATCGAAAACGGAGTCGCTGATAACTTATCTCGACTAAGAGTTGAAGAGGATGTCCCAATGAGAGATGTTTTCCCAGGAGAAGAGCTTGCGCTACTGGAAGATAACTATGTCTTTGAGGTTGAGCAATCTAACAACAGTAATGCGGCTGATCTCATGACCATGCACACCATCGAGGGAAATTTACCATGGTATGCTGACTTTGCTAACTACTTATCTTGTGATGTTTCACCACCTGATTTTGTAGGATATGCCAAGAAAAAGTTTCTCAAAGATATCCAGCACTACTATTGGGATGAACCGTTTCTTTACAAGAGGTGTAAAGACGGGATTTTCAGAAGATGCATTCCCGAAAGTGAGGTACATGGTATTCTCTATCATTGTCATGCTTCTGATTATGCAGGACACTTCGCTTCCTTTAAAACAGCTACGAAGATCTTACAAGCTGGCTTTTGGTGGCCAACGATATTCCGTGACGCACACGAGTTTGTAGCAAAGTGTGACGCTTGCCAAAGGAAAGATAACATAAGCAAGCGGAATGAAATGCCGCAAATTTTCATTCTCGAGGTTGAGGTGTTCGATGTATGGGGCATCGACTTCATGGGACCTTTCCCAGCATCCTATGGAAACGAGTACATCTTAGTCACAGTCGACTATGTCTCTAAATGGGTGGAAGCACTTGCCAGCCCAACAAATGACGGGAAAGTTGTTTTGAAGATGTTTAAATCCATTATCTTTCCTCGCTTTGGAGTCCCACGGGTAGTGATCAGTGACGGTGGAAAGCATTTCATCAACAAGATCTTCGCGAGTCTGTTAGCAAAGCATGGCGTCAAACACAAAGTGGCAGCACCATATCACCCTCAGACCAGTGGCCAAGTCGAAATCTCAAACAGGGAGATCAAAGGGATCTTGGAGAAAACAGTTGGAAAATCGAGAAAGGATTGGGCGGCAAAGCTTGACGATGCTCTTTGGGCATACAGAACCGCCTTCAAAACTCCCATTGGAACCACACCATTCAACCTCGTCTACGGTAAGTCTTGTCACCTACCTGTCGAACTGGAGTACAAGGCTCTATGGGCAACGAAGCTGATGAACTTCGACATAAAGACCGCTTCAGAGAAACGTCTAATTCAGTTAAACGAGTTAGACGAACTCAGGTTAAATGCTTACGAAAGCTCAAGGATCTATAAAGAGCGAACTAAAGCTCTACATGACAAAAGGATAATCCTTAAGAAGCTTTCAGAGAACGATAAGGTACTTCTCTACAACTCTCGCCTTAAACTTTTTCCAGGAAAACTAAAGTCGAGATGGACCGGGCCATACACCATCAAGGAAGTAAAACCGCATGGTGCAGTGGTTCTCTGGGACAAAAAGGGAGAACCATTTACTGTAAATGGTCAGAGAGTCAAACCGTACCTTGCAGATTCCACAATGAACGAGAAAACAAAGATCCTTCTCGAGGATCCTCCAAACCAAGTTTAGAACTCCATGACGGTCAAGCTAATGACCTTAAATAAGCGCTTTGTGGGAGGCAACCCACCAGGTATCTTGTAAATATTACTAAGCTTTTCATTTCCTATTTTGATCTTAAGTTTTATACATATTGCTTCAATCCACTCTATGTGAGTGAAGAGATCGATCGATCCCATACGGTTTCGATCGATCCAGTGCTTAAACATTTGAATTTTGGTATTATAGAAAGGGATCGATCGATCCAGAGGTTGGATCGATCGATCCAAGCAAGACGGCAAAAATTCAACAATTGTCCGGAGGTGTTGGATCGGTCGATCCGGCCACACGATCGACCGATCCACAAACACACAACCATACAGCTGGGATCGATCGATCCGGTCGCACGATCGATCGATCCCTGAAGCACGGGAAAACGCAGAACAGCACCGGATCGATCGATCCGGCTGATGGATCGATCGATCCCAGGTAAACCAAAAACGAAAATCACTTGAATTAAACCGGAAAACATAAAAAATCAATCATAAAACCCAAAGGATCGATCGATTTGCAACAAAAATCGACCAAAACTTCTCCTTTGGCGATTTTGAAGAACACAAAGAACATAAAATTCTTTCAATCATAACTTTGTCAAATCTTAACGGTTTTTAGTGATTCTTGATCCTAATCCACTCAATTTTTCCTCCTCTTTCTGATTCTAGAAACCATTTTTACTCTCTGCAAAGGTATGGCTTCGAATCTCTCAATCCCCAATTCGAAATTTTAGGGTTCTAATGATGAATTTGCTCCAAAAACATTATTGCTTGAGTTTTAGGTTGTTTAATGATGGAAAAATGCTAGATTTTTGTCTAGGATGATATGGGAAACTCAATTTGCATTAGATATGGCTAGATTGGAGTGAAATTTTGGATTGTATTTTTCACTATTCATCAAATCCGAAAATGAACCAAATTGAATGATAATGCATAAAAGTCATGTTATTTTGCTTTGATTAGCTTTAATAATTTGATTATGTTGTTACTTGGTTCATTATTCAAAATGAAATTGTTTCGATATTAGATGATTACATCATGAATAAGCCATATTGTTGAACGATAACTTGGAAAAATGGCTTAGAGAATTGTTTTTGGATTCGTACAGGATATGGATCAAGCCGGGAGCTCCAGCAATGCAGGAAAGAGACGCAGGACGACCCGTAACCAGAACCCTCTACTCAGACCGGTCACGGGAAAATGGGATGCTCACGACACCAAATTCTTGGCAGATATGAGAGCAGTCAAACTTATGCCCACCCGAATGGGATGTGACATTACTTTGTCGGACCTTGGGTTACTAGAGGATGTGGCGTCACTCTTTGAAAATATGGGGTTTGGAATGCTTTGGAAGCTCAACGAGCCGTTATACCCAAAATTGGTGAGGGAGCTTCTTGCAACTTGTCGGCTTACATACAAAGACCCGGACGCACCAATAGCGAGCGAGGGTACTTTCAGTTTCTTCCTCAACAAGAAACACTACAAATACAGTCTTCAGAAAATTTGTGATATCTACGGATTCGAGAAAGGAGAGGATGTCTCGTTCCCAAAGATTGACAGACAACTTGCAAATGAGTTTTGGGGGTTGATTGCTCACGGTGATTATGTTTCGCGCAAAGCAAAGATTACAGCGATAAGGAATCCGGTTTTGAGAATTACTGTGAAGATCATCAGCAACACCTTTTTCTTTAAAAAGGAATCAGGGGCAGTTAGAGATGATGAGTTATGGATGCTGTTTAGTGGCGTGAAGCATCTCCTACCAGAGTACGCGGAGAGCCCTGGACCTACCGTTAACTATGCCGCTGTCTTGTGCGATATGCTCCAGAGAATCAAAGGAAAAACTCCAAAGGAATGTTGTGTGGGCAACATCCTCACCCCAATCTTCCAACACACGAAGATTGATCTCAGGAGGGAAGAAGTTGAGGAAAGATACGGGAGAATCGACAATAGATATCTAGTTAACTGCCATGTACTAAACAAGAGCGATGTCTATATGTATTGGGATCGCAACGGGACGACCTGTTTCTGCAGACTACCCAACGAAGGTATCACTTCAATCCTATCTAAGGAAAATTTGGAGTTTTTGCTAGGTCCGGAGCACTTGATACCAGACCCTTCTGGCACCACGCGGACACTCTCTCGTCGCCATCGTACATCAACACAAGCAGCACCACAGCCGAGCGATAGCGATGACGAGATGGAAGAGGCTGAGGTTGACATCGAAGAAGAAGCAGACGAGCCTCAGCCACAGCAGCTCCTGCCTCACGGCCCAAACCGTTACCGCCTACCGCCCAGCCCTCCTGCAGATGACACAGCACAGCAACTTCAGTGGATCATCAAATCGCAGAAAAAGAACAACTCCATGATGAGGAAAATGTGGAGGGCGATCCAGAAGATCAAACCTTGTTCTTGTGCATCAGGTTCACCGACACAAGATGACGAAAGCGATGAAGCTGAAGGTGAGGATAATGAGGAAGATGAAGCTGAAGGTGAGGATAATGAGGATAATGAGGATAATGAACAAGCTGAGGATACTGAGGAAGCCGAGGATGCTGATGACTCTGAAGGCACAGAGTCCGACTCTACCACCAAGGCACATGAGATGAGGACCAAGGCAGCTCAAGACCGAGCTGAACCTACTCATTCACCGGTGGAGCATTCCTCAGCACAGTATAGCGACATCCGCTTACCAAGAAGCAGGAGGAACATAGGCAGGAGAGAGAGCTCCAACGACAGCTCTACCCGCGACCACTGAGCTTGTGGTTATTTCTATCCCTTGTTCTATATCATTTAGCTTTTAAGACATTTCGTTTTATTTCTATATGTATGGCATTCTTCTGCTAATTTTGTTATTACACCGAGACGGTGAAAAGCAAGTTCGGGGGAGGATGCCATTATTTACTAATGACGTTTGTGTTTGTTTCTTTTATTTTGGTGTGTTTTATTTTTATTAAAACTTTGTTGGAATTTTAAATGTTTTATTGAGTCAAAATAGTTATGAGAATTTGTTATCTTTTGGAATTGCAACATGTTTAAGATCATTTTGTCTTAAAACTGCTTAGCCTTGTTTGAGGATAACTTGGAAGCGCAGAAAAATCCATAACTTGATCATTTTATGAAAATCCCTATCATTCGAGCTTAATCATATATATATGAACTTAATACGGACTTAATATATCTCACTTAGGGGGTTGATAATCATGTAATGGAATTACATTTGGAGTTTTCTTTACATTGTTTATATCAACCTTTGTTAACTCCAAATGGCTAGACTTATTTTTAGTCTAGTACCACACCCCTTACCGTTTCCATATAGCCATTGGCATGTGCATTCATGTGCAAAAACTATGGAGTATACGGACCGACATAGCTTTCCTTTCGCTAGGATTGTGGTAGTAGTTCGTTTGCATACCGTCATTGGACGAGATTGGGCTATTGTGGTTTAGTAGATGTATTTATGAGTATGACGAGCATTCATTATCAAGATTTATTTTGATGCAGCTTTTGTAGGACTCCTCATTCCCGCTCCCCCAGCTTAAAAAAAAAAAAAAAAAAAAAAAAAAAAAAAAAAAAAAACGAGATGGGAAAGGAGTGAAAAGAGAAAGGAGTGAGTCTGAGATCATTAATGTGTCTCATTAGCATCTAGAAAATCTTTATATTCATACTTGGGGTTTTGAGTTGGTTAGGAGGATCCGAGCGAAAGGAGAGCTATGTACTTCCTAATTGGTCTTTGTCTCACTGTGATTTTGCATAATGATTTGCATCCGTTTGCTTTGCTGGAGAACCCAAAACACTTGAGCCACCAAATATCAACCTTCATACCTAGACCATGACGTGTTAGATATTCCCTTTGTGAGAGTACACGCATTTCTTAATAAATGTTAAATGTTAAGTTTTACATGATCTTGGGATTTCATACATTTGCTACGGTTATGGCGAAGTACAATGTAGTACAGGTTGATATGAACTTGGTGAAAGTGGTTGCGAGCATTTGGTTGAAGGCATGATCCTATAGATTTTACGAATTCTCATGTTTTTCAAAACCTTTTCTCTTGGTTTAGATTTTGTTTTGTTTTCCTTGAGGACAAGCAAAAGTCTAAGTTGGGGGGAGTTGATGTATTGTATTTTTGATTGCTTTTTGGATTGTGTTTAGTATTTATTTCGTGTCTTTTGTTAGTTTTCGAGTCTTTTCTATTTTGTTTTGAGTCTTTTACAGGTTCTATGGAGTTAAGCCGGAATAACACGATTTCGGGATTGTTCGGGCTAAGATGAAGCCTAGAAGCTACGGAAAGGACTGGGATCGATCGATCCCACCCTTGGATCGATCGATCCAGACGACTGCAAGAACACGGCAACGGATCGGTCGATCCGGCCAACCGATCGACCGATCCATGCTCCACGGACATCTTGTCCGGACACGAAGGATTGACCGATCCGGCCAACCGATCGGTCGATCCATCCTGATGACGACATGAAGATATTTGTCCGGACACGAAGGATCGATCGATCCCACCCTTGGATCGATCGATCCATGCTCAGCCGCCATGAAGATATTATGTCCGGGAATTAGGGATCGACCGATCCTAGGTGTGGATCGACCGATCCCCTTGGCCGCCTACTCCATTTTACACCTTTGTCTATAAATATCCCACCTAAACCTACTAAAACATATCAGATTTTCTTCCTACGCCTAAAACACTATTCTAGACACATTTCTTGGATTTCTAAGCTCCTCCTTTCTATCAAACATTTGGAGAAGTTTTGTTGTATCATTTGTTGTTTATTTCAATCCTATTATGCTTTGTATGGTTTACTTTCTTGTTTTATTCAATATGTGTGAGTAATTTCATAGTTAGGTTTTAGGGTTCTTGAAGGGAATTGATGGCTTGATGAATTGATAGAGATTTGGGGTTTCTAATCCATAGGTTCTTTGATTCATGTGTTCTTAATGCTAGATTAAGAGTAGCTACCTTAGTCTTGATTTTAGGTTGTTCTATAAGCACTAATCATGTTATAGAAAACTTGAACCTTATGAATTGAGCTTTGTATCTCTAGCCTGCGAGAGTTGATGCTAGATCATCATTGTGAACTTAGTGAACTTGTGTGTTAATGCTAATTTGGTTAGGAGAAATCAAACGAGAGTTTAGTTTTCGAGTAGCCAAGTTTAGGGGTTAAGGCCACGAGAGTGGGTTAATCCACCTTGCGTTCATGTTCTAGAACGGTACTTAGAATGTTAAACCCCATACTCAAGATTATTTGTTAAGCCATTGATAACCTGAATTTCCCTAAGGCCTAATGCTTTTTTAAATCGTATAAATCAATCGTTTTATGTTTGTTGCATTTTGTTTACAAGTTTGAAAAGAAATCAATCAACCCAATCCTGCTATAGCTAATTACAAGTCTCGTAAATCATTAGTGTACCATTGGTTCTTGTGGTTCGACCTCGTTATATACTACCTTGCGGTTAAGTGTATCGAGTAAATACTCGAGCAATCAGGGAGTAATGCGTGTTGTACTCTTTTTCCTTATCTCGGGTTTTGTCCCATTGGGTTTTTCTCGGAAAAGGTTTTAACGAGGCAACATCCAAAGCGCATTACGAGCTCTTAGAGTTGTGGCATCCAAGGGGGAGTGTTATAAATCATATGTGGATTTGCTACACTCTAGTTCTGTCCGCCTGGCCCATGGAGGTTCCGGCCCAAGATTTAAGTTAGGCGGTTTGTACTTTTTCTATTCCTATTAAGTTTTCATTTTATCTCTTATGTACTCATCCTTATATAAAGGAACCGATGTAACCTCATTCATTATTAGAACAATACAATACGAATTCCCCTTATTCTTCTCTCTAGTTTACAACAGGTAGAAGAATTATAATTTTAAATTGTAGCAAAATCTTTCAGATATAATAATTTAAAATAAATAATATGGTACAGTTAGATATCAAATCATAGTTTTTAGTTTTGATTGAATAACAATTTTTCAAAATTAATTATTACTGTTTTCCATAATTAATAAGAGAGATAAAGTGAGTTAATATTTTGGAAACTAATAATTATCTAATATTTTTAGCTATTTTATAGTTTCATTATATTAATTTTATAATTATTATTTTACTCTTAATGATTTTATTTAAAAACACAAAAGACTAATGGCATTTCATGTAATATCCTTTAATATTAATTGTATATATATTTTAATTATATATTAAGGTTCAAAATCATATCAAGATTACAAACAACTGGAAAACTCATATCCTAGAAAAGAAGAAGATGCTCGCAAATTTTAAGGTGTATTATGTGTTATGGTTTTGATAATTTATATTCAATATTTTTGCTAAAAAAAACTTACATAATTTTTGCAAGTATGATAAATTCTCACGGCTCTTTTGTTTTTTCAAATAGGATTTAGATGTTTTGTGAAGCAAACTGACTAATCTGAGAAATTTATCTCTAACAATTTGAATACATAAAGCATGCTAAGGTGAGCATATTAGATAGTTTAGAAGAAAGAACTCAAGAATATGAAAAAGCATAATATTCGGATTCAGCTGCTCTTAAATTTATAATAGAAATTTATCTTATTCATCAAATATAGAAATAGTCAAAACTTACCATAACATAATCAAACACCAAAAACCACACACACATATATATATATATATATATATATATATATATTAAAATAACCATATCATTGACTCCATTCAATAAAACATCTACATATGAACATATCAAAGAAACATATGTCTCCTCCTCGTTTTACATACTGTGTTCCTTGTGAACCTTTCAAAAACACATAAAAATTTTCTTTTTCTTTTTAAAACAATATCGTCTAATTATGTTTCTATTTTTTTGTAATTTAATTCTTTTAGTTTGTCAAAACATATTTCTTTATAACTATTTTACTCATAGCAAAAAAAAACTAATAATATGACATAAATAAAAGAAAATGATACAAAATATTTTAATACATTTTACACCAAAATTAATCTTAAAATCTATTTTTATATTAATTATTAAACAACTTATATAGACAATACTAAAAAATTAATTAAAAATACATGTTAAAAATTAGCAAAAATAAAATAGTATACAAACCGTCTTAATATTATACTTAATATTTTGTTAAATTTAATATGGATTAGTTTTACTTTTAGTACATAATAAATTGAATATACAAAAAAATATCAAATCAATCGATAAAAACATATCCGTGCGTAGCGCGGTTCACATACCTAGTATATTGTAAAAGAAAGAGTCTATTATTACTTTCCTATTTTTAAGTTAATTGTTGGCATATATTTTTTTGGCACCAAAAGATATAAATGTATATTAAAAATGAAAAACATATTTTTTACTCATTAAATATTTTACAGTTGCTTATATAGAAAAGTTAAGATATACTTAGTAATTACATTTAAAAATACATAGTAAATATTAAAAAATGCAAGCACACAGTAAACTAAAACTTAAAATACTTTCCATTGTTATAGCCTCCCGAAATCAATGTCACTCTTTTTTTAGCGTCGATGGTTCTGCGTCATACGCTCACTGATTTGTTATATAAAATCCAAGAATTATTGGTTTTTTGGGGAAGAACTATCTAACAAAATTTTAATAATTCAAATCACTTATTCCATGAAGGCAAAAAAAAAAAAAAAAAAAAAAAAAAAAAAACAATTTGACGTATTCCATTGGATAAAGAACCCATTTATGGCGGTTGACAGTTGTAAATTTCTCACCGCGTTCGTTAAATTTAAATTTGCAAACGGCTAGAATATACTCTTACAATGGTTTAAAGAAATACATAAACGCGCCGGAGGCTTCTTCCTTCTTTCTTTTTTTTTTTTTTTTTTTTTTTTTTTTGCCACCAGGAGAAGAAAAATACATTAAAGCGTGGAAACACGTCACTCTTTAGACGTGCCTAATCAACGGCTCTTTTCCATGTGAGAATCAGTAAACCTCATCATTTGAAATCATATTAGTTATGCTGTTCCTTGATTTAGTATTAGTATTCTTTATGTCAACGATAGCATAAACCGTATTGAATTTGTGAACCGGAAAATAACTTGTGATACATAAGTAAATTCATCCAATTTGAGATATATGGTTTTCACTCAAAAATAAATTTGCAATAAGTGGATTGGCTCATATACCTTGTCATACCTTATGACAGAGAAGTTTATATTAAAATATGATTTTAACTCAAAACAAATTTGCAATAAGTGGATTCAGTCATATACTTTATATATTATTTAAGATCTCTAACTAATTTTTAATATGGGATACTATCACACTACACTTATTCAAGATGATGATATATACTTCTAGTCACTTATTTTGGTATTTTCTGGAATGGATCGCCTCACCAAATTTGAATCGAACCGATTATGGAACGGGTTGAACAGCGTGTGATTGGACTCTGATACAATATTATAATATAGGTTTCTAACTCAATATCAATTAGCAATGAGTGGATTGATTTTTTACTTCTGTGTTTACTTCAAGTGGTGAAATTCTCCGTTTTTCTATATCAGGTTGGTTTTTGGGTTTGAAATCAGATTTTAAATTTTGATCATGTTTATAGAGTAATTAGACGTAAATAGTTAATGATTGATGAAGAAGGTAATATAACCATTTTCAAAATTGGTAGTGATTTACAATAGTAAGGTTTCAATTATGTAGCTACACCCAAAGGTACACTGTCAAAATTCCAATTGTGTAACTACATGCAGAAAAACAACTTTTGTTGGGTTACAAACTTTATTAAAATTTTGCATGGGGATATACAATGTCAAAGTTTTGATTGTGTAGTTACACCTTGAAACATAACTTTTAAGGGGGTTACAGACTTGACTAAAACTTTGCAACAGGCAACAAGCCGTCAGTCAACACAAATTTACATAACTACTATCAAGAGAGTTTTACCTTCTAACTTATCATTGTAACATAGATTGGTTATTATTCTTTATATTAGGTTGCATGGAAACTGCAAATGAGGTCCGTTTCCAATTTTAGAAACGTTTAAGAATCGGAAACTTTTGGAAACATGGGAACGTGGTAGATACGTGATTCGTGAATTTGGAAACGCGGCATAAACTTCCTTTTTTTTTTGATGAAAGCTTAATATTTATTTGAAAACTTAATAAGTAAAAAAATGAGTTATATATGATATTTCTTTAACTTGAAACAAAACCAAATTAAATTGAAAAATATTAAATATCTCATGTTTTTTTTCCTATTTAACTAAACATATATAACCTAGAAAATTAGAAATTTAGAACTCTAACAAGAAAACTATAGAAAAGTAGAAGTCTAGAACTTTTATCTTTAAGTTAAGCCACATAATACTTATGTATTGGATTTTTTTTTTGTTTTGTATGGCCATTGGAATTTTGTTATTTCAAATATTTTTAAAACTATTGGTTTGGTGTATTACTATATATTTTAAATATATATATATATTTCAAGTTTCCAACACCCGGTTTTACTTTTTCACATGTTTCGCTTCTGCGTATCCGTTTCCATTTCTATGTAACATAACTAGATAATATCATGCACATATATTTTAATAAAATATTTAAAATACATTTTATTTTCTATATTGTATTGCCTTAAATATTTAGCTATAAATTGAATATGGATATAACATTTGTTTAGCAATTTTCACGTCTATAATTTTTATGGCTTTTTAAAAAATGTTAAGATTCATAATTTGGATTATTGAGCAGTAGAGTTTTGTTCTACTTTTTTGTTTACAAATATATAAGTCACCTTAATTAGTAAACCATTTAACTCATCAAGCGAAAAATACTTTTATATAATGTTTGATGATGTATAGCAGTATAGGAAAAATATATAATTGTAACAAAATATAATAGGAAAATATATAATACAGAGTGGTCACCTTTACAGTAGTTTTTGTTTTGTTTTTTAGAAATTTTTTTTATACCGTAGTTAAATTAAGTGTAGAATTCGGTTCTTCAATTCTCTCAATGAATCAACCAAATGAAACCGATCGAATAAACCATATCACTGCATAACGGGTCAACTTTCAGAACTTTGGAAATGACCGCACGTCTCACGCGTTTACTATTTCAACAAGATACATATTTACATTTCGAACGTATTTTTGTTAGAATCTTCTGACGAAATCGCCTTATTATGTTTTTAGTACTACTTAAAGATTTATATATATATTACGATGTGTTAACTCTATGTATGCTCCAATTAATCGAACATGGACAAAAACGAAGAAACCAAGCAACCCGTAGAAATTAGCCACAACCAAAATGACTCCTCAGTCTCTTCCTTTGTTAGCTACCTCATCCCGGCTTTTGAGTGTAAAGGGATCAGGCTTTTTTACGGGTACAAAATTCTTTTAGTAATTTTCTCTAGTGACTACGCATCTTCCGTGTCATGCTTAGAGAACCTCGTAAAGAATCTAGAATTATCGCGCCGGGATAAGAACAGGTACGAGGTGGTTCCGGTATTCTATGGCGTAAGTCGATCGGCCGTGAAGCAACAATCGGGGACGTTTAGTGATGCGTTCACAGAGCACGAAAGGTTATATTCTGTGGATCAGGTGACAAAGTGGCGATGCGCCCTAGCAGAAACCACCGAATTACAAGGCCATGATTACAACGACGAAGTAAGGTATGCGAATAGAACAACTTAACCAATAATTTATTTTTGTTGATTATGTCACGATGGGACGTTGAAACCAAACATAATTTATAAGAAGACCTGAGAGGCCACTGGACCTTCACATGTATAATAATCGTATGAGGTTCTTAGTTATAATAAAATAAATAATGTCATTCTGCTTATAACCTTGTTTAATTATAATAGTTAGGATAAATTTGTTATATGAAAAAATAATTCTATTGCAAGTACCGCACATAACCGGTCCTGAGAAATTTGGGTTTTAAACAAAACAAATAAATAACATTTAGTTTTTATAGTATAGAAAATCATTCTTCAATTTCTAAATAGAAAAAAAGGAAAATCAGTTTGCTTAATGCATAAACAGTAAAAATTAACACAAATAAAGAAAATAAACATACAAATAGGTTTTTTTTTTTATCTTAGAATTAAAAAAAAATAAAAGACATTTCGTTGATGTCTCTCTTCTTTAATGGAAGAAAACAAAAAGTCTATAACCAAAAAAAAGAAGAAAAAAAAAAGAAAACGGGAAGTCACATAGAGAATAGAGAAGGACAATACCTCAATTTTTTTTTTCTTCTTAATTATATACTTCAATTTGGGACTCACACAATATTTTAAAAACTATTTTCATGAAACTTGCTCTTTTTTTTCATATCAAAAATTTTCAATAACTTAATAACATATAGAAAAAATTTGGAAAAATGCCCTATTTATGTTTCTCAATTTAAAAAATACCTTCTCATTTTTTTATTTTTTTAATTTAATGTTGTTTGACTAAAATAGCCTTAAAATAATGATTAATAGTTTCTAAAATAAATCAATTTTTTTAAAAAAAATCAATTATTTTGTTTTGTAGATAAAATAAATATTTTATTTTTTGTGGACAATATTTCGAGACAGATTTTATTTAAAAATAATCTTTAGGAAAATCTTTTAAAAATCTCTAAAAAATCTAAATAATTACAATTAGTATAATAACTTTTAAAAGTTTATCTATAAATAAAAACAAATATTCTAAATAATTACAATTGTTATTATAATTTTTTTTAAAATATAAATAAGTTTTTTTTTTATTATTTTCTAAATTATTTTCTCCTCACTATACACAAATTATACTAAAACTATATTTTTAGAGATTTTTTTTTCTTTTCTTTCATCTGATTTTTGAGAAATATTTTAGAGATATTTTAAAAATAAAATCACTCTCCAAAATTGTTTTCCAAAAAAAAAACATAATTGATTTTATTTTAAAAATACTGATTTATTCGAAAAATCATTAATCAGTGTTTAAGGGTAATTGAGTCAAACAATATTAATTTTTAAAAGAAAAAAAATGAAAAATGTAGTTTTCAAATTGAAAAACATACATAAGGTATAACTATATATAATTTCTTTTTGTGGGCCCCTAAAAATGGGGGTTCATTCAAATATATCATGGGAATGTGCTGAGGACCGGCTCTGCTGCCTCATGCCAAAGTAAGCAAATTACTAGTATGCTAGTGAAATTACAATATTGAAATACGAGATTTACTTTAAATCATTTTGTTAACAAAAATATATAATGCCATAAGTTAATTAAAATATCTGTAAATTGTGATATACATTGAATATAAACTTAAAAATAGCTTCTTCTGTTTTACAGTGAAGAATCTGAGTTTCTGGAGGAGATAGTACAAACTGTGTTTGAGAAACTCTATCCTACGAAAGAGATTGGGATCCACAGCCGGCAAGTGGATATAGAAAAATTGCTATGTAAGCAACCATGGGACCGTCGTAGTCTAGGCATTTTCGGTATGCCTGGCATTGGCAAGACAATACTGGCTAGAGCGGTCTTTCGCCGAATGTTTGGAGGCTATGATGCTTCTTGCTTTGTCAAAGATTTCCACACAAAATATATTGAGATGAGACTTGATCCTTTGCCTAGTGATTTCTTGAGTGAAATTCCAATGGAAGAGTTTGACCTAAACAGATCTGGTTCCGAGCCATGCTATCGCCAAAAACGGGTTCTCATTGTTCTCGATGATGTACGGAATGCTCAAGATGCAAAGTCTTTTCTTGGAGGGATTTATCAGTTTGGTCCAGGGAGCTTGATCATCATAACCTCAAGATGTAAAACAGTCCTTGAGCAGTGCCAGATGAATGAGATTTATGAGCTTAGAGGTCTAAATGACAAAGATGCTTTGAAGCTATTCACAAGGTGTGCCTTTGGGAACAAGGTAATAGAGCAGAATCTTCTAGATCTTTCAACGAGAGTGATTGAAAGTTTTTATGGCAACCCGTCTGCTCTCATCTCATTTGCCGAGGAGCTAAAGGGCAAGAAAATGACCGAAATGATGGCTTTGCTAGAGATCTGTCATGGTGGCCGTCAAAAGCTATTTGAAGTCCCAGTACACATCAAGAAAACATCTTTTTGCTTGATCTCCTATGTAAATAACTATGAGCCTGGCGTTTTGGTATGCCATATATTCTCATTCATATATATGCATACATATTTGGAGATTTGGCAAATGTCCTAATCATTGGCAATTGGCTTTCTCTTTTGGTGTGTTTTCAGGAAACTAGAGATACCAATCAGAAGGATACTGATCTCTTGCGTGACGATCATAAATATCTATCTGATGTTAAGAAGCTTCCAGAATTTAACCATCACGGTGGCGTCCCTGAGTCTGTATCTAGTGATTACCACTTGGATCATGACCCTGAAGTGCAATCCTTCCCCAAACAACTTCACAGAAAGCCGCATGTTATATACCAAGCATTTGCTTGTCAATTTAACAAACTTAAACTTTTGGGATTGGGAGGATATTATAAGGTAAGGGAAACCACAAGTGCTCAAAGAAAAAATCACCATTTTAGAACTAAAAGATATAGTGTATCGATTGCGTCTGAACATATTAGAAACCTTACACTGAAAGATAAAGAGAATCTTATCAACGTTTATAAGTTCATAGGAGTAGCATCTAGAAAAGTATCATACAATGACATTTCCGTAAATAATTATTGCGATTTTCGTTTAATAAGATTGTTACTATATACTAACACATGTTCATACATGAATTTTCATAAATATTGCATTAATGTAATTTGACTGATTCATCTTTCCTTTTTTTTTTTTTTTTTTGGGTCAGAGCTTCTCGATGTTAAAGAAAATCAAACTTGGGCATTTAGTGACACTAGTTGAAGTTGAAATTTCGGAAGCACGTCACGTTGAGGAAATCGATCTTCAATATTGCACAAGCTTGGAGAGCATACCAGTTACTGATAAGCTAGAACATCTCCAAGTTCTTAATCTTTCGGGTTGCAATGGGATCAAACGTTATCCAGATGTTGTACGAACCATAAAAGAATTGCATCTTGAAGGCACTGGTATAAGAGAAATAAGATCTAAAACAACACATTACTCTAAATTGGTAAAACAACAAAGTACCACCACAACTTTGGAAATAACACCAAGAGCTTCTTAATTTCCAAGATTTTGTACTGAGCTTGATTAAAAATCAGTTTAGTACACGTGTGTATGTGTGTGTGTGTTCTTTTTTCAGTCCACAAATTATTTATTGGACATAACAAAAAGAAAAATACAAAATGAGATCTAGAACTCTGTTTTTTAAAAGTTCAATATAACAATTTGTGAAAATAAAAGCAGAAGTTCAAGAACATAGACATGTGAATGTGATGTTGTAACTCAATGTTTATACACAATTACCTGTTTTTAATTTGATTCCTAGCCTTGAGATCTCTTCGGTCAACATTCTACTTAATTCATTATAAACCAAAGAAGAGTTGCATGGAGCTGATATCTTGAATAGCTCTGGATATTGCCCTCATAAGATGTGATGTTGGAGTGGTTCGATAACCACTCATTTGCCCAGGGGTAAGTAATTATTATTGTTACAAGGAGGGCGCGTTTGTTGCAAATAAGGGCATTTTGGTAAATTTGTATAACGACTTAAGATGAGTCACACAGACCACACAGCTACTGAAGAAGAAGACACTGATACAGATACTGTACAGATACAAGCACCGATGGGCCAAAGTCACGGCGTTGAGTCTAGAGTCGAAGGCGAAGACGAAGGTGAAAGTGAAGGACATTTCGTAACTCCTTGCTGGAGAGTCTCCAACTTGTCGACGTTCAATTCCTTGCCGGAGGGCTGCATCTCCTACATAATATCTTTCACAAGTCCTCAAGACGCGTGCGTCCTCGCTTCGGTTTCGATAAGATTTAAATCGGAGGTCAAGTCAGATATCGTATGGGAGAAATTTCTTCCGCCGGATTATGAATTTCTGATTCCTCCATCGCGGGATTTCTCATCGAAGAAGGAGCTCTATTTTGCTCTTTGCAACAATCCTGTTCTACTCGACGATGGCAAAACGGTATATATGTAAATCTATGTTTGAACTTTGTTTATACGATTTGAACATGATAACTCTGCCTCTCGCCTTCAAACTTCAATTTGTAAATAGAATTATGCTAGAGGAAAAAAAAGAAAATAAAAAGAATTATGCTAGAGAATTATGACAACAAAACAAGCTCAGTGGAATACGGCGTGTGCTTAAGTTTCATGGGAATTTCTGACAAAGAGTAAGGAAGAGGGAGGATTGAGCTTAAAAGACTTAGCTCAGTGGAATACGGAGTTTGCTATTAAGATGATATGGATGCTCTTCTTCCATGAGTCATCCTACTGGGCAGCTTGGTTTATTGAAGAAGTCCTAGATGGAAACATAAATAATTTCTGGATCATTAACACAAGGCAAAAGAATTCTTGGCTAGCAAATCAACTGTTATTACTGCGTGAGAAGGCGTACCCATGGATTGTTCATGAGCTGGGAAATGGTGAAACATGTTACTTGTGGTCAAGTAATTGGTCTCCATATGGTAACATTAAGAATTACTTGACACGTGAAGGCTCTCCTAGAATGGGTATACCTCCACAAACAACACTGGCTGAACTTTGGGAGAATGGAAACTGGATCCTCCCATCTGCAAGATCGGAGGCACAAGTTAGAATTCAATCCTTCCGAGATTTGTGGTTTTTGCGGGAAAACACAATTTTGTGTTTTCTTACCAAAAATTTGATCTCACGGTTTTGGCAGAAAAATGAATTTTTTTGAGATTTTACGGTTTTGCCGGGAAAATGTCATTTTGCGTTTTTTTAACCAAAATTGTGACTTCACGGTTTTGGCGAGAAAATGTAATTCCGAGATTTTATGATTTTGGGAGGAAAATATAATTTTCAAGATTTTACGGTTTTGGCGGGAAAACGTCATTTTGCGTTTTTTAACCAAAATTGTGATTTCACGGATTTGGCGGAAACATGTCATTTTGCGTTTTTAACCAAAATTGTGATTCACGGTTTTGGCGGGAAAATGTAATTCCGAGCTTTTGCGGTTTTGGCGGGAAAATGTAAATTTTAAGATTTTACTGTTTTGGCGGGAAAACGTAATTCCAAACTTTTGCGGTTTTGGCGGGAAAATGTAATTTTTAAGATTTTACTGTCTTGGCAGGAAAACGTCATTTTGTGTTTTTAACCAAAATTGTGATTTCACGGATTTGGTGGGAAAATGTACTTTTCGAGATTTTACGGTTTTGGCGGGAAAACGTCATTTTGCGTTTTTAACTAAAATTGTGATTTCACGGTTTTGACTGAAAAATGTAATTCCGAGATTTTACGGTTTTGGCGGAAAAATATAATTTTCGAGATTTTATGGTTTTGGCAGGAAAATGCTATTTTGTGTTTTTTATACCAAATTTGCGATTTCACGGTTTTGACGGAAAAATGTAATTCCGAGATTTCACGGTTTGGCAGAAAAATATAATTCTGAGATTTTTGCGATTATGGCGAAAAAATGTAATTCGAAGATTTTTGCGAAATTTGGATTTTAATTTATAGGTTTATATGAATTTAAGTGAGCAAAATTAATTTATAAATGTCAAAAATAAGAATTTGAAAATTATATTAGTTGTAAGTATATTTTGAATTAAGAATTAAAATTAATATGGTTTAAATAAGATTAAAAATATGATTAGATTAAAGCATGGGTATTTTAGTCATTTTTGTCAAAAACCATCTGGATGGAGATGAAGATGTAGGGACTGTTCGTTTTACCATTCAGATGAATCATCGAAATGAATAACCAAAAGTGGAAACGAACAACATTAAGATGAATCATCTATATGGAGTATCTGGATGAATCATTTGGAAGGAGATGATGGATGAACAAACAAACACCCCCTAGATCGATTACCAAAAAAACTAAAATATAATGACATGATCAATGAACAAAACAAAACAATACAATAACAGATCGATGACAAAAAAGAAATGATCAGATCGGCCACGACTTTCATTTCCTGCAAATTAGTCAAGTCTGAAAACTAATAATTAGCTCAGGATTTTTTTTTTTCACAGGTCAAAATTATTAGAGTTATTTACTTAAACATCACAGAAACGTTGTTAAATGACTACCATACCTAGAATCTTTTAAAAATTACTTAAATATCAAAATGATTAAATGTCTATTAAGGAAAATTTAAAACTCTAATTTACGATTATGCCATTTTGATTTATTTTTTTAAAAAAAAAAAACTGTTCATCATCTTCCATGTGCGAAAACACTGTTCATCATCTATTATCTGCGAAAATCGAACTCCAGTGTCGTCTGTTCGTCTTTTACGGTCGCGCCTCTGCTCCTTCGTCTCTCCACAGTTGCATTTTGTTGTAGTAACTTCGATCCCAAAAACCCAACACCATCTAAAATTCCCAAATCGATATTTTTTTTCCAATTGAAGAATTCTAAATCTGCAAATTCAAAAATCGAGTGTAATTCTCTCGTCTTATTTGAATTTTATCATTCTTCTTTTTTATATTTCATAATTATAAGCTCGATTTCACTTTCCAGAAGCTTAAAAATTGAGGATGAACAATATCTCTGGAGTTTCTAGCGGAACTTCAAGCACCCTGCGAGAACTGTTATGGCCGATTTATTATTCAGTTATGGCCGATTTATGATTTAGTTATGGCCGACTTATGATTTAGTTATGGCCGATTTATGATTTAGTTATGGCCGATTTATGATTATTCAACAAAGGCTAATTTATTGTTCAACATCCTTTCATCTGCGAAAATCGAAAAATAACTCCGGTGTCGTCTGCTCGTCTTTTACGGTCTCGTCTCTGCTCCTCTGCCTCTCCACAGTCACATTTCGTCGCAGTATCCTCGATCCCAAAAATTCGACACCATCATTATGATGAAAACTAGAGATGAACAAGAACGGCGGTTAAACCTAATTATGATAGACTAAACCTAATTTTGGAGCTGATGTAATTACTGACATTGAAATATAATTAATGAAATGGAAACATGCCACCAAAAGAACACATAAATCAGCCACAAAACGTCAGCCATTACATAAACGATAAGTATGTCGTCACTGAAATATTATTTAAGTAATTGATGACATGAAAATCTGCCACCAAAAGAACACATAAATCAGCCACAATAAGTCAGCCATTACATAAACAATAAGTATATCGTCACTGAAATACTATTTAAATAATTGATGACATGGAAATATGCCACCAAAAGAACACATAGGCTCTGATTGGTGACAACGCATAACTGCGTAATTGCATATTTGCATAATAAAAATTTGCATATTAAAAAGCTGTAGAATAAACATTTGCATAATCAAAATTTTATGTGATTGGATATCATGCATAATAAAATAAACCACTAAATGCATGCTTATTTGCATAATGATTTTTTACTTGTATTTTTTTAGGCAAAAAGCAAATCTTGCGTTTTTGCCTAATTGTCTATTATTAGGCAAATTTTTGTGATTGGTAAAATACTTGCATAATCGCATTAGAAAACGCAATTAGGCGATTATGCATGTTACCAATCAGAGCCATAAATCAGCCACAATAAGTCAGCCATTACATAAACGATAAGTATGTCGTCACTGAAATACTTTTTAAGTAATAATAAAACTTTATATAAATCGGCCTCTTAATACACATAAATCAGGTGAAAAAGTTAAGTCAGCTACTACATCAAGTAAATCTGTCGTCAAAAGCCCGATATTACGGTAATTATTTATTAATTACTTAGTCAGCCATAATTAACCTGACTTTTAACTTAATCTGCCTAATAATGGCAGATTTAAAGAAAGTCGGCCACAATAAGACCGTATAAATCAGCCGTTTAAAACTAAATCAGCCAAATAAGTCAGCTGGATTATCGATAAATCAGTCAGCCAAAAAATAAGTCAGCCATGTCAGATCAATAAGTCAGCCAAAATTTTCATAAGTCAGTCATATTAATAAAAATCAGCCGTGTCGCAAATCATAAATCAGCCAATATCTCATAAGTCAGTCAAAATTCTATTAAGTCACTCGTGTCGTGTATAAATAAATCAGCCGCGATCTCATAAATCAGGTAAAATTTCATAAGTATGCTGTGACCTCAGGCTGACTAAAGTACATAAATCAGTCGGCAGACTAATAAATCAGCCGCTCACTTAAATCGGCCAATTTTCTCTTAAGTCAGCCATCACTAAGGTGAAAATTTTTTTTGGCAGACTTTCATAATACACGTAGGCAGTTTCTGTGCCACGTAGGCGGAACGCCTGTTTTTTGGCTGATGTGGAAATAAATAGTAATGACATTTTTGTAATAACGTTTTTGTTAACAAATGATTAAAAGGGTAGTTTTGGTAGCGCGAATATTTAAGTAATAAAAAAAAAATTTCATGCATTTTAGTCATTTTACCTAAGTTTTGTGCTGTTTAAGTAAACTTCCCAAATTATTATTGGTTTTTTTTTTTTGGTTGAATGTGAAATTCATTACAAGAAATGAGTAACAATTCTGTACAACTCTTTTGGAAGAGGAAAAATTAGAAACTGATCAAAACAGAGCCTTAGCAGAGCCCAAACATCTACTGTGGAGATTAGCGGTGCATGTGAATCTAGTTCCACCGATTAAGCAGATAACCGAGCTTGTTTATCGACATTCCCTGCATATGTAGAAACGTGACCATCCATAATACCAAGAAAGAATTCAAAAGCAAGATGTTCTTGATTATGCAAGACCCACAAAACCAGAGAGTGAACATTAGAGATCAAACATAATTTATATCATACCAAAGATTTGTTATTTCAGTATCTTTCGAGGTTTAATCTCAAAAAGATCACATGTCTTACAGTCAACTTCAGGAACTCTGGGAAGAACAGACGAAAATCAAACTTCGACATGTTTTGCCTACTAATGAATCGTCTATAACTCAAGTCTTGACATTATAATTTTGTTATACAGAACCTGGAGTCGTTAAAGACAATTCTGTCTTCATCATTCTGAAAATCTAGTTAAATTTGAGCTGATCGATCTCCAAGGCTGGACTAATTTGCAGAGCTTTCTAGCCATAGAGCATTTAAATCATCTTCAGGATTTCAACTTCTATGGCTGCATATGGATCCAAATATTTCCTGAAATTCCACCAAACATTAAAGAACTGTCTCAAAGAGACTAGTATAAGCGAAATACCCATATCCATAGAGACACTCTCAAGAATAGTAAAGTTGGATCTAGTGAACTGCAGAGAGCTTTCAAATTTTCTAGCAAAGATCTACAAGATGAAGTCTCTCAAACAGCTAATTTTTTCTGGCTGCACAGCGCTGATTCTAAAACGAGTAGTGAAACTTCAGTTACTTTATCTAAGCAGTACAGCCATCAAGGAATTACACCCTTCACTTTCTAACATGATTAGTCTAAAAGTGCTGGATGCTAGGATGTTCATACATTGCCACTCAAGAGAACGGCAGCAGAACTCCATTGTAGTTGTAGCATTTTCTTGACTTCCTTAACGATTTCCTAATGAATTCACTATAGTTACTGCAAAAAAAAAAACAAAGTAGCAAAAGAATCAATGATAAGACATTTGGTAAAACTGGGCCAAAATAATCTCCAACTCCATCAAATTCCTAGGAAAAAGTTTCAACTTTGTTGTTGGGAAAATAAATACCCTAGTTTTCGCTAACCACGCAGAATTAGACCTTGAAGCACTGTAAACGTTGATCTGGAAGGAAGAATCAGTAAATTCTAATATAACTCGATCCGGTGTCTGTGGAGAGCTTCACAAGATGGCTGACGAAACTACAATGGACGTATCTCCTGTCCTCGGAAATTAACGAACACCTGATGCATCATTGAATGCAACTGACCAGTGTGGACGTCCACTGAAAGAGATCTTTAAGTTTCTACTTATATACGAACAGTTTTACTAAGAGACATAACCAAAATCCTTAACTCATAGTCATAAGTCAAACAAATCATTGTACAAGAGTATTTAAAATCGATCATGACAATAACTTTTCTGAATATTTTTGGTGAAAGCTCTTCAAGTGTGATTCTTTACCATCAAAATTGAGCTTCGCCTTGGTTTTCTCCACATGAAAAAGGTTAGCGAGAGGATTGGCCGCTTTCCATTGTGGAAATGGCTTGAAGCATTTTCAATACCTCCTTGACGATAGTTTCAATGAAATCAATCTCCAATACGCTGCTACACTTGTTAAGAAAAAGGTCGAGATGAGTTCTTATAAAGTTCATACCCGAACGTGCAAGCATACATAAGAAGTTGCAAATATAAAAGAAGACTTTGATGAATTTTATCAGATCTAACGATAACTACTACAATACCATTTTTGATACATTAACATTTCCGAGGAACAAGTTAAGTTTGAAATATGTCAAATTTTTGTTTAGAGATGAGAGATTTCTATGGCTTCTCAACAAAACATAGAATTAAAAGAATGAATTAGAGCATTAGTACCTTTTCTCATCGAAAGTCAGGGCAAACTTATGGGAGACAAACACAATTGCATCTTTCCATTGCTTTATCTTATGTTCATCAAACGCGTACATGTACTCTTTATCTCTGAAGTTGTCACCGAACTCTCCCTTAAGTCTTTTCACATTGCCTGGAGTCACCTTGTAGAAGATGGGAAGCACCTTGTGATAGAGAGTAAACGTATTCCCAAAGTTAATAATATGTGTCAAAAGGTACCTTTAGTAAAAAGAAATAATATTGGTCTATATTGTAACTCAGTTTTATTCCCTGGATATGGTATATAACTAACTATATGTATATAGAGATATATACACGTTCATCATAACACCTTGAGCAGGCCTTGGTGGGCATGTTCCGTAATCTTCACAAGCTCATTCAAGCACCATTCTGATTCCGTGTACCTGCTCGAAAACACAACTATTGCAATCCCAGAGTCATCGATCCTCTTGAAAAGATTGATAAGGTCGTCACCTATATTCGCCTTAGTATCTATGAAGATATTGATCCCACTTTTCCGAAGTGCATCTGCGAGATAGCTGATGAAATATTTGCGCAACTGATCTCCGCGAAAATTGATGAAAACTTGAATATTCGGTGGCTTGACTTTATCATCCGTTGGAAAGTTGGTGAAAGTTCTTTAAACCAAAAGAGGTAATATATATATGGTTAATGTTTTTAGAGATAAAGTTCTTATACAACCCAAAATGTCACCGTACGTCACCTGTCAGCATTCATTTTAGTGTCTGAAGAAGATCTCTCAGGCTTTGCTCCATATTTGCCTGTGGGAACTTCAGTATATTTGTCTCTTGGATTCTCTGTTCTCTCTGAAGGAATGAACTCTAGAACTTTTGGTGCGCTCTCAACAATTCTATCTATGGCACCGCCTTCACCACTGGTAAGAAAGTGAGCAAATACATAGCCATCGTCAAGATATCTCTATCCCAACAATAAATCTTGAACTTTTAAGTAGCAATCGAAAATTATAAGTTGTTGCAAGAAAAAGAAAGGAAGATACTTACATTAACGATGTGCTCATCATATTATAACCAACTTGTTGGAGACAAAAAAAGAGAAGCAGAAGACAACCTATTATCATTCCTAGCTGACTTCTAATTTTATTGAGATCCAATTTATTTCCCAATTCCTTTAGGCATTGTTTGATTCCAAAAGTCTTATTCTTTTCTCTGCCCGAGGAAATTCCAGTTTCAATATTTTCTGATGGATCCAAAGAGGTTTCTTGGATTCTCTTCAGCAATCTTTTAACCTCAACCACAATTCGTTCGATTTTTTCGTTCTCGTTGCTGCAATACATTTAGGTGATTATCGGGTATATCGGACACGGATTTAGTAAATCTTAAGCGAAAATATTATAATACTCGAATGAAAACAAATTTAAACATTTTTTAAAGTAAACATCTAAATTTGATATCCAAAAATGTGACAAAACAAATAATCAAAAACCGTAAAAGTCATAAATTCCTAATAAAAATATAAAAGACTACAACATAAACCCCTTATGTATATTTATTTCATAAAAAAAAAAAAAATTATTTCGGGTATATCGGGTATCCAAACGTGTAGTGGATAATATCCAAACCCGAACTGAACTCACGATATTAAAAATTATAATCCGTCAGGTATTTTAGCTAGACCCGAACTCGATTTTTCGGGTCAGTCTCACACAACCAATGTTATTCTTTTATTGAGCACATTAGATATCTAAAAGGAAAAATTATATATAAAAGAACTTTTTTGAAATATTTGTCTATCTATACCTTTGTTTTAATTATTTGGTATATTTATCTTTTTGAAATATAAAATTCCATTTTACCCTCAATTTAAAAAAAATTCTAACTAAATCATAAGATCTAAAGCCTCTAATTCATACAAAATCTTCACTCTAAATAAACAATAAAATATTTTTTATTTTTTATTTAATCAGATATTAACCCAAAAAAAAAGTTAAAAACAAAAAATTAAAACTTTATAAAATCTCGACAAAAATCAGATTTTAAAAAAAGGGAATTTTTGAAAAATTCTTATTTATATTTCATAATTTGAAAAATGTCTTTTTCATTTTTTTTGAAAACTAACTTTTTTAATATATGATATGACAATATTATCATCATTTGATTTACAAGACTTTTATATTTTTTAGTAAATAAAAACAAATTTTTTAAATAACAAAAAATTACTATTTTTATTTTAAAGTTTATTTATAAATAGAAAACGAATTATTTAAACAAATACAATTATTATTATAATTTTAAAAAGTTAAGATCTAAAGATTTTTTTATTTTGTGTATTAAAATATTCTCATGGATAAGTCTCTAGAAATTAACTAAAAAGATCAAGTAAAATAAAAATAAATCTATATAATATTTTAGAATTAATTTTCTCTCCTTTTTATTAATATTAATTTTAATATTTATAAAATATAAAATTTATGTATATACTCTTTTAACTCCAAAAAAAAAATTGATTTTTTTTAAAAAAATTGACTTTTCTAAAAGTTATTATTTCAGTTTTAAAAGTGTTTTAGGTAAACAACATCACTAGGTAAAAAAGACAAAAAAAAATGAGAAGGTCTTTTCAAATAATTTTTTATTAAATGAAGCCGATTTTTATTAAATTAATTTAAATAAAATTTAATTTTTATTAAATTAAACAATTTTTATTAAATTCAATCGATTTTTTTTTACAATTATTCATAATTAAAAAGATTTAGTTTTCTTATTTTTAGATTCACTTACTTTATTTTTCTAAAAATTCAAATTTTTTAGAATATGTGATCTAATATTTACAGAATATGTATTCTAAAAATCTCAGAACATATAAAAAATTTAGAATGCATATTATAATTATAACAGAACATGAACAAATTCTAGAATATGTATTCTAAATTTTCAAAACTGATATTTAATCTGTAATAGGGGTAGTTTAGGAAAGAGTAACAATTTAAAAATAAAAATATAAATGGATAAAAATTTGGGTAGAATTCTTTTATTTCCAATTTTCCCCATTTAATAAAATCTTAATAAAAATATTTTATGTAAGAAACCATTTGTGAGACTGCTCTATCATCTAAACTCTAAAGACCTTTTTTTTTCCTCAATTACTATGGTTCTATTTGATTGTCAGAGTTTTTTACCTCTTAGGATAATCCAATACGAATACGTAGACTAACTTTAGAGTTTATTTACAAAACGCAAAAGCAAAAAATAAGTGAATATTTATTTTATATAAGATCTTTGTAAATAGTAAATACAGCTGTATGTTTAAACAAATACCATATTATTGTATTAATTACAAGTCCTTTCACATAATATAACATTTGACTAAAAACGTTCCAGAATTTTTATCAACCGAATAATCTCCAAGGTGAGTGTAGCTTTTGAATAGCTTTGTTCACTAAGTTTTCTAATGGATCTAAAATATATCACTATTTGGTCTGGTCAAATAGAACGATTTACATAACTTTACATTTTTGAGGAATCAATCTTTGGTCTTGATCAAAATGACAATTACTTCTTCAAATAGGAACCACTATCCTCCACCACTCGGTTGTCATTGTACTATTTATATTGAAAAACCTCAAAAAAAATTGAAATTTAGGAAGTTTATATAAATGGATATTGATCGGATCCAAACATTATGATTTTTAAATTAGAATATTAGATATAGATCTTTAAAGCTTGGATATCCTAATCCTATTTTAAACCGGATCAAATTGGATCTCAGATATTATATATTTTGTTATGTTTTAACCTAATCGGAGACCGCCCATTTTCTTTTTTTTTTTTTTATTTTTTTTTTTTTTAACCAAACTTTTATATATTAGAATCTGATACAGGCTATGACATGTAATCATACATAATTTTAGTTCATAAAGATAGAGAGAAGCATTGATTACAAAATTTGCAATAGCTAAAACCGAATCTTCCGCTCCGGTTTACTTACATGAATTTCTTTTTTTTATTAATTACCTTTTCAGAGCATTTCATAAATTTTAAAGCCTATTAAATTTACAACTTTAATGTTGACTTTTATAATTGGCGAAAACAAGTACAACTTCCCTACATTTCATAAAGAATATCGTTTTAGAGTTTTAGTTTTATTTTACAGCGAGTGTCATTTGATAATTTCAGTGCAGATTTTTAAAAGATCTCCAGTTTTATCTTTATTATTTAATGTACTATCAACAAATATAATTAAATCTTATAGACATTAATAAAGGTAAAACATAAAAGATTTTTAATATATATGAAACGAGGTTAAACAAAATCTATAAATCATACCAAAAATTCGTTGTTTCAGTATATTTCGAGGTTTAGTCTCAAAAGATCAGTGTGTCTTATTGTAGTCAACTAAAGGAACTTTGGGAAGAACCCAAGGTATAAATCAAACTTCGACATGCTTTGCTTACTAACGAATCGTCTTTAACTCAAGTCTTGACGTTTGCATTTTGTTATACAGAACCTCAAGTCGTTGAAGACAATCTGTCTTCATCATTCTGAGAATTAGCTTTTTGAATTTGAGCTGACCGATCTCCAAGGCTGGACTTATTTGCCGAGCTTTCCAGGCATAGAGCATTTAAATGATCTTCAGGTTCTCAACCCCTATGGCTGCATATGGATCAAAGTATTTGCTGAGGTTCCATCAAACATCAAAGAAGTGTGTCTCAAGGGGACTAGAAGAAGCGAAATACTCGCATCCATCGAGACATTCTCAAGACCAGTAAAGTTAGGCCTAGGGAACTACAGAGAGCTTTCAAATTTTCTAGTAAAGATCTACAACATGAAGTCTCTCAAAGAGCTCAATATTTCTGGCTGCAGAGAGCACTGACCCCAAAACGATTTCGGAAACTTCAATATTTTATGTAAGCGGTACAGCCATCGAGGAATTACACCTTCACTCTCTAACATGATTGGTCTAAAAGTGCTAGATGCTAGGATGTTCGTACATTGTCAGATATTATTTGATAAAATTGTGGTATTTCCTAATGAAGCTAACCCCAATATCATTTAAAGAACCAATGATAAGAATTTAGGTAAAATGACCAAAAAAATTCTCCAACTTCGTCAAATGCCTAGGAAAATTTTCAACTTTGTTGTTAAAAAGTAAGTACCGAGTTTTAGTTTAAGTACCATGCAAAATTGGACCTCGATGCACTGTTAAAGTTGATCTGGAACGAAGAAGTCAGTAAAATTTAATGTAACTCGATCTATGCTTACGAAGCTCACCTTGAGCAATCCTTGATCATTGCATTACTTGATGATCTTAACAAGCTCGTCTAAACACAATCTCGATTTGGTGTACCTCCCGGAGAATATAACCAACTCGATCTTTAACTCTTTGATTCTCACAAAGAGATTGGTGAAATATTCACCAATTCTCTCCAGTTGGTCTGTGAAAAGTGACGTTGATCCGTGTCTCTGGAGAGCTTCCAAGAGATAGCTGATGAAACCGCACCGTAGCTCCAGTCTCAGAAATTAACAAACATCTGATGCTTCATCGAATGCAACTGACGTCTGACGTAATTCCACTGAAAGAGCTTTTAAGTTTCCACTTATATAGAAACAGTTTTACTAGAGAGACGTTAACTAAAAATCCTAACTCATAGTCATTGGTCAAACAAATCATTCTACAAGAGTAAAGAGTATTTAAAATCATAACAACTAGGACAATGCCAATAATTTTTTTTTTTTGGGTAAAATAAAATAAACAAGAATGAAAGTTCTTCACGTGTGATTCACTGATTCTTTACATCAAGCGCATGGCAAAGGTTAACGAGAGGATTGGCCGCTTTCAACCGTGGAAATGGCTTGTAGCATGTTCAAGACCTCCTTGACGATAGTTTCAATGAAATCAATCTCCAATGCGCTGCTACACTTGTTAAGAAAATGTTCGAGATGAGTTCTTTTGAACACAAGCATGCAAGCATACATAAAGAAGTTGCAAAAAAAAAAAAGACTTCGATAAATCTTATCTGATCTAACGTAATCTAATACAATACATTTATGATACGAAAACATTTCCGAGGAACTAGTTAGGTTTGAAATATGTCAAACTTTTGTTTAGAGATTAGAAATTTCTTTGGCTTCTTAACAAAACATAAAATTTAAAGTATGATTTAGACCATTAGTACCTTTTCTCATCAAAAGTCAGGGCAAACTTATTGGAAACGAACACAATTGCCTCTTTCCATCGCTTTATCTTATGTTCATCAGAACCGTACATGTACTCTTTATCTCTGAAATGATCACCAAACTCTCCCTTAAGCCTTTTCACATTGGTTGGATTCACCTTGTAGTAGATAGGAAGCACCTTGTGATAGAGAGTAAATTTATTATTCTCAAAGTTAGTATTATGTGTCAAAAGATGTATAATATCTACACCTTCAATAGAAGTATATAAATAACATTAGTCTATGTTAAGTTTCATTGACACATTTTATGTGTGATCCTAACAGTCTAGATCGTAACTCACTTTATTTCCCTAGATACGATATATATAGATATATATATATATATACATGTTCATCATCACACCTTGAGCAGGCCTTGGTGTGCACGTTCTTTAATCTTCACAAGCTCTTCCAAACACCATTTTGATTCCGCGTACCTGCTAGAAAACACAACTATGGCAATCCCAGAATCCTCGATCCTCTTGAAAAGAGTGTTGAGGTCTTCACCTCTTTGCTCTTGATTGTCTATGAAGACGTTGATCTCATTTCTCCGAAGTGCATCCACAAGATAGCCGACGAAATTGTTGCGCAGCTGATCTCCTCGGAAATTGATGAAAACTTGAATATTTGGTGGCTTGACTTTACTATCCATTGGAGAGTTGGTGCAAGTTCTTTACGCCAAAAGAGATAACATATGTTTAAAAAATTTTTAAAGATAAAAGTTTTAGAAAACCAAAGTGTCACCATAGGTCACCTGTCAAGTAAATCAGCATTCGTTTTAGCGTTTGTAGCAGAACTCTCGGGCTTTGCTCCAAATTTATCTGTGTGAAATTCAGGAAATTTGTCCCTTGGATTCTCTGTTGGCTCAGCAGGAATGTACTCTGGCACTTTTGGTACGTTCTCCACAATTCTATCGATGGCACCGCTGCCCTCACCACTGGTAAAATAAGTTGAGAGAAAACAAATTAATCAAGTTAGAGCATAACTATTGAGATGCTTCTCTGTTATACTCACATCTATTTATGTGAGTTTTTCAACTATTTGAAAAACTCGCCTAATTTTATTAGATTAAGTGACAACCCCTCAATAAGGGTGTTCTTAATTCTCATCTCTATTCTAACAATAAATTTTAGATTTTGAAATAGCAAGTGAAAATTATAAGTGTCTGACAAAAAAAAAAAATACTTACAGTAAACGTGTGCTCATATAAGCAATATGTGGCAGACAAAAAAAGAGAAGCAGAAGACAACCTATTATCATTCCTAGCTGACTTGTAATTTTATTGATATTCAACATATCTCCCAATTCCTTCAGACGTTGTTTGATTCTAAAAGTTCCAGTGTCAATACTTTCTGATAGATCCACAGAAGCCTTTTGGCTTCCCTCAGATGAAATTTGAGCCAGCACTTTCTTCACCTCCACCACAATTGTTTCGAGAATCTCGATCTCCTCGCTGCAAAACTCACTACTGTAAACCTCTAGGATAAAATTTTTGGTAAATTCTCAACCAATTAGGCAAAATCAAGTTACCTATTCTGGTCCACTATGACGCCCATTTTGTCACCAATAGTCTTCAAAGCTTTCTTCCATATTTCCTTGGTCGCATCATTTTCCCTTAGATACCTAAATGCATCCCCGAATTGTCCCTTCAGGCCTGTCACGGTGGATGGATCCAACTTGTAGAAGATTGGAATAGCTACCAGTTTACCTTTCTCAACACAATCAGCGATCATTGTCAGCTCTCTTAAGAGCCATCTTGATTCTGTGTACTTTCCGGAGAAGATAACCAGAGCGATCCTTGAATCTTCTCTTCTCTTCTTCGACTCATCTATCATATTCAGTTTCAGTTGTACTTTAATATTGTTGGTGAAGACGTTAATGTTATTTCTTTTCAAGGCCGTGACTAGATGGCTGATGAATCCATAGCGGAAATCCTCCCAATAGAAATTGATAAACACTTGATGTTGCGGTGGTAGTTGTTTGATCGTGGAAGATCCCGCCATGGCAGAAGAAGACTCTTTCAACTGGTTTGTTTTGAGAAGAGTTTAGACGAAACAAGAAGTCATGATTTTAACAAAAAGAAAAAATTAAAAGAAACAAAAGTCATGATGATTGCAAGTTGACCTGAATCTCTAAAGACTTTTTTTCCTTTTATTTTTCCAAATACTAGGGGTTCAATCAACACTATTTATTCCTATAATAATACAAATGCATTTCCATGAGATGACACATCAGCTTTTTTATTTATTGTGGAGATATCACGTCAATTAATGAAAAAACTGTATAATCCAATCAAATCATTTGAATTATACACATCATTTAAATAACCAATCAAATTAAAACAATTAATACAATTCATCCTAAGGTTTGCAACACCAGCCTTTCTACCTCCCCTAAAATATCATCTCATCCAATATTCGTAAAAGTACCACCGATGTCTTTGAAAACATAAATAAAATCAAGAGTTGATTGGTCCTAAAATTAAGATGATCTGAGGATTGAAGAGTAGATTACAAATGTGTATGTAGCTTCGCTAAAACTTTGAATCTATATGCTTAGTGATATTGCTACCCATTCTTCTCTGACTTTTTTGTCAATCCAAGCTGCAGAGGGTCGGAAAGAGAGAGACTCAACAAATCCAAACTTCGATTTCTTGATCGAGAAGGATAATCGTGAGATGGATCTACAAAATTTCACAAAAATGAAGTTTGGGTTACGGTAAAACATGAGTTTGAGTAGCTTAGCCTCCATAAGCAATAAATTGGAGAGTTAAAAGAAAATATATATTAAGAAAAGGAAATGAGGAGACAAAGAATGGAGAAAGAAAATGACAGATTCCTACAAGCCTTTGAAACTTTTGGAAATCTTTGAATAAAGACATACTAAATGAACGTGACACAAACTAACCATCGATACTATTGAAAATATTTATATTGAAAAGATATCCCGCAGCGTAACACGAGTATTAATCTAGTTTATTTAATTCTTTTTTCAAGCCATCATTCTTACCCCTTATAACTTATATAATCTACTCTTCTATGATCAAATGATATATAACCTTTATATATATATATATAGTTTATTATATATAATCTTATATATGTTTTTACATAATATTTTATTAGAATTGTACGATATTCTAAAATTGTGCTGATATAACCTTGTATTTATATTTTAGAAGGATATATATATGTAAGGGGTAACTTATAAAATAAGTAAAATTACATTTTTTTTTTCTTTTAATACTTAACTACAATATTTATTATTATAATTTAGTGAGAAATTTTTATTTAGTACTCAATATGTTTAAATTTTAATGTTGTTTAAATTTTTTTTAATTTTTTCACACATACTAAGAAATAATTTAAAAAAATCGTTTTTCCATTTATTAATATACTTCATAATATGAAAATAAAATTCCTAACAATCAAATTGATTTTAGTGAAATTCTGATGAAATTAAGACAGAAAATTTATAGGGTCATACCCATAATCCATAATCCATAATCCATTTTGATATAAACCCTTTTTTTCCCGAGAAATCCTAAAGCACCCCAATAATAAATGGCTTGAGTAGAGTCAAATTATCAAACTCCAACCTTGTACCACCTCACCAGAAAATTGAACATTATCTTCTGCAGTATTGTAAGTTCTTGTTTCACTTAGTGTACTTTCCTCTATCTTCGAATTTGCATCAACCATTGCTTCCCGAGAAACCTTCTCAACTTCGTCTGACTCATAAACCAAAGAAAAGCCGCACTTCGTAACCTTGCATTCTTCAACCTTATTTGTACCATTTGTCACTTCAAATCTAAGGGAAACATTAGTGGGAACACATCCATTCTTCTGCTTATCTTCTTGACATTCAATATAGAACCAGTTGTTGTACCCAATGAAGACATGGTCTGAATCAATCGTGCTTGGCTCATCTTCTGGAATCTTGGTCCAGCCTCCGACAATGAAACTTATGTGACTCAGGGATACATTGGCATGATCAGTGAACTCAAAGGTGCATTTCACTTGGAGACTATTGTTTTGGTCTTTGTACTTCTCAAACGAGACAACAACACACAGAGCTAACCCATTTACTCTGCCTTCATCCCAATGTCGAGGCAGCTCTTGCTTTAAAACTGATCCAAATGCTTGGTGCTTGAACCATGGAGGTACTTCACTCCCAGGAAAGCAAGTACTGATCAATGATTTGAATACAAAACCCTGGAAATGAAAGGAATGCCAAAGGAAAATCATAAGATATTAACATTTGAGGTTAGATCAAAGAGAGTGAGAATAAAAGGAATACCCGATTATATCGATCATTTGACGACAAATGTCTTGTATTCTGTATGGAAGATATGACAGCATTCTTCGAGACTTGTTCTAGTTCATGGCAGTTAGTAAAAATGAACGTAGAATGAATCTGCTCTGTTGACATAAGCAGAGCTAGTGGACTCGACACTGTTTTCAGTGAGGTACAACCATGTGCATATAAGCATTGAAGATTCGGTGGAAGCCCCAAAAGAGATGTGAGATTCTTACAATACTTTAACTCGAGCCATTTCAAATGGTACAGTTCGTTGATGTTAAATTGCAGGCTGTAGATTTCATCATTCCTGCTTAAGCATAAACGTCGCAGTAAAGACATGCCAACAATATTTTGTGGCATCTTTGTTATTGCTGTTCCTTCGAGTAGCAAATCCCGCAAATTTTCCATGTTATTGGGAAAACTGTTGAGCTTTGAACAGCCAGAAAGTTTGAGTTCTTGAAGAGATCTCAGATTCCCAAGATTTATACAATTCTCGAGAGTCTCAAGATTTTTGCAGTCTTTCAAATCCAATAAGATAAGACTCTGAAGATTACCAACTGATGGAGGAAGACTATCTATTGCAGTGCCATTTAAGTATATAGTTTCTAGATTTTCTGAAATCACCTGAAACTTATGAAACTTTGAGCAGCCACTGAGAATGAGAACCTTCAAGGAAAATATACTGATCTTTGGTAGAGACACCAGACTTGTGCATCCTCTTAGATTCAAGAAAATGAGATTCGTCATGTTTTGTAATATCTCTCCAGGTAACTCCTCCAAACTCGTGCAGCCTTCGAGGTTTAATCTCAAAAGATTTGGTGCTTTTGATAAACCGAACAAGGAACTCAACTTACTTGAGTGACTTAGATCAACCCACTTCAGTTTTGGGGTAGCCTGTGATGACCATCAAGAAAACTATGTTAGCTAAATGTATTAATCTAGTAAAATATAACTTGATAAGGGGACAAAAGAGATACATACCTTATCACCATTCCAGACTCTTTTAATCTGGCTGTAAGGCAATTTAAGATCAATAAGATTCTTGGGATCCAAGTCACAAGGAAGTTCCTCTGCTGGGAATTTCAGCCAGTGGAAATATCGAACACTACATATCGGAAACTCAAGTCCATCTGGTAGGTTTAATTTGCAGTCAGCTTCGCATTGCCGAGGACAATGAGAATTGTAGACTTTTAGGTACCGTAGATTGGTCATACCAACAAACGCTTTGTTGTCCAAGGGAATTTCCTCCATTTTAGACATGTCTAGGACAATACCTCTAACCTTGTCTCTTTCCTGTTGATCAAGTAAGCACTATAGTGAAATTGATACATATGAAACTATATTGTGTTGGTAAAGTTATAAAGTTGCAAACTTAATTTAACTCCAAAATCTCACCTCTTTGTTCTTCAGTGCATCAGTAAACTCTTTACAATTCGACGGCAACAACCTAAATTTCCCTTCTGTAGTTTCAAAAGATGATTTTGCAAGTTCTCTTCCCAATGTATAGATTAGATCATGCATCTCGACTCTACCTTCAGAGATATGAATCAAGAACTTGTCACTGAGATCTCTAACTTCCTTCTCGGCTTCTCCAGATTCGGCATCAAGAGAGTAAAGTAAGCTTTTGATGTAGTTCTCATCTTGTGATCTAAAAAAACATGTGATATCGAGAAACGCATCCTTCTGTTGCTCATTCAATTCCTCATAGCTGATCATCAACTTCTTTCTGATCTCCTCATTGGAACATTGTGTAAGTGTTCCAAGTCTTGCTTCCCAATGAACATTGTCTTTCCCAAGAAGCTCCTCACCCAATGCCTTGAGTGCTAATGGGTTTCCTCTGGTGTAATCTACGAACTTTCTAGACAGCTCCATGAAATTACATGTTTTACCATGAAAGGCGTGAGAGCTAAAGAGCTCTAAGCTCTCTTTATCATTAAACGCAGGGACTTCATAGATATCGCTGGACATTACCAGTTCTTTAAGCAATGACTTGTCGCGGGTAGTGATGATGATTCGGCTTCCCTTCTTAATCCAGTCAGTGTTTTCAAGAAGCGCATTTACTTGTTCCTTGTCACTCACATCATCGAGAACAACTGCAACTTTCTTCTCAAGCAAACGATCCTTTAAGACCAGAAGTGCATTCTCATTACCGCAACTTATATCTTCCTTCACAAGTAAACCTTCCACAAGTGTCTTTTGCAGTTTCAGCTTATCTAATCCATGTCCCTTTGACTTCTCACGGACGGACACGATAAACACGTGACTGCTAATCTTCTTCTTTAGCTTTTGGAACAGTTTCGTTGCGAGATAGGTTTTGCCGATTCCAGCCATCCCAACGACTCCAACAATACGAGTTTCGTTGTCAGTGCACTCCACATCCAACTTTGCTTCCAACTGCTTAAGGCGTTTTTCTCCTGGTTCAGTTCTATCTGGTTCTTTGCAGGGCCCTTCTCGGGCTTTAGGGTTTTCTCCTCGTCCTCCTTGTAGTTCAGGATTTTCTTCTCTTTGCGTTGATTCTTTGGTTAGGGCAATCTTAACCTGTTCAGTGATCACAGCCAAGAACTCTTGTTCGTCCCTGCAAAAATAGAGAGAGAAACCCAATGAGGACTGTTGCCTGCCTCATGTGCATGCAGCATAAGTAAAACAATATTCCCTGTCTAGTTATCTAAAATGTGTTGTAGGTAACGTTTACAGTATTTGTAAGGAGAAGTCACATTTTTAACTTTGAAAGTGTCACATGCTAACATTTTAAACTTTGAAGGTATTTGACTAGCGTTTTAAACTTTCAAACTATTTTTATTAACATTTTAAATTTTGAGAGTATCTCCCGTATTTTTTTCGCCATGAAATCACTACAAAATAGTTATCGGAAAACTAACGGAATTTCCTAAAACAAATTTTGATGGTAATCCGACATATTTCTGACAATAGAGCCCCGTCAGAATTTTTTAAAACTTAAACGGTTATATCAGCATCTATATTTTATAACGGATTTCAAACGGTTACTCGAAAATCTGTTGACAATTGTCTGACGGATTATCGATGAAACTATTTGTCGAAAATCCTTCGGATTAAGATCTCGTCGGAAATTTCGTCAATTTTCTAGTAACTTTCTTTTAGTTAATTTTAATTCAAAATTCAAAAGAATATATTAATTTACATATTTTCCAACGGATTTTTGACATAACTATTTTGTTAGAAATCCATCAAAAATAAGTTAAATTATTGTCGGAAATTTTCAATGGATTAAAATCTTGTCAGAAATTCCGTCAATTTTTTGGTAACTATTTTGTAATGATTTTATGGCGGAAAAACGCGGAATCTAGTTTCAAGGTTTAAACTGTTAGTAAAAATAGTTTAAAGGTTTAAAGTGCTAGTGAAATACCTTCGAGGTTTAAAGCGCTAGCATGTGTCGACACATTCAAGGTTAAAAATGTGATTTGTAATAACAAAAAAAAGTTTTATTTGTAGGTTTAATTTGTAATGACAACAACAAGGTTAAAAATCTTCAAGGTTTAAAGCACTAGTTCGTTCTAAAATGTGTTGTAGGTAACGTTTACAATATTTGTAATGACAACAAAAAGTTTTATTTTATATTTTTATATTTTTATCAACAAAAAGGTTTTCAGAACTTCAATTTTATAGTAAGTTTATATTTTTTAAAAATAACATAATATTTTTTACACGTTTCAAAATCTCATCGGTCGAACGACATGTGTCATGATCTCGTTAATTATAATTTTGACATATGTCGAACTCTCTGAATATAATCCAAGTTTATATAATAAGAAGATAGTGTAGATTAAATTAACACAGATTATTGATTAAATTAAATAATTTAAATTATCACTGATGGCTAAGTCAGCCTTGATTAAATAAAATAATTTAAATTAAATTCTTAATTTTAACAAAATGTAAGTCTCAAGTATTTTTACCTATCCTCCAATATCAAGGCTGACTTGGCCACAACATCTTGCAAAGCTGCATCCCACTTAACGATCTTGTCGCCTCGACTTCTCTTTTTCCACAGATTCCATAAATTCTTACCGAAATCTCCATCAAGCTCTTTCACCGTGGATGTCTTCAACCTATAGAAGATTGGAATAACCCATAGAGTGCGCCGATCTACACATTCCTTTATCTTCACCAGCTCGTCTAAACACCAATGTGACTCCGTGTACCTACTTGATAAAACTGCCAGCGCGACCCTTGATTCTTCAATCCTTTTATAAAGGTTTTCAAGTTCCTCACCTGCGTACTCATCAGTGTCAATAAAAGCATTGATCCCTTGCCGTTTCAGTTCAGCATGGAGATGGGAGATGAAGTTTGTACGCAGCTCTGCTCCCCGGAAATTGATGAACACTGATGGTCCCATTTCAACTTTGGTAGTGGAAATTGCCAACATTTTTCTCTTCTTTTTGTGTGTGTGTGTGTGTTTTTTCGGTGGAGTGCTCAGAAAGGCTTTGAAATTTCTATCATTGAACGTCCTGTTAAATATATCTTAGTCATTAATTCTACCGCGTTCTCCGTCAAGATTAAAATGTTAATTAATGTATATAATCTTGAAGACCAATTCTAATTTCAAATGTCCAACAATACCTGAATTTAAAAGAGATTGATTACACATCTTGCCTATTTACTTATTTTTTTCTTTATCACTTATAAGAAATTTTGATTTTAGACGTTAGTTAACAACAGAGAAATGAAACAATACAGCTCAATTATCTTCAAGTGTATCGGTAAATCGAGAGCAAAAGAGATCGATGTAAGTTCAAAGTCGATCAAAATTATAAACTTGAACCCAATATTTGTAGCTCAACTTGTGTACTGAGATGCTTTTTAAAGGCAATGCGCCATTGATGTAGGGGAAGCTAGATAGATGAAAGGATCTTAATTAGTCTGAGAATACCTAAAATCAGTGCCTTCCTGAATTCGTTGATATCTCTTAACATCTACCGAAAACAAGGGTTAGATAATACTTTTCTCTGAAAAGCTTCAAAACTCTTTATAATAAAGCATAAAAAACCTATGAAAACCCTGCAATATTTTAGAAATTCTAAAAGATAAACACTAAAGTAAATAATAATATAATATAACTGAAATATAAATAAATGGAAATTATCCTAATTATGCGCTGCATCAGGTCTCGCCGGCCAAGAAAGATTCGTCCTCGAATCTTCAATAGGGTTTTCACCATAGGATACCAACTGATGGATAAATAAGATCCTTGTATCATACTAAATAAGATCTTTGTATCTATCTAGTTTCCACTACATCAGCCACGAAGTCACGAGTCCAGATTTCGACATCGAAGGTTAAATGAATTAGCGAATTAACATGTTCTAGCTCTAGTCCAAATAGATTATGGGTCAATATTCTGAAACTCTTCGTAACATCTCGCCTCCACCCCTCCCCTAAATGCTTAAATTAAAAAAAAACAAAGATTTTATTTTTAGTTTTTGAAATACATATTAGCAAATGAATACATATTAGCAAATGAATATGTTTTTACAATTTTAGAAAGTCAAATCATAAATGTTAAGGAAATAATTAATATATACTTTGATTTAATAAACCAAAAATAAAGAAAACAAAGGAAAATCATAACAGTTCATCCTCTCTAGATATAAAATATTACTTTTAGATGGCAACGAGTCAAGACACAACACATAAAGTTCATGCCGCAACGAAAAAAAAAAAGTAGTAAGAAGAATATGAACTAGATATATGTTTGAATAAGTATTAGGAATGTGATATAATTTAGGGAGAATCTCATAAATACCACTTGTGGTGTGACAATTTTCAAAAATACCATGAGTCCATTTTTATTTATACCACTTTAAGTATGTAATTTGACTAAATTGCCCTTAATAAAGATAATGATTAATTATTTTGATAAAAATTTAGTGAAAAATTAAAAAATCATTTTTTGGCGGAAAAATTGCGGAAAAATTTTGGAATCAAGATTTTGGAGGGAAAATTACAGAAAATTTTTGGCGGGAAAATTAAAATTTTTTCATTTTGGCAAAAAACTACGGATTTGCATTTTAATAAAAAAATTACGGAATCGAGTTTTTGGCTGAAAATTTTTCTTTATAAAACCCTATAAACCCTTATAAAACCTTATAAATCACTATAAAACTTTATAAACTCTTATAAAACCCTTATAAAACTCTTATAAACCCCTTATAAAACCTTTATAAAACCTCGTAAGGTTTATAAGAAGCATTATAAAACTTTATAAAAATATTTTTATAAGGCATTTATAAACCTTATAAGGCATTATAAAACATAATAAAAAAAATTTTATAAGGCATTTATAACCTTTTTATAAGACCATTATAAGCCCTTATAAAAAAAATTTATACAGCATATAAGATTATAATGTCTTTAGAGCATGTACAGTGGTAAGAACCTCCATTAGTCTCTCAAATATATTATTTTAATAACTTTTGTATTATTTTATATCTTTTTTGGGTGAGAGACTCAATGAGAGACTCCCACTGTACATGCTCTTATAAAACCTTATAAATTTGTATAAAAATATTTTTGTAAGGTTTTATAAACTTTTTTATAAGGTCTTATAAGTAATTTTTCCGCCAAAAATCTGATCCGTTTCCCGCCAAAAAACTTGATTTCATAATTTTCTTAACAAAATGAAAATCCGCAGTTTGTGTTTGTGTGAAAAAATTTCAGTTTTCCCACCAAAAATCTGATCCGTTTCTCGCCAAAAAAACTCGATTTAGTAATTATCTAGACAAAATGAAAATCCGTAATTTTCCGTCAAAATGAAAAAATATCAGGTTTCCTGCCAAAATCCGTTTCGTTTCCCGCCAAAATACTCGATTCCTAATTTTCCTAACAATCTGCAAATCCGTTCCGCCAAAATAAAAAAATTGCAATTTTTCCGCCAAAAATTGATCCGTTTCCCGCCAAAAAAAAATCGATTCTCTAATTTTCTTAACAAAATACAAATCCGTAATTTTTTTCTAAAATGAAAAATTTGTAATTTTTCCGCCAAAAAATGTATTCCATAATTTTTGTATTTATTGTATTAAAATGATAATTTTTTATGTAAATGATAATTTTTTATGTTTGTCTTTTTATCTTTCAAGAATGGTATTTTTGAAAATGGTCAAAAATGAATGGTGTTTGTGGAAATTGGTATATCAAGAATGGTATTTGTGGCAATTTCTCTATAATTTAACCCAAAAGCTAGGTTATGAGTTAAAATTTGTCATATTTTTTATATAATGGTTAAATATTTTTATCCCAATTAATGTGAGATATTTTTATGTTCTATTGCTCACGAAAACAACCCAAGTCCAATATCTTGAAAATATGACTACAAGACATGTCACACTTATATGAGCCACATAGGTGGGAAACCATTTTTTGTGAGAAATTGTTTGTTGGACTAATCTTGCGCTATGATAACATACTAGGAATGTGGCCTAGTTTAACCCAAAAGGTAGTTCAAGAGTTAAAAGTTGTCACATCCATTATATATTGTCATCTTTGATATATTTTCAAATATCTTTATCCCAACCAATGTAAGATATTTTTAGGCTCTCATAATCAACGATTTTGAGTCTCTTTTTCGTTCAGTTTTTTTATTTATTTTTCTAGTTCATTTTATTATTATTATTATTAATATTATTATTATACATTTTTTTAAATTAGAAAATACAAATGGAAGCACCATTGATCTATTAGTTAAAGGTTAAAAGGCTTCTACAACTGATTCTTGCAGATTAAATGATGTAAAGGTTTTTCAAAAGTTTCATAGTGCCGCATATAGAGTCATCCGTCTTGGTCTCGTGTGGAAAAACATTTCCATTTCCATCATAAGGATGTCGTATATGCAAAACCGTCAGTTGTAGATTCTAGTGTTGCATAAATCATATTAATGAAATATCTTAAATTGTTTTAAGGAAAGAAGTAGAAATCATGTTTACTTAGAGAAAGGAGATAATTACATAATTTTATATTTTTATATGAATAAATTAATTTAATTTTTCTATATTACTATTTTATTATTAACATATAAAAAATTTATACCACGGCAAGTACCTTTTGGTTCCATCTTTTTGTTTGTTTTTCGATCAGCGTGTTAGATAGGTCTTGAGAAATTAGCAGGAACCGAAGAACCAAACCAAATCCGATCAAAAGAGATACCAAACCTAAATCCAAACCGATAAAAACCCGAATGGGTCCTAAACTCCTATATCCAAAGAATTCAACCAAAAATCAAATGGATACCCGAAATACTCAAAATACAACTATATATCCAAAATATTAATAATATTTAGATTTGATATAACTCAATCACCGTATAATTATATACCCAAAATTATCAATTATTTTAAGACCAAAATAATCAAAATAACCAAAATATTTGAAACTTTAGTTATATTTATGAAAATTCAATCAAATTTTATTCTAATTTTTAATTCATTTTTCTGATATTTCGTGTACCCAAAAGTGACTCAAATCCAGATGGAACCGAACAAAACATTATAAATACCAGAATGGTGTTGGGACCCACTTTTATTACAAATGGGTTTACTAATTTGAATATGAAATGGATGCCCAAGTGGGTAGCTTAGAAAGCTATTAATATCAAAACTAGCATTTTGTCCCACATTGGAACTTGAGAAATATTTCTTTTAGTATACTGTATATAGAGGAGTGTCTCCAACATAGTTTAAATACTATAGAGATATAATGGTGTTATGCAAAACCACACACATGTGCGCGCGCGCCGTGCCGTACCGTGCTCGGGTCTTGAGTCTTGGTGTATGTGGAACTTTGGCCCACGTCAAATATATTCTTTCTTGGCCAATTTTTGACTTTAGTTAACCAAAACCCTATACTTTTTTTTACATTAAATGAAACGGAAATGAATTCAAATTCGAATTAAATTTCGAATCAAATTGTGTCATTAACTGACCGAGATTTTGCATTAAATCTTGAATCAATTCACGTCATTAAATGACCGAGATTTCCGTGCATGATTCATTTTCACTAATCACGCCCGGGAGTAAATGCAGATTGTACAGATTGCCCATGAAAAACCGCTCCTCCTCTCCCTATCACTACAAGAAAACTCGCGCGAAACTGACGGCCAAATCCGTCGGGAATCCGTCGGAATTGGCCATTTCCGACGGATATCCGACGGATTCGTCCGTCGCTTCTATCTCGTCGGAAATGCAAAATTCGTCGGAAAATCGTCGGTATTTCCGACGGATTTCCGACGGAAAATATGAATCAGAAATCTGTCGGAAATCCGTCGGTTTTCCGGTTCCGGCAATCTGTCAGAAATCCGTCGGTTTCCGTGTTCCGGCAAGCCGTCGGAAATCCGTCGGTTTCCGTGTTCCGGCAAGCCTTCGGGAATCCGTCGGTTTGCCGGTTCCGGCAAGCCGTCGGAAATCCGTCGGAATATAAGCCGTCGGAAATCCGTCGGACATATTTCCGACGGATTTCCGACGGCTTATATTCCGACGGATTTCCGACGGCGTATTACCGACGAATTTCCGACGGATTGGCTAAATTATAATAAAAAAAAATTATTTAAAATTCAAAATAATTTAATAAATAATTCTATATTTAAAAATATAGAAATGAAATAAATATTAATAATAATAATTTAAAACAATTACAAAATTCATATTTTATATAATTAAAAAATTAATTCTCAAATATTGAAAAACAAAAAAAAATATAAATTTACAAATATCCTATATAAATATACAAATCAAAGTTTAAATCTAACAATCGAAAATCTAAATATAAGATTTTAAACCTTAAACTAACATTAAAAACCAAAATCTAAAATTTCAAAATCTAAATCTAACATTTCAAACCTAAAACTAAACATTAGAAACCTAAAAGAAACATTTCAAACCTAAATGTAATTACAAAACCTAAATCTAACATTATTATCCTAAAACTAAAATTCCAAACCTAAATCTAACATTCAAAACTTAAATCTAACATTCGAAAATCTTAATATAACATTATTATAAATCTAAATCTAACATTCCAAACCTAAAACTAAACATTAGAAACCTAAAATAAACATTTCAAACCTAAATCTAATTACAAAACCTAAATCTAACATTATTATCCTAAAACTAAAATTCCAAACCTAAATCTAACATTCAAAACTTAAATCTAACATTCGAAAATCTTAATATAACATTATTATAAATCTAAATCTAATATTCCAAACCTAAAACTAAACATTAGAAACCTAAAAGAAACATTTCAAACCTAAATCTAATTACAAAACCTAAATCTAACATTATTATCCTAAAACTAAAATTCCAAACCTAAATCTAACATTCAAAACTTAAATCTAAGATTCGAAAATCTTAATATAACATTATTATAAATCTAAATCTAACATTTCAAACCTAAAACTAAACATTAGAAATCTAAAAGAAACATTTCAAACCTAAATCTAATTACAAAACCTAAATCTAACATTATTATCCTAAAACTAAAATTCCAAACCTAAATCTAACATTCAAAACTTAAATCTAACATTCCAAAATCTTAATATAACATTATTATAAATCTAAATCTAACATTCCAAACCTAAAACTAAACATTAGAAACCTAAAAGAAACATTTCAAACCTAAATCTAATTACAAAACCTAAATCTAACATTATTATCCTAAAACTAAAATTCCAAACCTAAATCTAACATTCAAAACTTAAATCTAACATTCCAAAATATAAATCTAACAATTTTATCCTAAAACTAACATTATAAACCTAAATCTAACATTGAAAACCTTAAATCTAACATTGCAAAATCTAAATATAACATTTTTATCCTAAAACTAAAATTCAAAACCTAAATCTATAACATTCTAAAATTCTAAATTCACAAATTTCTTAAAATTCATTCAATATATATATATATATACAAACCAAACTTAAAATCTAAATATAAGATTCCAAACCTAAAACTAATATTCAAAACCCATATCTAACATCACAAAAACTAAATCTAACATTCCAAAACTTAAAACTAACATTCCAAACATAAAACTAACATTTATAACTTAAAACTAACATTAAAAACCTAAATCTAACATTCCAAACCTAAATCTAACATTCCAAACCTAAATCTAACTTTGAAAACCTAAAATATATAAAATCTAACGAATTTACTCTGATTTTTCGTCTGAGCTCGCGGAGAAGATGAAGCTTATAAACAGAATTTTCCGACGGAATTTCTGTCGGAATTTTTTGAAATTATTTCGTAAAATTCAACTAACGCGGGACACGAAAACGTTTGATTTTGCCAAAATTTCACTGTCCGTCTGAAATCCGTCGGAAATTTCCGACGGATTTCCGATGGACTTTAGAAAAATATATGTTATTCCTTTTGTCAGACAAACCTTAAAAACCAACACGTGTTTCCCTAAACCCGTCGGAAATCCGTCGGAAATTTCCGACGGATTTCCGACGGGTTTGTGGTTTCGTGAGTTTTTTCGATTCGTTTCAATTGAAATGTGTTTGTAGTGTGGTTTATTAATGATTTCAATGATAAGTTTACAATATTCATCTCCGTTTATAAGAAATTTATCAAAATTAAGATTTATACTTAGGAACTAGTAAACATGTAAGTTAAAGTATATATTTCATTATGTAGAACTTAAGTCTAAATCATCCCAAAATCTTGAAAACAATATGTTTACCTAAATACTAAGTTTAAATTGTATTATATCTAATAATCTTATAATATAATTAGTTATTTGAGGTTTATTGTGTAAAATTTGTTAAAAAAGCCATGAAACCCCAAACCGTCGGAAATTTCCGACGGATTTCCGACCGATTTGGGCAAACCGTCGGAAATCCGTCGGAAATTTCCGACGGATTTCCGATGGTTTGGGGTTTCATGCCTTTTTTTTTAACCGTTTCAATTGAATTTTTTTTGTATTATGTTATATTCATATTGGTTTGAATGATAAGTTTAGAATATATTAATCAAAATATCGATTGTCACTTAAGAACCGGTAGTTAATTAATATTTGTAATAATTTGAAAATTTACATACTTGAAAAATAATAAAATTCTAATTGTTTTTTAAAATAGAAAAAAACATAAAACTTTAATACTAAATTATTCGAAATAAAAAATAAAACAACCAAAAATATTAAACATAAATTGGTTTCTAACAAATAATTTAAAAAACATAAACAAGATCTAAGGTGGTGGTGGTGGGTATCGAGCCATGAATGCTTCCATCTTAGCCGCCATCGATTGGTTTTCCTCCGTGAGGCGTTGCACCGTAGTCTTGAGTTCATCCACTTCAGCTTCTAAATGTGTGCCGTGAGAACCTCCGTAATAGCGTGAAGTAACGGAGGATGAAGTATCGTCGGGAAGACCATAATACCGGCCTTTAGACCTCGGAATAGCATGCGGAAGCAATAAAAAAGTTGAATAAAAATTGAAAATGAATTAAAACTTGAATAAAAATAAAAATTTTACTTACCTCAAATATGAACTCGTTTTCCTTCTCCAAAGGAACTTCGGTGAGGGGAGGGGTTCCTTCAATGATTGGTTGAGAAAGTAGGAACTCTTCACCCATCCTCTTGACGTTCTCGACGATATCCAGAGTGACCTGATCGTGGATTACACTATCCTTGCCGGTGTGAACAGCTTGGACAAATCTCAAATTAGATGGTTCGACACCATCTTCCCGAAACTGCATGCAAAATAAAGTAATTGAGTAAAATTTGTGAATCTTAAACTAAAAAAAATAATAATGATTCAATTAAGTATGAATGAAAATTGAAGGGATAAAAAAACTTACTAGTTCTTTTGCCTTCGTCGCCTTGCTCTTCGCACCTAGATTATGCGTCGCCTTGCCCTTTCCTTTGCGAGTGCTGTTCCGGGATGCAGAATGTTTTGCGGCGGATTCTTTGGTAGGCTCTTGATTCCAGTAAGCGATGAACCCGTTAAATAGATCCGGGTTCGAAGCCAAGTCCCTTGGCACATCATTCTGCTTCCACTTTTCTTTCCACTCGTTTATCTTCCATGAATACGACCGTGCGCATTTTTTGTCGAATTCGCGTCTAACCGTAGCTGTTAAGTGACTGTCCCACCTGAATTCTTGCTGCAAATTAAAAATAAGATGAATTTAAACAATTTAAAAAATTTAAATTCAATTTTAATAGAAAAAACAAAATAAATACATTACCGCAAATTGGCGAAACCACATGTCCCTCTCGTGGATCGGCATTGAGATGTATGTTGGATATGGATGCTGAAGCATTCCTTGGCACATTCGGTTGATTGACTTTGAGACCCCAGTGTGCGAATCGTCAAACCTACAAAACAATTTAATTAATAAAACCCTAATTAGTTAAAAAAAAAGTACATTTATAAATTAAATAAATAAATAATTAAAAACACTTACCAAATGTCTCTTCCTCGACAATCTGGATGAAGACGTGGAAGTCTTTCTCGTCCCGGAAGAGCCATGAAGTCCTCGACACTCATCTGCGTCGGAGCAGTTGCGGATGGTGCCGGTGAATGAGTTTCCGGAATCTGTGTATCCGGAATATGTGTGGACGGCGTAGGAGAACTCCTCGCAGCTCTACTCCTACTGTGACGACGCAGTCCGCTCGTAGACTCGACGTATGCTCCATAATCCCTACATAAAATAGAATTACAAAACGGAATCATTATAAAATTAAAAAAATAGACATAAATTTATAAAATATATTTCATAAATCATTGTTCATAACTTATAATTTAAATCAATTTCAGAAAATAATTTTAAAAAAATACACAAAAAAATTCGAAAATCATTAAAAAAATTTAAAATTCAGTTTTTTTTAAAAAAAATCATAAGAAATATATTTATTATTAATTATCTCAAATAATTATGAATATGTTCACAATTATAAATATATTAATTATTTTCAATATATAAATTATAAATTTTAAAAAATAATTTTTAATTTGTGTAATCAATTTCAATGTATAAAAATAAAAAAATCCAAAAATCTTAAATCAAAAAATCAGTTTGTAAAATCAATTTCTATTTCAATTTCAATTCCAAAACAAAAAATAAAAAATCAAAAAATCCTAAATCTAGATCTAAAAATCCAAATTTCAAACCCTAATATAGAAAATCCAAATCTATAACCAAATAACCCAAAATCATAATCCAAATTCCTAATCTAAAACATATTAACCAAATCTATAACCAAATTCCTTAGATCTAAATTTCAAAACCCTAAATCCACAAATCTAACAAATGAAACTCTTAATCAACATTAAAAACTTACATGTTTCTTTGATTCCCAGCCATTGGAAGAAGATTTGGTGTAAATCTTTGAAGAATCGAAGTTTTAGGGAGATTTGGGATTTTTTTTTGAAATTTTCTTTGATTTCTTCGAATGAATCGCGAAGAAGACGATCTGGTTTATTTATCCGCGTATTCCGACGGATTTCCGACGGCTATTCCGTCGGAAATCCGTCGGAATTTACTAACATTATTAACACGCGGCATTGTTCTCACAATTTATTAACATGCGGCATTGGGAAAATATCTTCAATCCGTCGGAAATCCGTCGGAAAAAAGTTTATTTATTTTGGAACTCCTGAGGGTCGAACTGCAGCCCTCTAGGATAGTTTATAAACTTTAAACTATTGAGCCATGTTTAGTAATTGGTTAAACATCAAAAGATATATATATATATATATATATATATATATATATATATATATATATGTTCAAATCCAAAATAAATCCTATAATCAACATATTTATTTGAATCCAAAAAAGTCAATATTTATTGTTAAAACATTCACATTATAGGATTTAAAACAACAAAGGATTATACTATATATTGACATTTTTGGATTTAAATATTCACATTATATGATTTAAAACATGTTTTAAAATTAATACATATTTATTTTAAAAAATTTATTTTGGATTTGAATATTGTTAAAAATGAATAAATTATTTTTGTTAAATAGCTGCGCTCGATCAGAGCTGCCTACGTACCCATATCGGGATCAAGCCACACCGTAGTTCATTGTACAAATTTATGATTTTTGCAAGATACTTTTTAATTCTCTTTGTTCTTCTCCTTGTTCTTCTTCCTCTGATGATGTTGATCCTTCAGATGTAATTGAGTCTGTATCCTCATAAAATTCTCCTTGTTCTTCTTCTGACTCGGAATGAACTATACCGATTTGTGTGAAATCAACCACAAGATCGACACCAGTAGAGGCGGCAACTGGATCCATTGGAGTACTTATGCTTGGCTGCATGGCATCGTGTTGAGAAACTCCATAAATTCTTCCTCTAGGGCTTATTGCAGTAACTGTGACCCAAGGATCTGACCGCCGTGTTATGCGAGGGTAACGAATGTAGCACACCTATAAAAAATACAGAAATTTTCTTAACTAAGCGCCGAAATAAACATAAAAATTAGTAAAAACACAACATTTAATTGAACCAAACCTGATCTGCTTGTGACGCTAGAATGAATGGATCATAATGTTGTAGTCTCCGATTTGTGTTAACAGAAGTAACACCAAATTGGTCCACGTCAACATCACGACCAAGTACTGGATCATACCAATCACACTTAAAAACAATGCACCTCAAGTCTAACATTCCTGGGTACTTAACTTCCAATATTTCCTGAAGAATGCCGTAGTAAACATCATTACCAGACTTCACAGAAACACCATAATCTGCAGATGCTCTTGTCCTTCTTTCGTCATGAATCCTAAACCCATATCCCCGACTGCAATACCTAGGATAAGACTTTGCACGGTAGATTGGACCACTAACAAATTCCATTAACCTTGTGGGAAATGTGGCTCCGCTCTTTATTCCTTCAGAAACCTAGGAAAAAATTTAACCGAAATTAACATAAATGACATTGACACTTATTTGAAAATAATAGGGTTTTGTTAAATCTTACGTAATATTGCAACCAAGTCATAAAATCTTCCTCCTTATGCTGTTGAAGCTCTTCTTCTGACTTATCCACAAACCACCCACGTATTAATGCCATGTAAATCCTGTAAAAAAACCACATTTGTATGAAAGTTAATAAATTAAATATAATATATTCAAATATATATATACATTGTCATAAATAAAGTTTTTTACCTTTCATATTCCGTAATTTCCTCACAATTTGTTAGGATATACGTATGCAAGTGTTTAAACTCTTGTTGTGATAATGTGCGTGTCTTGCTTTTTCCACTCACTCGACCAACTTGGGAAAACAACTCAGGAACTACGACGGGATAAATCGCTCTCTCATTACGATCATCATGGCGACCAGGACGTCTACTCTTTGTACGAACTTCGGATGGGAAGTTGGTAGTTGGGATCTTTCAATCCGGGTCTATGCAAATACCCTTGTGCGTTGTAGCACGTAGGGATCGAATCCACGGAGACTAAGTATGCGCTACGGAATATAGAAACGAGTTATCAAGCTAAGACAATAATAAGAGATTTGATTATGATGCAAACTAATCCAAAGCTATGAGAAACAGAAAGTAAAACGGTGTAAAAGTCAATAGACTAAAGCGTTAGGCATCGGGAATATCTCAGGAATTCAGGGATCAAAGAGCTACACAACTATTCAGGGATTTAATGCTAAGAACCATCCTAAACTCAAACACGAATGTAAATCTAATCTACTTTCGCAGTATTAGATATCTATCTCTAGTGATATAAGCGTCTAAACTTTCGTTTGATCTTATCAATCCCTAGACAAGCTTTATCGATCGGGTTTGATAAATTCACGGATCCTAATGACTCAACTTTCGTTGGTATTAGGCAATCCGCTCACCTATTGCTCTATCCGGTTAAACCTATCAACTTTCGTTGTATAGATTTATCCTAGGTTTTCATGAAACTAGTTGTCTACTTTAATTCCAATCGATAACTTAGCAATAGATGAAGATCTAATGATAAACCCTATTTGTGTCAAACTCAATGATATGAATTCCCTTGATAAATCCCTAATCCTAACTAAGAGACTACTCAACCATCAACAATGAAGAACAAGCAATCAAACAAAACCAAAGATTCAATAGAAAACATGATGAAATTAACTAGAATCAAAAAAGAAAGGTTTGAAAAGCTCTCAAGAACAACAATGGGAGAGAGAGAATAATGATCCTCTTCTGAAAAATAATGTAGATCTCCGTTTTTTTAGCTCCAAAGTCGACTTTTTCTTTCTAAAAAAAACATAGTGGAAAGACAGCTCTTAAAGCTCTGAAAAAGTGATTTCTCGCAGGCTAGGATCGTCCGATCCAGATGTGGATCGGACGCTCTGTTGTGGTAGGAGATCGTCCGATCTGGAGGTGGATCGTCCGATCCCAACCTCAGTTTCTCCATCTGCTTCGTTTGCCGTCCAAACAGATAGGTCTTCAGTAAAACACGCATAACTTGCTAACCATAAGTGATAATCACGTAAAACCGGTGCCAAATGAAAGCTAACTCAAATAGCTATCTTGTGTCCAAAAATCATTGAAATCCGATCTTGGGAAGGTCTTCAACGAATGTCAAAGTTTTGACCTTTCTGCACGATCCTTCACCTCCAAAAACTCGTTTTCACTCCAAAACGTCCAGTTCTCTCCCAAATCGCACCAAAACCTGTAAAGACTCTTAAAACATAGAAAACCATACAAAAGACTCTAAAACACAATAAACCAATAATAAAACAAATCCGAAAATGGGTGAAATATGAGATATATCAGAAGTAACATTCAGCAAACTGTGAGGCTTCTTCGTTGAGGCTCTGTGCGATAATAGATCCCTCTACTTTACTTAAATTTTTAACCTTTTTTTTCAGATGAAACATATACCGCTCAAAAGGATACATCCAACGGTATTGAACTGGGCCTCCTAGTGCAACTTCTCGTGGGAGGTGGATAGGAAGATGTTCCATCACATCAAAGAAAGATGGCGGAAATATCTTTTCAAGATTACAAAGGATCACGGGGATATTGACCTCTAAGTTTCGGATTCCGTCAACAGTAAGTGTTCTTGTGCATAAATCTCGAAAGAAAGAACCAACTCCTGCAATTGCTTGGTAGACATCTGGATCAAGAAGATGGGCAAAAGCGAAAGGAAGAAGCCGCTGCATCACAACATGACAATCATGACTCTTCATTCCTGTAAATTTCCCTTCTCCATAATCTATGCAATTACGCAGATTTGATGCGTATCCATCAGTGAATTTGACATCATCGCGAATCCAATCAAAAAATTCCCTTTTCTTATCTCCTTGCAACCCGTACGGAGGAAATATGTATTTACCATCCGGCTGAACTTCAAGAAAAGCCCTATCACAAATATCGGCCAAGTCTAATCTAGATTTGATATTGTCTTTTGTCTTCCCTTTGACGTTTAAGACAGTGTTCATGATGTTCTCAAAGAAGTTTTTCTCAACGTGCATCACATCTAGATTGTGCCGCAATAAATGGGTCTTCCAGTAAGGCAGATCCCCAAAAATACTCTTTTTGTGCCAGTTATGAACTTCACCGGCACCGTACACAACTTCATGTCCATTACCCCCACAGTCAGGAGTCCTATCAGCACCAAAATCTCTCAATTGTTCATATAAAGTATATCCGTCTATCTCAGGAGGTGGCGCATCAAACACTTTCTTAGACTTCGTAAACAATGTTCTAGACCAACGATACGGATGATCACTCGGTAGAAACCTTCTATGACAATCAAACCAACAACTCTTTCTTCCGTTACTAAGTTGGAATGCATCAGTGTTGTCTTGGCAATACGGGCATGATAATCTCCCATGAGTTGTCCATCCAGATAACATACCATATGCTGGAAAATCGCTTATGGTCCACATAAGAACCGCACGCATGTTAAAATTTTGTTGGCATGAAACATCGTACGCTTCAGCACCATGCTCCCATAGCATTTGTAACTCATAAATCAATGGCTGGAGGAATACATCGAGTGATCTCTTCGGATGATCTGGGCCAGGAACAAGAATGGAGAGAAACAAAAACTCTCTACGCATACACAGAGATGGAGGCAAATTGTAAGGAGTTACAATTACAGGCCACAACGAATACTTCCTTCCATGCTTCCCAAATGGGTTAAAACCATCTGTGCATAACCCGAGCTACACATTCCGGCGCTCGTACGCAAAATCCGGATAGGTAGACTGAAAATGTTTTCACGCTTCTGCGTCTGAAGGATGTGTAATATCTCCATCTTGACGATGCTCTCCATGCCATCTCATTGGCTCTGCCGTACGCTGAGATGTATATAACCTCTTCAACCTATCTGTTATTGGTAAATACCACATACCTTTATATGGAATTGGAACTCGACTACTCGTTTCCTGATACCGCGGTTTGCGACAAAATCGACAGCTGTTACGGTTTTCATCTTCTCTCCAATATAGCATACAATTGTCGATGCACACATCTATCACCTTATACGGCAAACCAAGACCAGCTACAAGTTTCTGTACCTCGTAGTATGATGCGGGTAAAAGATTATCTTCAGGCAATAAATCTTTCGCCCAGTCTGCAATCGCATCAACACACTCCTCTGACAAATTGTGGTCCGTCTTAATCGTCATCAATCTAGTGGCAGATGATAAAGGCGAATGACCTTCTCTACACCCCTTATAAAGTGGCTGCTTTGCTGCGCTCTAACATACCAAAAAATCTTCCTGCTTCTAAATTAGGTTCTTCAAACCTATCTCTCTTCACTGCCATACTGTACATTCTCTCTAAACGCATCATTTACCATCTCAACGGTGCCTACACCTACATCTACTTCCGTTCTATCTCCTACAAATTCCGAGACTGTTGGTCCACTACTACTACTACCATGATCATAATTTGTTTCCCCATGTAGATACCAAATCTTATAACCCGGCGTAAATCCATTGGTATACAAGTGATGCCAAACTATCTCTACCGCAACATTACTGGAATTGCTACAAATTGAACATGGACATTTCAACTTACCTGATTTAAGTACACGCGGTTGATTTCCAGCCAATTTCATGAACTCGACTATGCCTCGTGCATATTCCTCGTTTAAGAGGTTCGCCTCCGAATCCATCATTGGTTCGTCCATCCATGATCGAAAATATCTAGACATATCTTTCCACTTTTTTTTGTTTATAATCGCATGAATATCATAAGAAAATAGAGAGAGAGATGGAATTGGAATGTGGTGTAAAATGAAATGAAGAGTGTGGAAACATATTTATAAACTCGCTTCCGTCGGAATTCCGTCAGAATGCAACGGCTCCATACAACGGTAACCTGCGATACCAACGTCTCTTTTAACGTTCATATTTTCCGACGGATTTCCGACGACTGCCGACTATTCCGTCCGAAATCCGTCGGAAAAGGCATGTGGTTCTATCCGTCGGAATTCCGTCGGAATTTTCTGACGGATATCCGACGGATTACCGACGGACGGAAATCCGTCGGAAATCCGTCGGAATTTCTGACAGATTTCCGACGAAGTAAAAAATTGCAATTTCGTCGGAAATCCATCGTTTTACCGTCGGAAATTCCGTCGGTTTTCCGGCTGTTTTCTTGTAGTGTATATATTTCACCTCTTATTCTTTCATTTGCATCAATTTTTTGATAGAAAAACCTCCAACAGTCTTCTCCACACTCTGTAAGTGTCTCAAGAGTATAGCGTTATTTATTTGTTTGCATATTTCGTATATCTAGTGTCGAGAATACGGTCTTTTAAGTGATTGTATTTTGGAATTCTGAATCGTATCAAACCGTCACACTACGGACGATTTATAGAATTAAGGAAAAAGTTATCTATTTAATTTTTTTTTGCTAGTTTTCCGTTTCTATTAAGGAAACAAAAAAAATAACATAATATTTTTTTACGCATGTGTCAAAATCCTTTCGATCTAATTACATGTATCATGATATCGTTAATTGTAATTTTGACACGTGTTAAATTCTTGTGACTGTAATCCAATTTTATATAATAAAATAAATATATATATATTTCAGATGGTGTGGTTCGTTGTCATTTTTAATCATAGCACAAGCTAATGGTTTTGTCAAGTCTATAAGTTTTACTTTCGTGTATTGACTTTTTCTATTGTTGAGGTGAGATGACTTTGAAAAGTATGGAATTAATTTTATCAGAAAATACAGAATTAGTTATTAAAGTATATTTCATCTTGGAATTCAATTTTGAGCAATAAAGTCAACGGAATTAATTTTCAAAACAAAATCAACAGAGAATCAAGTATATTTGTGTATTTTATAAGGGGTCTTCGAAGAGCAAGCCAACGTATTAAAATGTATTATTTGGAGACTCCGTCTTCGACTTTCAGTGGCACTCAAAAAATTTACTGACCGAGATTTTGCATTAAATCTTGAATCAATTCACGTCATTAAATGACCGAGATTTCCGTGCATGATTCATTTTCACTAATCACGCCCGCGAGTAAATGCAGATTGTACAGATTGCCCACGAAAAACCGCTCCTCCTCTCCCTATATATTTCACCTCTTATTCTTTCATTTGCATCAATTTTTTGATAGAAAAACCTCCAACAGTCTTCTCCACACTCTGTAAGTGTCTCAAGAGTATAGCGTTATTTATTTGTTTGCATATTTCGTATATCTAGTGTCGAGAATACGGTCTTTTAAGTGATTGTATTTTGGAATTCTGAATCGTATCAAACCGTCACACTACGGACGATTTATAGAATTAAGGAAAAAGTTATCTATTTAATTTTTTTTTGCTAGTTTTCCATTTCTATTAAGGAAACTAAAAAAATAACATAATATTTTTTTACGCATGTGTCAAAATCCTTTCGATCTAATTACATGTATCATGATATCGTTAATTGTAATTTTGACACGTGTTAAATTCTTGTGACTGTAATCCAATTTTATATAATAAAATAAATATATATATATTTCAGATGGTGTGGTTCGTTGTCATTTTTAATCATAGCACAAGCTAATGGTTTTGTCAAGTCTATAAGTTTTACTTTCGTGTATTGGCTTTTTCTATTGTTGAGGTGAGATGATTTTGAAAAGTATGGAATTAATTTTATCAGAAAATACAGAATTAGTTATTAAAGTATATTTCATCTTGGAATTCAATTTTGAGCAATAAAGTCAACGGAATTAATTTTCAAAACAAAATCAACAGAGAATCAAGTATATTTGTGTATTTTATAAGGGGTCTTCGAAGAGCAAGCCAACGTATTAAAATGTATTATTTGGAGACTCCGTCTTCGACTTTCAGTGGCACTCAAAAAATTTACTGACCGAGATTTTGCATTAAATCTTGAATCAATTCACGTCATTAAATGACCGAGATTTCCGTGCATGATTCATTTTCACTAATCACGCCCGCGAGTAAATGCAGATTGTACAGATTGCCCACGAAAAACCGCTCATCCTCTCCCTATATATTTCACCTCTTATTCTTTCATTTGCATCAATTTTTTGATAGAAAAACCTCCAACAGTCTTCTCCACACTCTGTAAGTGTCTCAAGAGTATAGCGTTATTTATTTGTTTGCATATTTCGTGTATCTAGTGTCGAGAATACGGTCTTTTAAGTGATTGTATTTTGGAATTCTGAATCGTATCAAACCGTCACACTACGGACGATTTATAGAATTAAGGAAAAAGTTATCTATTTAATTTTTTTTTGCTAGTTTTCCGTTTCTATTAAGGAAACAAAAAAAAATAACATAATATTTTTTTACGCATATGTCAAAATCTTTCGATCTAATTACATGTATCATGATATCGTTAATTGTAATTTTGATACGTGTTAAATTCTTGTGACTGTAATCCAATTTTATATAATAAAATAAATATATATATATTTCAGATGGTGTGGTTCGTTGTCATTTTTAATCATAGCACAAGCTAATGGTTTTGTCAAGTCTATAAGTTTTACTTTCGTGTATTGACTTTTTCTATTGTTGAGGTGAGATGACTATGAAAAGTATGGAATTAATTTTATCAGAAAATACAGAATTAGTTATTAATGTATATTTCATCTTGGAATTCAATTTTGAGCAATAAAGTCAACGGAATTAATTTTCAAAACAAAATCAACAGAGAATAAGTATATTTGTGTATTTTATAAGGGGTCTTCGAAGAGCAAGCCAACGTATTAAAATGTATTATTTGGAGACTCCGTCTTCGACTTTCAGTGGCACTCAAAAAATTTACTCCCTCCATTTATTATTAATCTTATTTCTTGAATTTTTTACATATATTAAAAGTTAACTATAAATGTATTATTTTTATGATTAACAATTTTTTATAATCCTAAATCCCTAATATTTTTTTCTTTGAAATTTACAATTCGTAAATCAACAACTAATAAAACCTACATTAAAAATCTCAAAATAAAACTTTTTGAAACAAATTTATTTCCTAAAAATAGAATTAATAAGAAACAGAGATATTTTGGGAAGTTATCGAGCTCGATACTTCGTTTGGTTTTCATTTGCAAATGTAGTTAATCCAATTCTCTACCCGTTCTAGAATTTTTTAGACCCTTAACCATTTGAGAAAATTGATTTCCTATTTCTATATATTAAAAAAAAAAAAAAATTTGTGCTGAAGTATAATTGTTCTCATTTTTTTTTGTTTAATTAAATTATACATCTATTAGAGTTATTATATTTTCCAAATATTGTTATTGAAACTATTTGATTGTATCCTTACCCAAAGTTTCAATTAAATAAATATCCTTATGAAACTTCAGTCTCAGGGTGTAGGTACACAATAAAATTTTAACGGATTGTATCCCCATCCAAAATTTTAAGTTAAGTGTGTATCTCCATAAAACTTTAGTTTTATAGTGTAGCTACACACAAGTTTTAATTTAGGGTCAGATCTCCATCGTCGTTAGTAAGTAACGATGTCCGTTTTATCTGATACAAAACCGGATTAAAATCAAAATCTACCAATTAATATTTCTATTTGTATATGATTAAAATTTTGCATATTTAAGTTTTATTTTTAAATAAATTTAAAAATATGTATCTTTAATTTAATTATAATTATATATCTTTAATGAAATTATAATTATATATAATAAGTTATATATTTTATTTCAGAAATAGTGTGATATAGGAAAGAAGAGGTATGTGGAAGACTCTATGTGACTTGGAAAGTTCGAAGTAAATGAGAGGAATAGAAGGCTTGAGATAAAGACACGTGTACGCTCAAGATGCTTTCTAACTGAGAAGGGGTTGTTATGGCGTTTTAAGAGGAATTGAGAAGATATTTGTTAGATTCATTCATCTTGATTTTGTGATTTCTTTAAAAAGTTTATTTTCCTCTATAATTCGTGAATCACCATTGTCGGAGCTTCATTGAGCTTTGCTTTGGTGTATCATGTACTTGCTTAATATGAACATCTACTCGAATTCGTTCATAAGAAAGTAAGTTTCGTTATCTGAAATTGAACCGTGGTTTATTGACATTAAATAGTTAACTAGAAATAGTTACACGATGATATTAGCCTAATCGTTTGAGTTTTATAGAAATATGGATTTTCTTTTGAGTTAATACGTTTACGGGTGGGAAAGAAGGACGATTATGGAAATTGATTAATTATTACTTTCTATATTTCAATATATAAGATTAAAAGTTTGCATATTAAAATTTTATTTTAAAATATCATTTAATAATTTATTTTAAAAGCATATAACCAATCAAACATTACAAAATTTATAAAATATAAATTAGGGAAGTTTACTTAAACAGTATAAATTTAGGTAAAATGACCAGAATACATGAAATCTTTTTTTTATTACTTTAATGTTTTCGATACCCAAACTGTCATTTTAAAGCATTTGAGAAAAAAAAATTTATTACAAAAATGTCATTACTATTTATTTCCACATCAGCCGAAAAGCAGACGTCCCGCCTACGTGGCACAGAAACTGCCTACGTGTATTATGAAAGTTTGCAGGAAAATTTTTTTGCCTAAATAACGGTGGACTTACTAGAAGATTGGCTGATTTAAGTGATTTATGAGATATCGGCTGATTTATATATACACGACACGACTTACTTATTAGAATTTTGACTGACTTATTAGATATTGACTGATTTATGATATACGACACGACTGAGTTAATTAATACGACCGAGTTATGAAAATATTGGCTGACTTATTGATTTGACATGACTGACTTATATTTGGCTGACCGATTTATCGTTAATCCAGCTAATTTATTTGGCTGATTTATTTTTAAACGACAAACTTATGCGGACATATTGTGGCTGACTTACTGCAAATCTGCCATTATTAGGCAGATTAACTTAAAATTTGGATTAATTACGGCTGACTAAGTAATTAATAAGTAATTATTGTAATATAATGCTTTTACGACAGATTTACTCAATGTAGTTGACGACTTAATTCTTTCACATTATTTATATGTGTTCAATGGCTGATTTTATAAGCTATTATAATTACTTAAATAGTCTTTCCGTGACGACATACTTATTGTTTGTCTAATGGCTGATTTTTTGTGGTTGCTTTATATGTTCTTTTGGTGGAATGTTTCCATGTCAGCAATTACATTTCCATTTCAGCATTTATATCAGCTCCAAAATTAGGTTTAGCCGCCGTTGTTGTTCATCTCTATTCTTCATCATTCATTTCTCTTCTTCATCATTCATCTCTCTTTTCATCCTTTATATCTACATGTTCTCGAGCAAGAATTTGAAAAAATGGCGAAAGCCACAAACTTGCTTTTTTGTAAACATGTTGGACTTAATGCGAAAACATGTAAATTTAGATAATTTGAGTTGACTTAAGATCTGCGACGTTCCCTTTAAATTTAGAGATCTAGTAAAGTGTGTGTCTTGTAAAACTTGTGCTTTTCCTTCCATATAAGACTAGCTATATCCTCTCTCGGTATGTATATATTTCTTTCGTGGATTGGAACCTATGTACTGGCGATCTCTGTTTTATGAGTATAATTGTTATTTGATTTTGTTATTTGATTGTAATTGTAAAAACACGATACCGATAACGATATCACAACAAATCTTCGGTAGCTTGTTTAATACCACCACAATCACCAGGGTTTTCGTTTTGAGGTATTTCTTTCTTGTTTAAATCAGCAACAACTTGTTAAATACGTACATAAATCATCCATGACTTGTTAACTACATACATAAATCAGCCATAACCTAGAACAATATGTTACATAAATCAGTCATGAAATGTATAAACATATGTTTACTAAAGACAATCATAAATCAGTCATAACTTGCTAAATACATACATAAATCAGTCGTAAGACGAACATACATCATTACATCTTTTGTAATTTTTAGGTAAATTGTGCGTACATGTTTGGTATCGTAATAAATTAGCCGTAATATAGTAATAAATCAGCCGTAATATAGTCATGGCTGTATCATAAATCAGCCATGACTGAACAATAATTCAGCCATTACTGAATACTCATAAATTTTCCATAACTAAATCATAAATCGGCCATAACTGAATCATATATCGGCTATGACTGAATAATAAATTTGTCATAACTGAATAATATATCTTTCTTACGATTTGAGCCCCACACCAACACACCGTAGGCACGCCCACAATTCTTCCTTGTTGGGTGTTTGAAGGTCCGCTAGAAGCTCCAGAGATATTGCTCATCCTCAATTTTAAATTCATCCTACAAAAATACACAAAAATCAAAATTGTTATGAATCGAAGAAATTATTTTTAGTTGTCAAATGAAGCTTATGGAAAGTGAAATCGAGCTTATAACTATGAAATATAAGAAAGAGGAATGACAAATTTCAAATAAGAAGAGAGACTTACACTCGATTTTCGAACTTGGAGATTTAGGGTTCTTCAATAGGAAGAGAAATAATTGATTTGGGAAATTTAGATGGTGACGAAATGAGACTATGGAGAGGCGGAAGGGAAGAGGCGTAGCCGTAAGAAACGAGATGAGCAGATGAACGGCGTTAAGGTTTCGAATTTCGTCGGCATAAGAGAAGATGAACAATTTTTTTTTCCTGATTAGTTTGAAAAAAGAAAATTTCAGTTTCAGTTCAGATCATGTATCTTAATAACTGTTTTTAATTTTTTTTAATTAACCGTAATCTTGATTTAAATAATTCAAATTGGCATAATCGTTAATTATTGTTTAAAAATTATTTTAATGAATATTTTTTAATCGTTTAGATATTTAAGTAATTTTAGAAAGATTCTAGCTATGCTAGTCATTTAACAATCTTTGTGTGCAATTTAAGTAAATAACTCTATAAATTATCACAAAATAAGGGATACATTTGCATAAAAATTGCAAAAATTTTCTATACAATAAAACAAAACAAAATTTATAAAACATACTGTAGTATATAATAGAACAGACATGATATTATTTAGACTACACCCATTGAATAGTCTATTTACTTCAAAAATGACGTGTTGGAAATATCGTTAATATTACTTTGTTTCAAATTAATAAAATTTTCGATTTAAAACATAAGATTTAAGAAAGTAAAATAAAATATAGTATTAATTTATTCTTTCTACCTTGAAAACATAATTTAATCTTTAGTTTAAAAAATTCAACCAATAGTTAAAAAAATACTGCATAATATTAATGGTTACAAAAACTAAATACATTCAACTATTTGCATAAACTTTTTAAAAATCAGTTAAAATAAAGCAGAAAAAAAGACTTTTAAAAAGTAGTATATAGTAATATAATGGAATAGAGGGAGTGGTGAAAAGTTTTTTTTTTTATAGCCTTTTTATCATGCATGAAGTAGAGCCTTAGTTATTCATATATATAACTGGTGTGGTATGTTTATCATTGTTAAACTTAAACACGAGCTCATGGTTTTGTCAAGTCTGTACGTTTTACTTTTGTTGTGCAATGACTTTTTCATTGTTGCGATGAGATGACACTGAATATTATATAATTAATGAGTAGAGACGCCATACAATAGTATATTTCACGTTGGGTTTCAATAATGAGAAACCGTGTTGAATCAAGTATTTCTTTACAAGGCCTTTTTTGCCATTTGGTATTATCTCTTAAGAACAAGCAACCGTGTTGAAATTTAGTTCGTTTTGCGACTCAGTCTTCAGTAGCAGTACTGTGTCATGTAAAATAATTAACTCAAAGAACTCAAACTTCTCTTGAAAAGCTATAGATTGGTTTAATAAGTCCTGAGGTCAACGGTGAGGCGAAAGGCTCATTCTCATTGCTAACGAACTTAAATGACTTTCTAAATAATTTTCTGAGCATCCAAAATATTTCCAAATCACGAACATAGGGGAAAATCAGTATAAATAAATACAAACTCATTAATAAATAAACATTTACTAAACAACAGTGAATAACAAAGCTCTTTTATCATTGAAATTTGTGAAATGACACAATGACTAAACTAAAGTCACGATTCCCGTCTAATTGTGTGATTAAAAACTTACGGTTGTCATTTGACAAATGTGAAATGTATATGATATGATCATATCCTAATATAATTTTTTGCAAACAAAAATCAGTTTTGATTAGTCATATGATCAATCGATTTTTTTTTTTAAAAATTATTGACATTGATCAATTGATCATTTAAAAACGTAAGTAAATAGATTAATAGCTTACCGTTGCATTAGAGAAGTGTTGAACTTGGCTCCCATCAATGTGACTTGCCGACATTTTGAGACATTTCTCCGGTTTCTTATTGAAAGCGGACCAATCTCTCTTAGACAACTTAAAATTTGTAAGTAATTCGATAACAAACAAAACGAGGTAACTATCAGCAGTTTGCGGCTGGAGGCACGTTTCTTACGTTTGAAATTAGTAAAATATGGTAGTAATATACTAATCCACTCAAACAAACATTTTACTAATTATTATGCCATTTGGCAAAACTTTATATTAAATAATATCCAATGTTGAAAGAATCACAAACTTCAAAAGAACTCTTATTTTTCACTTTTCTTTTAACATGCAGTTACCATTGGGAATTTTTTTAAAGATTTGAGATCCAGTCTGATTTGGTTCAAAAAATATGATATTTTGTGTTTTGAATCAGGATCGAAATATTTTAATATAAAGATTAGAATATTTGCATCCAAACCGGATGTTTTAACAAATAATTTATATTGAATTATATGTATAACAATTTTATACGTATTATATAATAAATAGAATAATTGGTTAAAATATCTCTAAAAAATAAATTCTATTTAAAAATTTAGTTTATTTTTTGAAGTCACATAATAAATATGTTGTAAAATATTTTTTAAATTTGAAATTGTTTTGTATGATACGTTCTATTAATAAATAATTTATACTTTATTTTTGATATTTTTTTTTCTATTTTAGCCATATTTGAATATCTGTGAATATTTGCAGACCTGGATTATCCATAATTATTTACGACAAATGTTCCTCTGATACACCAGATCTGGATACTCTCAAATTCCAGGGAATCTGATCCATGCCCACCCCTTCATGCGATATAAAGATTTGAATTTGAATGGTAATATATATACTTGGAAAAAATATTTTATATCTAATTCGACTGGGTTTAAATTATATAATATTTTAATTTTTCAGATCCATATATTTTAATTTTAGTGGATATTTTGATCTACTTATATATATAATTTATCAAAATATATGTATAATATATTATAAAAAAAAATCCAAGTTGTAGTAGTTTAAGGGTCCTATTTAAGGAAAGAGTTACTCTATTGCTTTAGACAAATAACTGATTCTTCCAGCGCGAAATTATCTATACTATTCCATTTAACTCGTTTTAGTGATATCATACTTTAATACTTTAAGTCTATTAGAAAATATGGTGAGTGTATTACTCCACGACGGCTGCACTCATATTTATAATTTATATTATTATTTATTATTTATATTGTTATCTATTTTGGCGGATATAAACTTGAACCAGATATTTCACGAGTATTAGCGAATCCAGATCTATTAAAATTGATGGTGTTATATCCGTACCTATCTTTAATTGGTAACAAAATACGACATCTTTAAATAGGAAAGTTTGTTGAGTGAATGCATGAATATGCATTTGGTTTTGACTATTTGTGACCATAAGGATTTAAAATGAAATATCAGTATATTATAAATATTATACTCGGTTTTAAATATGATTGATTGCGACTCAGATATGTACTATAGTGGTTTTAAGTTTGTGCTAATATGTTAATGTAGTATCACTACTTTAAATAAAATTTGCATAATATATATATCTTTGAAAAAAAAATGTTAAATTGCATTGACAAAAAATATATATTAATATGTGTTGTATTAATATAAATGAATGGTTTATCTTACAAAAATAAAGTCAAATTTAACAGGAGTGTATTAAACCAAAGACTTGAAAGGACTTGAGTTTTAATGAAATTTTTTATGATTTTGATGGATTTTAAGGGGATGTACTGGACTGAGTCTTTGAACATATTTGAGTTAAAATGATAAATTATGTGTTATTAAAACATAACATTTAAAATATATTTTTTAAAAATTCAGTGTTATTGGACTAATGATTTGAAAATGTACAATCAAATCCACTGTTATTGAAAACATCACTAGAATTTGATTTAAAAGTTTCAAGTGAGATTTGAGAAGATTTCTTAGTTAAAAATACAAATATCAAAATCTCATGGTTTTAGGTGAGATTTTAGAGAATTTAATAACAAAATTTTGAATTCACCAAAATTTAATCAAATCATCTCAAAACTCACTCAAACTCAAATCTCTCCAAATATTTGGTCCAATACATCAATTTTAAGAAAATTATTATGATTTGATATTAAAAATCTCTGGAATCTTATCTAAAACCATGAGATTTGGACATTTTTATTTTTAACTAAGAATCTCATAAAACCTCAATATTTAAAACAATTCCAATAACAGTAGATTTGAAACAATTTTTTCAATTAACATATTCAGTAACAAATGATTTAAAGAAATATTTACAAATCATATTTCCAATAATAATAGATTTTAAATATATTTTTAAAATTCATGTTTTAATAATATTGGATTTGCCATTTTAATCCAAATCACACCAAATGATGTCTATATACTTAAGCGAATTCTTTTTAATTTGTTCAGAGATATCATTTCAACTTTATATATATTGTCATGTTCTCTTTTATCATATAGAAAATATTTTATATAGAAATAATTACACTCTAACACCCTTTTTGACTTCATATTTTCTCTCGAGTACCTTATTCCAGTTTCTTATAACCATATTTCTACACACACAAATTATACTGGGCAATTTTTATGAAATAAATTACTGAACAGTAGAGCATAAATCATCTGACGATTATATCAAAATACTTTGAATGGGTCAAATCTTAATTGAAGGATTACTTCTTTGAATATAAGGGTAAATTATAACAAATATAAGGATAAGTTTAAATTTTGATTCTCACAGGTTTGTATGCTGCATATGTATACTACAGGTACAAAATCTTCTTTGTTTTCTAAATTTGAAACTATATAAAAGTTTGACTTTTTAAAGATGACAAAATATATCTTTACTTTTCTGCAAAATATTTTAAAGTAATTGAGTAACACTACGGTGGGGTTATTGAATATAGTGTTTTAATGGAGTTGAATGTATTTTAAATTCAAAGTAAAATCCAGTGTTATTCAATTATGTATTTGCTAAAATATATTAAAATACACTGTTATTGGATTAAACACTTTGTATATTTTAAAATACAATAAAACAAGTGTTATTCATCATTGATTTACTTTTGTTGTATTTGGATTTGAATGGATTTTAATGTATTTTTTTCTAAAACATGAGTAAACAAAATTCCACTATTTTAGCAGGTATTTCAAAATACATGTTGAACTGAATTACATCAAAAACATTTAAAACTCCAATTGAATAATACGAAGTAAAAGTTTTAATAATTCATTCTTTAAAGTTTATAGCTGCTTAAAATTTTAGATGATGTAAATCTCTACCAAATGTTAAGTTTCAAAATATCATATTTTCTATATATATATCAATCCCCAAGTAGAAGACCTTTTACCTCAATATATAGAAAGAAAAAAACTACTTCTTTCTTTTTCTCAAATGAAAGAATCTACTTTTGGTCATTTCCAAACCAAGAAGGAAACAATGGTAGAACAATCTAATATATCGTAAAAATACAAAAGGTACTTCTTGTAATTTGATGCTCACAATTATTGTATGGCCAACAACAACAACAACAACAACGATGAGGTTAAGCAGACCGTTTATATCAGTTTCGACAACAATGATTCATCAGTCTCCTCTTTCATCAGCTACCTCATCGCTGCTTTCGACCGACAAGGAATCTCTGCGTTCGTTTACGGTAAAAGCAGCTATGATGAAGCTGTAGAGAGGGAGATGGAACATGAACCATTCTCCAAGTTAAGGGTCTTCGTGGTAGTTTTCTCCAAAAACTATGCGTTTCATTTCCTATGCTTGGAAAAACAGATTCTCGAGTACTCATACAGTAACTACGACAACTTTGTGGTTGTTCCGGTGTTCTATGGAGTCAGTATATCGTCCGTGGAGCAACATGTGAGGGCTTTTGGTGACGCATTTGAGGCAGTCCGAAGATCAATGATTAAGTGGCGACCAGGCCATGAATATGATGGTACACAAAGGTATCTCTAGGAATTACAAATAGGCCGAGGTTTTCTCTATTTAAATACTTATATTTTGTATTTGTGTTAATCAAATAGATGAATTTTAACTATGCTTTGAATTAAAATTATTTTGATTAATTAAATTTTGTGGATTTTTAATAATTAATTTTATAATCAATCATGGAGCTATGTTCTGATTTTGTTTTATTTCTTTAGTTAAAAATTTTAAAATTATTTTATTGCCGTCAAAAAAAAAAACTTATTAAAACATATTCGGCAACAATATATAACCCAATGGCTATAGATTAATTTCTTTGAGAGGAGAACACTGCTTAAGTTCTTGAGACATATATCTGAGTTAAAAATCCTAAAAAAATTCTTTAAATACATACAGAATTCCATTACAATGATATAGAGCTTATTTATATAACCATTCTAGATATCTTCAAAATCATTTTTATAAAAAGGTAACTAGATTTTGATTTTTATATTAGAAGAGCCTAAAAGCCTTGCAATATATTTGTAGAGAATCTGAATTTCTAGAAGAAATCGCAAGTGATGTGTTTGAGAAACTCTATCCAACAGAAGAGATTGGGATCCAATCACCACTAAAGGAGATAGAAAACTTGCTATGCAAGCAGCCATGGGGAGTTCGCACCATAGGCATTTTTGGTGAGCCTGGCACTGGCAAGACCACTGTGGCTAGAGCCTTCTTTCGCCGAGTTTCTCATGGCTACGATGTTTCTTGTTTCATCAAAGATTTTCACAAAGAATACAATGAGAAGAGGCTTGAGTATTTGCCTCTTGAATACTTCAGTAAGACTCCAATGGAAAATCTTGACCTAAAAAGTTTTGATTCACAGCCAAGCCACCGTAAGAAATGGGTTCTTGTTGCCCTGGACGATGTGCGAAATGCTCAAGACGCAAAGTCATTTCTTGGTGAATATGATAAGTTTGGTCCAGGGAGGTTGATCATCATAACTTCCGAAAAGAGAAAAGTTCTTAAGCAGTGCCAGATGAATGAGATTTATGAGCTTAAGGGTCTAAAGGATGAAGATGCTCTGAAGCTATTCACAAGGTGTGCCTTTGGGAATGAAGTGATAGAGCAGAATCTTCTAGATCTTTCAATGAGAGTGGTTAAATTTTTGGAAGGGAACCCACATGCTCTTCGCTCATGTGCCGAGGAGCTGATGTGCAAGGCAATGGTAAAAATGGTACGGTCGACCCCTGATGGGAACCCATATGCTCTTCACTCATATGCTGAGGAGCTCATGGTCAAGGCAATGGAAGAAATGGGACCCGATGATTGCGATGTATTTGTTACCGGCCACAACGGATCTTGTGACATTGAGAAGAACACATATTTGCGGATCACACCCTGTGAAGAAGACAACGACCCACAAGAAACTAAGGAGTTTCCATCAGATCATAATGTGGTTTTGGTATGTTACATAATTCTTATACCTAATATTATTAATTTTATTACATTTTCAAAGCTATATGGACTTTTCTAATTTCAAAATATTGTAGGATTTCTAATATGTTTTTTTTTTAAATATCAAAGAAAAGTTGTTGGACATGCACTTCGAAACGTTTTCAAAATAAAATCAAAACGGACTTATTTGATAAAGTCAAAGATGAGACGATGGATTTCCAAATTTGAGAGGTTCACCAAACTTTTGTTTATTTGTATTATTTATACTGAAAGGATTAATTAAAGTACTTAACTTGTATTTCAAGTTATAATAACACCAAAATTTTATCATACTTATGTTCCGATTGTAATCTCACAAGCTTTACGGTCTGATCACGGTAACCCAACTTTAATCTAATTAAAAAAAAACACACACCAAAATTTATCGTTTAGTGAAAAACCAGTAGTAAAATAACATATTAACTTGTCTTGATCATCTCTAACTCTTATCTTTCTCTTTTCAGACCAATGGAGATACCAAAACCATAATTCTGACCCCATCGCACTTACGCGCTGAACGAGAATTTCATTCTTATTCTCAGAAGAACCTGGGATACAGCCTTTATAACCACATCTCCAAGTCTCTGCCTAGTAATCCAATTTCATTGGATTATAACTCTGTGATGAGATCCTTGTCTGAACACTTGCATCGAAAGCACAATATTCTACTAAAAGGAGTTCCTTGTGAACTTCAGAAACGTTGGCAAAGCTTCTCGAGCTCACGTGACCTCGATCACCTAGAGAATCATCTTCAACTTCTCTTTAAACTTTCTGGTGGTTGCGTTGAGATCAAACGTTTTCTAGAACATATACAGAAGAATAGAGAATGGAAACATAAGGGCAATCATGGCATAAAAGAAACAAGATCTGGAACTCATGAGTTATTGAAGATTAAACATGATCGAGATCAACCTAATGGCTTGGGTCAATATTGATCCAATTATAAATTTATGTTGGAAAAAATTAAAAAACCAGACTCAAAATATAGTATCTGCCTAATCAAATTTCTAGAAATCAATATAAAATAATCTGGATTTTTACATATTAATAAGCTGTAAAAATATATAACATTTATGTATAATATTTTTTTAAAAAATATTATTTGACAAGTAAAATTTGAAAATAATTATAAATTAGAAAAAAAATTTACTTCTCGCAATGTTGTTTTGGTATATTTGATGAGAGATTTCATCATTTCTACATGTCACATTGTCAAGTTAACTAAAGCAATATCAATATAATAAGAATTACTTCACATGTACAGTTGTGTTTTTGGTTTTTGGTTGGCTTTGGAACATTTTGGGGGACATTAAGTTGGAGACTTTGAGGTTTCTAGAACAAACCTTGATTTACCTGGTTCTTGGCTACGGTTGTGTTTCTGCTTTACGTTCTATGCATTCGATTTTCGTTAATTTATCAAGAACAAATGAACCAACCGGGAAAAGAGAAACCGTCTGGCTTTGTAGCTAAACAAGATTTTAACCAATTTAAGGGTCCAAACACAAACAGAATGACTGAATGAGTAATGGATAAATACGAATATGCAACTGGACCAATGACCTCGTGGCTCGTGCTATGCTCGAGACCCTCCAACTCTTCGAGAGACGCTCGTATACTTGGACAAAACATTAAACCAGTTGCTTATTCAAATCCCCTAGATGTGAAGCTTAGTGTTTTTGCTGGAACTATGAAAACAACCCAAAAAAAATCAGGTCTCGTTTATTCTAGAAAGTTCCTAGAAACATTGCCATAACATAATTAAAAGTAATGGAAAATTGTCAGAAGAGATTACAAACAGATAGCAGAGATTCTTATAAAAACAGATACCAGATAACCCTAGTTTGAATTTGATCCAATTCGTATTGAGAATCTTGAATCAGGTTACAACACTATTCTGAACACTCTCTTCACCTCAACGATGATTTGATCACAGTAAAACATCAGAAGCAAAAGATATTAGCAGATAACATAATTGGGTGCGAAGAATACGAAGAAATCTGCTTCCTCAGTGAGCACAGCCTCCTCTTGCTTATAGCTTTAATGCCTCTCTCCTCTTAGATTGTCGTTCATTTGGATTTGATTCTTTGTTCTGTCAGAGACCTTCATACTTGATTGCCTTAACTTTGTTTGAGTTGCATTGCAATTAGGCTCATGGCCTAAATTTTCACCCTCTTTTTTCGAATAACTAGATCTCTAGTCTTCAAGATAGTACCAAAAAATTTAGCCACCATATGAATCGTGCAAATCATTCTGCTCGTCTACTAAACAATTTGCGGAAGCTACTACTCAAACTCAACCTTATATAGTCCGCTGATGTTGGAGTAGTAGCATTGGAGTTGTCTTCAATGGGACAATCATCATCAACTCCTTTTTTAAAAGAGCTTCTTTGATCTTGTCTATTGATCTCCATCCTTGGAGTTTCCTCCCAAGTTGCGTTCTCAGCTTCATCAGCCTCATACACCAAAGAGAAGCCACATTTCATCACCTTGCATTCTGTAACTTCACTTGTACCATTTGTCACTTCAAATCTAATGGATGCTTTAGTAGATGATGAAAACTGTTGACGTTCCTTGATATTGACCAAAGTGGTGCCAATAAAGATATGGTCCGACTCATCTCCTTGTTCGGACCAACCACCAACCACGAAGCTTTCTGGGCTCAAGCATATATTAGTGAACTCACAAGTGCACTTCACTTGGAGACTATTTTTTTGGTCTTTGTACTCCTTAAACGAGACTACAACACAGAGAGCAATCCCAATAAATTTACCTGCATTCCAATCTTGAGGAAGCTCCAGCGTTACAACTGATCCCAACGCTTGGTGGTTGAACCATGCAGGAATTTCACATCCAGGAAAACAAGTACCAATCAAGGATTTGAAAACAAAATCCTGAAAATTAAAATAATGCCAAAGGAAAATCATAAATTGTGGGAATTTGGGGATAGATTATAGAGTACTTGAGAAACATAGGATTAATACCTGATTACATCGATCAGCTGAATACAACTCACTTTTCTTCTGAATGTAAGATATGATAGCATTCTTTGAGACTTGTTCCAGTGCGTGACAGTTAGTGAAAATGAAGGTGGAATGAATCTGCTCGGTTGGCAGAAGACGGGCTAGTGGACTGGCAACTGTTCTTAGTGAAGTACAGCCATGTGCATTTAAGCACTGAAGATTAGGTGGAAGTATCGGAAGAGATGTGAGATTCTTACAATACTTTAACTCGAGCCACTTCAAATTGAACATCTGACCCATGTCAAATTGTAGGCTGCAGATCTTATCATTCTGGCTTAAGCATAGCCGTCTCAGAGAAGATAAGTCAAAAATACTTTCTGGCATCTCAGCTATTGATGTTCCATCAAGCAGTAAAACCCGCAAATTTTCCTTCATCTCCTTAACATCGGGAAAAATCTTGAGCTTTGAACAACGAGATAGTTTGAGTTCTTGAAGAGACTTAAGCTTCCCAAGACAATCAGGAAGAGTCGCCAGATTTTTGCAGTCTTTCAAATTCAAGAAGCTAAGCCTCTGGAGATTACCAAGGGCTGTAGGAAGTCCATCTATTGCAGTGCCGTTTAAGTACAGAATTTCTAGACATTCTGAAATCACCTCAAATGTCTGAAGATTTGAGCAGCCGCTGAGAATAAGAGTCTTCAGGGATTCTATAGTGATCTTTGGCAGAGACAAGAGACTTGTACATCCTCTAAGGTTCAAGAAAACCAAATTTTTCATTTCTTTCATCTCCTCAGGTAACTTCTCCAAACTTGTGCAGCCTTCGAGGTTTAATCTCAAAAGATTTGGTGCTTGTGATAAACCCAACAAGGAGGTCAACATACTCGAGTGACTTAGATCAACCCACTTAAGATTTGGTGTATCCTGTGATGATCAAACAAAATTCCACCATCAGTCATGAAAAGTGTGTACAAGCACAATCTAGTTTAACTGATTAGACACAATTTATATACAAACCTTAGCACTGCTCCACACACTAGTGATGTTGCTGTAAGGCAGCCTAAGATCAATTAGATTCTTGGGTTCGAAGTGTGATGGAAGTTCCTTCCCTGGGAAGTTCAACCAGTCAAGATATCGGACGATATTATCTTCTGGGAACTCAAGTCCATCCGGTAAGTTTAACTTACACTGAGCTTTACCATGCCTAGGACAGAGAGAATTGTATACTTTTAGGTACCGGAGGTTGCTCATACCAACAAAGGCTTGGTTGTCTAAGGACATTTCCACCATTTTAGACATGTCTATGACAATTCCTCTAACCTGGTCTCTTTCCTGTTGATCAAGTAAGAACAAAAACAAGTTAATGCAAGCACATACGAAACTCTGCCAACAAAATTTCAAACTTTTAACTTCCTTAACTGACCTTTCTATTATTCAGTGCAGCAGCAGACACTGCAGAATTGGACGACAAGATCCAATGTTTCCCTGCAGCAGTTTCAAAAAATTCCTTGCCCATTGTAATCAGTAGATCATGCATCTCGACATGACCATCAGAGATGTGAATCAAAAACTTATCCACGAGATCTCTAACATCTTCTCTCCCAGCTTCAGTAGAGTTAGTGTCAGCTTCTCTCCCAGCTTCAACAGAGCTAGTATCAGTAGAATCCAGTAAAGTTGTTACATAGCTCAATTCTTGTGATCTAAAGAAACAGACAATATCAAGAAACGCATCCTTCTGCTTCTCATCCAAATCATTGTCAAAACTCTTCCTCAAAACCTTCCTGACTCCCTCATTAGAAACTTGTGAAAGTATTCCAAGTCTTTCTTCCCATTCATTCTCGTCTTTCCCCTTAAGCTCCTTACCAAATTCTCTGAGAGCTAATGGGTTACCACCAGCAAAATCCACAAACTTTCTAGACATCTCCATGAATTTTCCCCCAAGAGTAGGACAGAGTTGAGCCTTAAAGAGCTCTAAACTATCTCTTTCATTCAATCCAGGGACCTCATAGAGATTTAACTTAAATCCCTCAGTCAATGACTTGTTCCGTGTGGTGAACACAATCCTACTCCCATTCTTGATCCATTTGCAGTTCCTCAGAAATGGTTCGAGCTGTTTCTGATTAGTCACATTATCGAGAAAAATTGCGACTTTTTTCTCGATTAAGCGATCCTTGCAAGCCTCAAATGCATTCTCATCATCAAAACTCAAATCTTGATTCAGCAAGCCTTTCACAATACTCTTCTGCACCCATTCCAATCCCTGTTCCTCCGATTTCTCACTGTCGAAGTCGATTCGCACGTGACGAACAGTCTTCTTCGTAAGTTTGACGTAGAGTTTGTCGGCGAGATAGGTTTTTCCGATTCCAACCATCCCGACGATTGCAAGAATACGAGTTTCGTTGTCATTGCACTCAAGATCCAACTTTTCTTCCAATTGCTTCAGAAGTTGTTCTCCAGCTTCAGTAATGATTGATGCTCTGTTATGAAGTTTATGGGGTTTAGGGATTACTTCTTCTTCTTCTTCTTCTCGTAGCTTCTGTGATTTAGGGTTTTCTTGACTTTGCGGTGGAATTAGAGATAAGGCATCCTGAACAGTTTCCACGATCCTAGCCACCGTCTTTGCACTGTTTAAAACAACATATGTACAGTGTAAATATATAAACATATCCTTATTAATTATAATAAATTATAAGGAAAAATCTCATAAAAAAACCTCCAAAGTGACACATACTTGTTTTTAAACTATTTAGGTATTACACTTCCACTCTAAACTTCCAAAGTTAAATTTTTTCTATTTTAAACTTTCAAAATAGTGTTTTGTTTTGAGCCAACATTTTTTATCTTGGAAAAGTTAATTTTGTTAACGAAAAAGTTAATTTCGAAAAAATTAACTACGACGATTTTTAAAATAAATAAATTAATTTGAATGGCCTTTGTTTCTCAATTATGCGTAAAATGATTTTTCGTTAGTATAAGTTGTTTCTTCAATATTTTCACCATCATGAAAATATTTCATTGCAATTTAATAGAATGCCCTTCATCGAAAAAGAAATCATATAGTTCCTAAGTCCTAACTTTATATATCATCTAAAACAAAAGAAAAAAATACGAATCCAAATTAGTTTCTTGATGTAATTAAAAATTAAAGCTTGGTAATTTTCTAGTGTATGGAGTAGTAAACTATTTCTAACGGTTAGTCATAATTTGAAGCGATTTCTAACGCCAAGCATTCCCACCTTAATTAGCTTGCTCTCCCAACACCCTTAAAACCTATATTGAGCTTGGTAATCTTATAGTAAACTATTTCTAATTCTCGGTAAACCTATAAGACTATAGTGAGCTTGGTAATCTTATAGTAAACTATTTCTAATTCTACCACCCTAAACCCTAGCTAAGAAAATTTATGTACTTGATAAGGCTAGTTAGCTTCCTCTTATTCCTTCATTTCCATTCTACGAAAGATTAAATACTAAGAAGTACAAACCATCATTCTTGTAAAAGTAAAATAAAATATATTTATAAATATGTAGTCAATAATACTTACCCGTTTTCTTCAAATATCAAGGCCGTTTTTTCCCGAGCAGCCTGCAAAGCCATGTTCCAGTTAGCAATCCGGCTGTCTCGACCTGTCTTCATCCACAGGTCCCATAGGTTAGCACCGAATTTACCCTCAAGCCCTTTCACAACGGATATGTCAAGCTTGTAGAAGACTGGAATGACCCAGAGATTTTTGCATCCTTGCCCCTTTTTACTACATTCCATTATTGTCACCAGCTCATCCAAACACCATTGTGACTCCGTGTACCTACTTGATAAAATCGCCAGTGCTATGTCCGACTCCTCGATCCTTTTGAAAAGGTTTTTGAGATCTTCCCCCGGTTTCTCATCTGAGTCTATAAACACATTGATCCCGACCTGTTTCAATTCTTTACGGAGATGGGAGACGAGAGGTCCACGCACCTCATCTCCTCGGAAGTTGATGAACACTTGTGGTCCTGCCATTTTTTTTTTGGGGGTCAAACTCACGGAATTTGGTTTACTTAGGTTTGAGTTTTTTTTTTGGATAGAATTGCAATTTATCTTACGGTTATTTATACCTGCAGCCAATTCGAAAGACCGCGTTTTTCCTCAAGACTAAGATAATCATAATTAATAATTTATTCTTAAAGACAAGTTCTTATCACAACGTTATAATAATTTAATTATACTTCAAGACAAATTCTAACTCAATAAGTTAGAGAATACACCACTTGGTATATACTCTTTAATTTCAATTTGAGAATTTCTTTTTCCTAAGGCCCGTGGCATTTGATTTTAAGTAGCGACGACGTGCTGAGACAAAGGAACGACAAGCACAAGTTGGTCGTCTTCAAGAGTAAATTATACGATGAAAATGTATGTATACCACTTTATAAGTTATATATATTTTCAAATGTTGAGTTTTTGTAAATGTCCCTAAAAATGTTTCCTAAGGCTAGTTGGGAATCAAATGTAATTAAGTAAAAGACAGAAGTCGTCCACTCTTTCCTCGTCGTCTCTTATGGACAAACCAAACAGAACCGGACAAATGAATATGTCAACTATCCCAAAGTTTGGATTTTGGCGACACGTCTATTACGTTAGAAAGAGTTTCTTTATATTCGTGGGGTTCCACTAATTCCTTTTGAACCCATGTTGGGAGGTAGGGAACTAACTTCTTGTTGAAAACGCGACCTAAAAAGAGAAAACTAAAGTTTGCTATTTTGTCACGGGTTACCGGATCATTTCTGTTCGAATGAGGGTCAACGACTAATGAAATTAAAGAATATATATTGTAGGGTTATTTAGTTAGAAATACATAGATAACTTAAAAATAAAAAACATGGTAGTCATTTTTCATTAATTAATTATCTCATCATTTTTCTGACCAAAATGCCTTTATTATAAGTTAACGGTTAAACATTTTGTTAACGGTTAAATATTTAGGAAGATTAGCTATAGTTTTAGATGGTTAAATATTTTGTTAACATGAGTATATTCTTGTTTTACCAAAATGATTATCATGTTATTTAATTTTTTACTTTACTATATATTATTCTATATAATTTTATATCGATAATAAAGTTAGAACTATGTTAAATTATGACTTATCATGTAAATAATTTACTATTTTATAAGAAATATGAATATTCAAAGTAAATATAATTTGTATGTTTTGTTATTTATGAATTATATCATGCTAACAAAATAATTAATATGTTATTTATTTATTTACCTTACTACATATTATTATATATCGATAATAAAATTAGACATGTTAACAAAAAAAAAAGATTCATGTAAATAAATTATTAATATATAATAAATATTCAAAGTAAATATAATTTTCTGTTTTGTTCTTAAATTTTAACTTATATATATATATATTGAACTAAATCACTCATTTATAGAAAATTGAACAAAATATTTTAATAAAGAAATGTATAAAATATTAACAAGATAAAAAATTTACTATCAACAATATCAACAATAATTAACCGTTAACAAAATAATATATATCACGATGATAAAATAATTAACTGTATAAATTAGATCTTATCTTCCAAAATATATTATCGCTAATATAATGTTTAGCCGCTAAAATTATAATAAGGGTATATATTTGGGCAATTCTCAAAAATAGCACAAAATATAGTTTTTGTGACATATTTAGCACACAATCTCATTTTAGACACAAATAACATTTTTGTTAATGTTTTAGGGTTTAGGATTAAGGGTTTAGGGTTTAAAAAAACCCTAAACCCTAAGCCTTAAACCCTAAATCTTACCCCTATCCCCTAAAAACTAAACCCTAAATACTAATATAGTTAACCCAAACAAAAAAAATCAAATTACAAAATTTATAAAATGCTATTTTTGTCCTAAAAAAAATGTGTGCTAATTTTGGAAAAAAACATCATTTGGTGCTATTTGAGGGAATTTCTCTATATATTTTGGTCCAAAAAATTATGAGATGAGAGATAACTAATTAATGAAAAGCCATTACCATATTCTTAATTTTTTAACTATTCATTAGTATGGATTGCAATTTCCCTATATTGTATGTGTTTCTTCCTTTTACATCTGTAAGATTTTATTACTTTACTTTTAGAAAGTAAAAAAACCCGAGGATGAGCAAAGGCAAAAGCCCAAAAAAAAGACACTTAAAAAGGCCAACCAGGACCTTAAAAGACCATCAGGAAATGATACGTTCAACGGTTCAAGATCAAAAAGATCTCGTAGCCAAAGCGGGAAACCTGACGCCAGATAAGATTGAAAGCGATCATCCCTTAGAAAATTTCTAGCAATTTGTGCCTCCATTTGCCAATAGATGAAATGCTAGGCAAACTCTTACGGAGTTCCTGAGCATAAGCTAAAAGTCCTGGCTAGACTCGAAGGAAGTTGAGAGCTCCAACCAAATTATAGTATGTTTTATTAGCTACAAATGCTCACAAAACATTTTATGCTTAGCCTCCTGAAGACTATTTAGCAAACCGTTTTTTAGCACGTGCAAGTGACGGTCGAACAAGGCTTCGATTCAAAGAAAAGTTTTTAAGAAAATTATAAAAATTTATATAAACTGGGGTTTTCAAATTTTACAAATACTTATATACTGAGACCTATAATTAAAAATTTTTAATATACATATAAATAGATCTATAACTTTTTGAAAACTATTAAAACATAAATAAATAAATAAAGATTTTGTAAAATTTTTTAACATTGTATACAAATAGTTTGAGATGCCCTATCTAGAGATCAAAGAGATCATCAAATATAACTCTTGTGTTTTCTTTTGCATGTCTAGTACATCATTGTTATTAAAGCTATTTGATCTAATCCTATTATGAAATATTTGACTATATATAGTGTATGCGATTACAATGAACAATTTCTTCAAACATCGATTCATGACGCAAATTCTCTTTGACAGACGGTTCTGCATGTACGACATCTGCATGATGGACATGTTCTCTCCGCAACAGTCGAATATACGGCGGACGGTTTGATACGGCTAAGTTTTATACCCTATAAACTACTGCAAGTGCACAGCATATGATGTAGTAAATTAGGGGTCGAATCCTCAGAGACCAAGTGTTACACTACAATTCCTTAGAAATGAAGTTAAGCTAAGACAATGCATTTGCTTGTGGTTTTTGTTAACTAATTGAAACAGCAGTTTAAAGCGATGTAAATAACGATTAAAAGAGAAGTTAAACCAAGGATTCTTATCGGGGGATCAAGTATCTTGAACTAGCCAATTATTCAGGGGATGGTTAGAAACCATTCTCGAACTCAAACATGAATGAATAACTAATCCACTTTCGTGGCATCAATTACATTATCTAGCAAGTTAAGTGCCTAAACTGTCGTTTGAACTTAAACTTCTAAATAAGCATTAACGAGAAGGTTTGATCGGTTCATGGGATGCCTTAGCATCAACTTTCGTTGGCTAAGGACATACCACTCATCTATAGCCTAATTCAGATTCTCTAACAAGCACTTTTGGTGAGTTAAACAACCTAGGCTCTGAAACTATCTAGCTACTTAAGTTTCAGCTTTAAGATCAACAATAGATGAAGAATTCTATAAGATAAACCCCTATCTATGGCAAGCTCAATGGATCATGAAACCCCCTTATGAATCCAAGGTTCAACAAAAAGACTACTCAAACATATTAGCAAAGAAAACAGAGAAATTTAAATAGCAAGTACTCATGATCATAGATATGAATAAAAGTACAAGAGAAATAAGAAATCTTCTCTAAATATTATGGAATTTGCAAGTTGTCTCTTCAAGTTCTTGAGAGCTGATGAGAGAAGTTTCAGAACTTCTGAAATTATTGAAAAGTATCTCTGAAAAGAGCCAAAGTCGTGGCTAAAAAGAGAAAAGAGGAGTAGGTGAAATGTCTAAGTCAAGTGGATGGTGAAGTCTTCAGCGAGGAGAACGATCGTTCTTGGCTTGGGATCGATCGTTCTTGGCATGGGATCGATCGTTCTCGAGTTTCCTGGTCGTTCACTTGGGTATCCGCAAAAACAAGCCAAGAACGATCGTTCTTGGTACTGGGAACGATCGTTCTCCTTTGGATCGATCGTTCTTGAGATTCCTGGTCGTTCACCTGGTCGCCAGATTGACATGTCTTCAGTAAAACGGGGATAACTCTTGAACCAAGAATGAGAATGACATGGGACCAGTTCCAAATGAAAGCTAACTCAAAGAGCTATCTTGTGTCCAAAATTCATCTCAATCCGATATCTGGAAGACCTCTAACGGACGTCAAAATTCGGAGGTTTCTGCATGACTCTGCATCTCCAAAACCGCGTTTTCATCCGAAAACAACATGTTCTTCTCCAAAGTAGCCAAAAACCTGTAAAGACTCGATAACGCACTAAAAGAATCTAAAGATACGATATAAATAAATAAAAGACTCTAAAAGACTTATGAAATCAAAGGTTTAAATCCTCAAAACCATGACATATCACGGTTCTGCATGAACAATATCCCCATGATAGAATTGCTCAGCCTCCAACATACAAGACTACGACGTATAACTCTATCTGCATCACTCTAGAACCTCTCACAAGTTTTGCATCGATCCATTAATCTACAAAAATTTGCACTCTATGAGGGTTTAACCCCATACCTGGTGTAGAAGATTGTAATCTTTGATCAATGGGTTAAGGCCTAAGGGTGCTTCCACTGTCCAATGTAATTCAAAACCATTTAAAAATATTTATATTATATTAAATCAACCCAAAGCTAGGCACATCGAATTACACGGTTAAAGGATGGTTTACATGGTCAATGGGTTAAGGGTGCTTCCTCTGTCCAATTCACCGGCCGTCAATCATTGCAGTCATCCAATATCCTAAGAGCATCTCCAATGCTAGAACCCCATTAGGGGTTCTAGCACTGTTCACCAATCACATTATTACACTTATCTCTCTCCACCAATCACATTATTTCATTTTCTCTTTCTTCCACCTCCACCCACCACTTTATCTCTTTCCACCAATCACATTATTTCATTTTAAGAAACTCTCTCTCCTCAGTTTCTTATTTAAGAAACTTAAGAAACTCATCTCCACTCATCTCCTCTTTTTACTCAAATTTTAATAATTTTATATTTCCACTATCCCCTCTTTTTACTATAAAACACTCTCTCTCATCTTTTTACTCAAATTTTATTAATTTTATATTCTAAGAACCCCTCTAAGAACCTCCCATTGATCATGCTCTAAGCTCTTGATCTGGTTAGGGGAGGTTGCTCTGGCGCCTTCAACATGACGAGGAAAGATCGGCAGCCCTCAGCCCCTTTCGCTGATAGGCTTTGTTGTCGGATTGGTCACTTATATATCTCCCCACCCCATCGGATGATGTAGCGAAAGCTTCTAGGGATAGAACTAGAGATCTGTTAATTCCTCAGAATACCGGATAACGGATAATTAGGGTTTGTGAATACTTTTCACAGTGGTTTAACAAAACCTCTTTAAAATATTTCGATTAATCAATTCATAAAACAACTGAATATAGTAAGAGGGCTCAGAAAACTATTTATAATAAAGCATAAAACCCTAAATACCTATAATATTATAGAAAGTTATAAAAGACAAACAGTAAAATATAAATATAAATAAAGAAATTATCGAAATATTTATAAAATAAATAATAAATATATTTTGAAGATATCCAAATATCTCTATGCATCATCGGACATGCAACAAAACACCCACCACTCCTTTAATCGACCCCCACAACTCAATTGGACAGAGTAGACGCATAAGGGACCCCATGCCTCGCCTACCCAGAAACTTCCGCCTCAACAGACGCACACACGTAGGGCTTGATTGGTTCACCCGCGAGCGGTTGCGGGTGCAAGCGTTTTACAACAATCATGCAAATCGCTATTGATCGCTTTAAACCGCTTGTAATCCCTCTATTTCAAAAGCTTCTTCCAGCTAACGTTTGTGGTTGCGGTTGGTTATTTTTTTTTTACTTTTTATTTTTTAAAATCTATAATACTAGTAAAAATTTGCAAAAAAATAAAAAATATTTCTTATCAAATATTATGATGTTAAAATCTTAAATACTTTATAAAAAATATATTTTATATATAAAAAAATATTTTTAACCTTAGTTATTCCATAATTTATTGAGAACTAAATTTTATTATATAAATACAATTTTTGTTTTCTTATAGAAATTATATGTTATAACTATATTTTATATATTATATATTAAACCGCAACCGCTGTCAATCAGTCATAAATTTTCTGCAAACACACTCATTTTTAATTTTTAAACCAGTCGTGTAAATCGCTTAATAACGTTTACAATCGCAACCGCCCACTTTCGCAAACTCTCGCACTCACAACCACAACCGCTGCGTTTAAACCAGTCGAGCCCATACTGAGTAGTGGTGGGACCCCATGCTTGGCCCAACCAGAAACCTTCGCCTCGCAGTGGTGGATCTAAGGCATTGGAGGGTGGTGCATGTGCCCCACACTCTTTCCTTTTAACCTGATGTAATTTTTGTGTTATGTAATAAATTATCAAAAAAATTCAATATAGAGTTATTCACCATGCAAAATTGAACTTTGGATTTGCTACTGGTACCGAGCAATGACAGTGCCAATCGCCCATCTAGCAGCTTCCGCATCGACGAACGCCACCTGTACCGAGCGACCCTGAGACCACTTCTGCTCCCTTCCTCAGCCCTTCCCATGCCGCTGGCGGAGATTACCGAGCCGGACTAGCCCTCGCTTAACCAAGCCACTTCTATGAAGCTCGATCTAGATCTACGGAACCTAAAGACACGAGGAAGAGAAATAACGCCCAAAACAATAAAAGAAGAGAGAGAAAGGAACGATTGTCCCTTTGTTCGCTCAATGCCATATATTGTATACATCTACACAGAGCCATGCCAAGGGTTTCACAAATCTAAGGCGAACAAAAAAACTGTGATAAACACTATTTTTAATCTATACATATAAATGTTTTACTATTTTCTTAAGCTATATAATATATTTTTATACTATTTTGTAATCTATTTTTAATTAACATTTTTTTAATCAATAAAAATACTAAAATTAAAACTAAATTTTGTAAAATATTAGAGTAAAAATTAATTAACATTATTTTCTTAATATATGAAATAAATTTTAAGCTCAAGAAAAATTATACTAAAATACATAATTTATCAATATATCAAATAATAATAACTTTAAATTAACTTAGGGGCCCTCAATTTACTTTAAAAAATGCATTTTTAAGCCTCTAGCAGACCTTTAGTAGGATGGAAGTTTGGTTAGAGGTCTGATTCCCGCTTCGGAATCGAAGTCGGAATCAAAATGTCTTGGAATCGATTGGAAGCGTTTCGGAAGCGCGCTTTCTAAAATGTAAAATTGGAAGCGTTTTGGAATTACCGATTTCGTGCTTCATAATTTTTGTGATTCTATTTTTGTAATTGTAAAAATGTAAATAATTATGAATCATATGATTATGTTTGATATTTTTATTAACTTAAGTAAAAAATCATAGTTTGGAAACATATGAACGTTATGATTTTAGGTTTTACTTGAGGGATCTAAGATTTTCTATTCTGTTTGGATTTTCGTTGTTTAAAGTAATTATTTTAATATGATTTGATGTCTGTTATTTTATTATATATATATACTATATATATGCTTTCAACAAGTACCACCTTCCTAAATTATTTTAAAACATCATTTGTTTTAGTTACGTGTATCGGTGTATGTAGCTTATTCAATTAAGTCAGAGGAAAAAAAAAGCTTATTCACAGACGAAAGATGATAAAGAAGTATTCGATTGTAAAATTTGAATAAGTCAAAAAGAAGAACTGGCAGCCAAATTAAAGACGGGAACGATGACATAGAGAATACACAAGGTTAATTTACTGGATAGAGTATATGACAGTCGGAGGAGACAAGATCGGTGATACATTGGCTAAAGCCTAAAGGCAGACTCTATTAAGTACGACTGAAGGCAAACCAAGGATTGGAAGTGCGGTTTTGAGAAGATGATGTCACAATCGATTCACCAGAGACTAGTGGAAACAAGTTTTTCCAGGCCAGGTTTTACCAGTTTTTCCAGATTGTTGTCTGGTTCCTGAATTTTCTACTCGGACCTACCGATCCGTTCTGAAAAACATTGAAGGGAACTAACCAGGAAGCCATGGAAAATGATGAAGGAAACCTCTTTCTTGCTTCTTAATCTTTTAGAAAACCTCTGGTTGCTTCTTAATCTTTTAATATCATTTAATTTTGTAACTACCATTTCATTTTAATAAGACGGGGTCGTCTATCTGTCGTGGCAAAGCACTCTTTGTCAGAACCTTCAAAATTGTTTTTTATCAAAAAAAAAAAAAAACTTCAAAAAAGGTGCCATTTGATTTATTCTATAATTTAACTTCAGCCTTTTCAACTTCTCAATATATATAAGCGAAATATCATTTTCCTTTGATACTCCAAAAACACAAATGAATAACAACTACGAAACCAAGCAAACTGTTTACATTATCTTCGACAGAAATGACTCATCTGTCTCTTCTTTCAATAGCTACCTCGTTGCGGATTTAGAACGCCAAGGGATCGATGTGGTATCTGACAAAACAGCCCCGGAGCAAGAGAACGGTCGGTTCATGGGTATCAAGCTTATTTTGGTGGTTTTCTCTGTCCTTTACACATTTTCTGTGGCGTGCCTAGAGAACCTCGTGAAGCTTCACGAGTTCCTACAAGAAAATGGTCATATGGTGGTTCCTGTATTCTACGACGTAAGCGTATCGGTCATAAAAGAACAAATGGAGAGGTGTGAAACATTTGCAGTGCACGAAAAGTCATTTTCTCTGTGTCAGGTGACTAAGTGGCGGCGTGCGCTAGTCCAAACGATGAAGTTACAAGGCCATGAGTATAATGATGAAAAAAGGTATGCGAATGCAACTCCAACAATATTAACTCCCCCTGTCCCATTTATAGAAGTTTTAGGATTTTTTTTTTTCAATTTATAAGATGTTTTGTCCGGAACGTTGTTGTCAAGTGGTAAGGAGACGGGCTTGGAGAGCCAATACGCTTCGAGTTCGATCTACCTGCTGCACGAAACTTCAACACATTGTTTCTGGACACCCACATTAGCTCTGTTACGGATATGGATATCCGGTTTTTTCAGAATATCCGTATCTGTATCCGTATTATCCGTCATTGTACTATCCGTATCTGTATCCGTATCCGTTTTCTCCGCATATCCGTTTTCGGATCCGAATCCAAATACGGAACCGGATATCCGCCAGATACGGATATTTCTTTCCAGAGCTAACCCACATGGATATGAGGCCTTATTTACAGGTTATTTGAATATCCGTAGAGAGGGTTTACCCATAAACTGTATCTCCTCCAGAGATTAGTCTGGATCTTTCCATATACCTGAGATTTACCTTGAATTAAAAAAAAAAAAAATGTTTTGTGAATTTCTATGCAATTATATATATATTTAATATTATTCATCATTTATATTCTACAGTGTTCTTTGGGATTGATTGAATTAATTTAAATCAAGTAAGTAGTAAATAATAACTTTTTAAACACATTAAAATTCTTCATAAATACGCTTTCCGGTAGATAATCTAAAATGAGAACTTGGAGTATTTTCTTACTATGTTACGATTTGGAGGTTTATATCAATATTTTTCCTTTCATATATAGTATACAATATATAATTAACAAGTTCTCCGAATAGTCGGAAAAAATTAATAATCTCCCACTACTATTTCCATCAGATTAGTTTGAGTTTGGGTTTAGAATCGCCAGTTATTATTTATATAAAGAATCTGGAGTGCGTTTAGACCTTCACTCGGATATATATATGTATGGCATTTTACATGCCTTGTTTGAGCTGTATTCTTATTTTAAAATTTAATTTATTCATTTTATTAGAAGGTTGATTACTTAATAAAAAAAACCTTTACTGAGATAATGTGTGTTCAAATAAAAATAGAGTTTTTAGGAATCTATTAAAGAAATTTTTATCAAACAATTGTTATATTATCAACATAAAATAGAAATTTGAATTTCTCGTTTTAGAAGATCTTAGGAAGTTTAACCTAGCAATGATACTGGCTTGACGCCTAATGTTTTGAGTACTGGTTTATTTTTGTATGTATAAATTTCTTAAATACATCAAATTGAAGTACCAATAAATAACTTTGTTTTGCAGAGACGAATCAGAATTTATAGAAAAGATCGTGCAAGGTGTATTTGAGAAGCTCTTTCCAACAGAACATATTGGGGTACACAAGGTGTTACCAGAGCTAGAAAACTTGCTGTGCATGCAACCATGGGGTCGTCGCACTCTAGCTATTTTGGGTAAGCGTGGGATAGACAAGACGACATTGGTTGAAGCAGCCTTTCGCAAAATGTCTGGTGGCTATGATGCTAAACACTTCATCAGAGTTAGCAAAAAAAAGATAATTGAGCTTTTGTCTGATGAAGACTTTAAAGAGATTGAAATGAAAAAGTTTGACCTAAACAATCAAGATGCCTTGCCATCCCTCCGTTCAAAAAGAGTTCTCATCGTTCTAGATGGCGTGCGAAGTGCTCGATACGCGGAGGCTTTTCTTGGTGAGTTTGATCGGTTTGGTCCAGGGAGTTTACTCATCATAACCTCAAGACGTAGAAAAGTTCTTGAACAGTTCCATGTCAATGCTATTTATGAGCTCAAAGGTTTAAATAGTGAAGATTCCTTAAAGCTATTCACAAGGTGTTTCTTTGGGGAAGATGTTAAAGACGAGGAACGTCTAAAGTTTTCAGTGGAAGCGATTGAACGTTGTGATGGAAACCCTTTTGCTATTCGCTCATGTGTTGAGAAGGAGCGCAAGAAAGCGATGAATATGGAGCCGGCTTTGAGAAGGATACGCCACTATTCGTTTAGTTACACTAATAACTTCACCATAACTCTGAAGCAGCCTTTCTCGTTCACAGCCGCACACAACTATCAACCTGATCTTCAGAAGTTCCTGGTACTTGACATAGCCAGCCCGATCTTCGAGTATATGATGAGTAACTTAGGGGCTCCCAACTTGGATTTTAATTTTGTGCAACAGTCTTTCCTTTGTCCCACCTCACACAGCTATCTATCAGATCTTAAGGATCTCCCGCTACTCTACCTTTCCAGCCATGTCCTTGAGTCACTGTCTAGTGACCTAAGGATTCCCCATTTCGGTCAAAAATCCGTGCTTAATAAATCTCGGGAAAGATATAAGGTACGGAAGCTCTACAAAACTCATCATTTTGACATGTTTGTGGCACCACAAACACATTAGGAGTCTCCCAAAATCGAATTAGTTAAATGCAATATTAAAAATGTTCTTAACCATACATATTAGGTTTTCAAACATAATATTACATAAAGTAAAACTACATATTAATTTTTAATAATGAAATTATCTAATTTTATAAGGTGATTCAATGTCACTAAATAGGGGTAGGCATTCGGGTACCCACTCGAGTTCGGGTCAAGTATTTTGGGTTTTCGGGTGTTCGAGTTTAGGAGTATAGCACCTCTTCGGATATTTCTTAGTTTCAGATCGAGTTCGCATCGGATACATTCGGGTTCAGATCGGATTCGGATACTCGAAATATTGAAGAAAATAAAAAAATTGGTTAAATTCTCACAAGTATACTAAAACATTTGGGCCAATACTGATTCATACGTTTAGTTTTAAGAACCTTACCACAACTGATTTGTCTAATTGGTCAGCCTTTTTTTCTGTTTTTTTTTTTTTTGTTTTTTTTTTGATAAACTGGTCAGCCTTTTTCCAATTTTTGTTTTCTGTAGAGTTTTCGAATTGACGACTTCGAGAAACTTCTTTCTTCGGAAGCAAGTAAGATTGATTGCACAAACATACTAGTCAAAGACCAACTAGAGCCTCCCCAAATTCTAAATCTCCGTGGTTGCATTGAGATCATACATCTTCAAGAATTTAAACGGACCATTAGAGAATGGAAATTGGAAGGCAAGATTCTGCAATGTAGACTCCAAAAAGGTGATATATGCCCTCACTGCAAGTCATCAAACGAAACTGGATCCCACCTCTACTTTGATATCACCTTTTGGTCGATTCTGACTACAATAAGCAATCGACTACAGAGTTGGGAGGTTGTACTCTTTGCCTTGCTTAATCTCACAGGATCCAAAGCTAAAAAAATTATATGCCGAATGGAGTGGCAGCTAACTGTTTACAGTGTCTGGATCAAGAGAAAACATCGTCTTTTTAGACAAAGTTATAAATCATCTCAAGTCCACAGATTCATCAGAAACCTATTTTCAATTGTGAGAAGGAGTAGGCTACAGATCACTTCTGAAATTCCTTAACTCAGACTCTCAACTTCTTCATGATCTCACTGATGCCTTCTTGAAACTGATCCTTCTCTGTGAGTATTACTCACTTACTCCTTGGCTTCTCCGTTAAAAGTCAGACTTCTTCATCCTTCTCTTGCGATTAAGTTACAAAAGAAAGATTAAAAAATACCGTTAAGCTTTACACGGAAAGCTTATGATTTTCCAAGAACTCAAACTTGATGTAAAAATCAAGTTTAGTTCATGTGGTTTGTACAAGCAAAAAAAAACTACTCCAAAAATTGTTTACTGGATCAAAAGGTAAACATTTTCAAATTTGATTTCTATCTCTTTTCTGAAAGTTTGTAAAATAACAGTGTGTGAAAATTTTTTTTATCAAAATAAGAGTTTTAAAACATTGATATGTGAATGTGATGTTGTAACTTGTAACTCAATGTTTATATAAAAGTTGTTTTTTTTTTTTTTTTTTGTGTCTAAGAACGCTATATCTATTTTGCTAATATGGAAAAAATCCCTAAATACCACATAAATAGGGTCATACAACATTTATATAATGGTGTTATTAGCGCTAAAATAACAACTAGATAATAATAATATTTGATAAATTTTAAATAAATCACTTGGTTGTATACTATTTAACTCTATAAACGTTTACATTCAGGCAAAAAATCTATGAACGTTTAAATAAGAGTACAAATGAAACGGGCCTGCGTTTTGCTATAAGTAGATTGGTTTGAATTAATTTTCTGGCTCTAACACTTATCCATAAGCTCTGTAACTTACTTCCTGGAAAGCAAATGGCAATCAAAAGCTTCAAAAGTTAGACTTAGCAAAGTAAACCAAAGATACTTAATACAATTTTAAACCGCAAACATTGTGACATAGAGTGGATCGAGCTTTGGGAAATAAGAGAGGCATTTTTCTTTTCTTTTTTTTTGATCAAAGAGAGAGACCTCATTGTGGTGGTTCGATGCGTCTGAAACATTTGGCTCTTATTTGACAGCATAGAATATGATTTCATTCTTTGCACTGTACACAGTTAGTGAAACCGAATGAGAAAGGACCTGGTCCTTTGGTATAAGAAGCAAAAGAGAAAAAAAAAAAAGGGAGAGTCTGCATTGTTGACATAACCATTGTTAAACGCGAAAGATAGCCATTTTAGATTATTAATGTGAGAGAGATATGATTGCTCGAGTATTTAACCCGATACACTTAACCGCTAGGTAGTATATACGGGGTCGATCCACAAGAACCAATGGTACTCTAAGGATTTACGAGAGTCGAAATTAGCTAGAGCGAAATGGTTGGTTGGTTTTGTAAGCATGTAAATAAAAATACGGAAAATTTAAACGGTAAACTTTGCGATTTAAAAACATTGGGCTAAAGGGCTTTTAGGACATCAATAACAAATGAAAATATGAAGTATGGGGTTTAATAATTAAAAAACAATTCTTGAACATGAACACAAGTTTAGACTAACCTTCTTTCAAAGCATTAATCACTAAACTTGACTACTCGATTACTAAACTTTCGTTTGAAATCTCCTAACCAAATTCGCATTAACAAACAAGTTCACTAAGTTCACAATGATGATCTAGCTTCAACTTTCGTTGGCTAGAGATACAAAGCTCAATTCATATTATTCAAGCCTTCTATAAACACTTTTGATGCATAGAACAACTTAAAATCAAGATTAGAGTGATCAGTCCTAATCTAGCATTAAGATCATATGAATTGAAGAATCTATGGATTATAAACCCCAAACAACAATCATATCACTAAATCATTGAATCTCTTTTAGAACCCTAAAACCCAATTGATGAACTACTCACACATATTAACCAGATCAACACAAAGATTTATAGAAAACATGATATATTATTGAAATAAGCAAGAAAAGTTATAAGAATTCTTCTCTAGAACAATGGATTGGATCTTGTTTCTTCCAGTTTTTCAGAGCTCAAGAGAGTCTCTGAAGTCTAAAAAGTGTGTAATAATGAAAAGTATGTCTGAAAAGAGCCAAAGTCGTGGCTATAAAGAGAAAACAAGAGTAGGTAAAATATCTAAGTCAAGTGGATGGTGAAGTTTTCGGAGAGGAGAACGATCGTTCTTGGCTTGGGATCGGTCGTTCTTGGCTTGGGATCGATCGTTCTCCGAGTTCCTGGTCGTTCACTTGTTGTTCCGCAAAAACGAGGAACGATCGTTCCCGTACTGGGATCGATCGTTCTCATCAAGGATCGATCGTTCTTGAGATTCCTGGTCGTTCGCCTGGTCGCCTGATTGACATGTCTTCAGTAAAACGGGGATAACTCTTGAACCAGGAATTAGAATGACATGGGATCAGTTCCAAATGAAAGCTAACTCAAAGAGCTACAACCTTTATCAAGGAATCTGGATCTAAAACGCAAGTTAAAGCCTTCATCTGAGTATATCTTTGAGACGCTTCAGAATGGTTCTGCATGATCATTTCTCTTATTTGCTTCCAAATGATCTCTAATCCAAACTTCAAGTCTCCATGGTATTCCATTCACCTAAAAAGACTCAAAACATGTGCAATATGCAATAAAACAACCTAGGACTCTAAGATGTGATACCATGCAAATACAAGACTCAAATGCATGAAAAATTCCTAAAACTATACAAAATGGGAACTAAGAATCTATGAAACTAAACAATAAAAACATGTAAAATCTAAGGATATCAACTCCCCCAACTTGTCCATTGCTTGTCCGCAAGCAAACAAGTAGAAACAGTTATAGGCAAGTTTGAAAAAGCTAGAAAATTCCAAACGAAGGATTAAACGCGTTGTCCTCAAAGATGGTTATAAGGTGCAAGAACAAACATTTCATTCTTTCGGTAAACCCTTAAACTTAAGCAAAAACTCACAATCAAATCGAAAACTTCTCTTTAACATTCATTATGGTCTTTTTAGTGCGGTCTTGCTAAGGGAAACCAAATCATTCTCAATCGGTTTGTGGGTTAAAGCTTTTTGAGGTGGTTTCAGAAGTGTTTCTCTTTTGGGTAGCTTCTCTCAAAACATAGGAATGCTTTATCAAATACAAAATCTATCTAAGAAGGGGAACAATTGATGCATACAAAGTTTAATTCTCGTTATTCTACCCGATCTTATGAAATGCATCCTAGTTTCTACCCTTTTCGTAACCTTAAACCTCATGATCAATCTCTTTTATTAGCTTCATAGGGAAAATATTTTCATGAAACACTTAGCTCTTTTTATCTCTTTATTTTTTTTCTTTTCTTATTTACAATTGATACTTAGAGCTCTTTAACTTTTTATTTAGCTTCCCTAAGCATTCCTTTTATCATATTGATCAAGCTTTTTTTTTTTTTTTTTTTTTTTTTTTTTCAGCACCCTAACAAACTACCCAATCAAACCAATCATGTCTTTCATTCCCATCCTAATTGCTAGACTTACCATTGCTAGCTTAGAACGAGAGTTAAGCCTTTGTCGTTCCCGATACTCTCAAGTTTTTGCAAAATCAAAGCATTATCAACAAGAGGCCTCACTCATCAAATACCTTAAGGGGTTTGAAAGGAATGGTTAAGGTTATAGGTAGGGAAACCACTCTTAAAGTGAGAATGGCCATTCGGGTAAACACAAGGGTGGTAAAACGGAATAGAAAACCCGAATGTGACATATAGTCTACCATGATAATGCATTCAAATCGCCATAAACAAGAGTATTATATTCAAATTAAGTTCAAATTTCTAGAGAAGTTTCGAAAATCAAGCGAGCTTTACCCAAGAAGAAGTTCAAGATAAGTTCAAGCAATAAATAACCATGACTAAGGGCAACGATTTTAATCCTAAGCGTGAACTTCCACAAAGCTAATATCCCATATGCATATGAAAACCTATATTCTTCTAGACTCAAATCCTAGTATTACGATGAGGTGTAAAGCTACATGATGAAAATGAGAAAAATTTGATTTTTGTTTAGACAATGCATGACTCAAAGAACGGAAAATCAAAACCAAACACAACGTTAAATACTAATGTCTCGTACTCCCCCCCCAACTTATTTTGCACCGTCTCGGTGTGAGAATAAACTTGAGAAAGAGAAATAGAACACATGATACAAAGATAAACAAAATGAAGTATGTACGCGAGAAACGAATTGTACCTAATACCATGGAGAGGATAAGAAAGAGTATGAGTCATCTATTTGCAGCCTTTTTTTGTAAACAATCCACGTTCACCAACGTCCTATAAAATGAAAGCACACAAAATCAAAGATAAAGATCACACTTAAACAAACAAATAAACATATATACAAACGATAGAATTGGGGGAGTCCCCAATGACTTGTTTAACGTCGCTAAGCTTGACGTTTGATGCCCATTTAGACTGAAGGGATAATAGGAGTTGTCGAATGAACTCCATCCTTGAAATTTGGTCCCCAATCGGTGAGCTCGATCTTGAGGACCTTCACCATGAGCTCTTTGATGTAGTCTGATTGGTTCTCCTCTAAACCTGGCAATAAGATAATTCTTGCTTTGGCAAAAGGTTTGGAAGGACCTTTGCTCTTGATCTTGCACTCTATAGCACCACCATTGTGGCTCAACGGATGCAAGGTGAAAATGGATGAGGAGTTGTGACCAAAATGAGGCTTCTTGCCTTTCTTGAGCTTTTTCCTTGGATCCACCATCTTTGGCTCATCAAATAAAGCATTAAGGCTTTCACCATGGTAAAGGAACTTATCATCACAGTCCTTAAGTCGATTTTTCTCAATCAAACCCTTGAGCTTTTCCTTCCTTTCCATTTCTTCATTGGCGATTGTTCCACAAAATGTTGTAGAGGAAGGCTTGATTTGATATGAGACTTTGGAGTCAACATGGATGAGGATCACTCGCCTGTTTGGGAAGTCAATGTTCGCTCCAGCGGTGTTGAGGAATGGAGTTCCAAGAATGAGTGGAAGCTTATCTGGTTTCTCTCTATCTACCACCAAGAAGTCCGTTGGGATTAGACAATCTCCTACCTTAAGAGAATAATCCTCAATCAATCCAAGTGGAGGTTTCGAAGAAGCATCTCCAAATGTGATGGAAAATGAGTGTTGTTTCATCTCTTTAATCCCTAACCTTTCCGCCATTTCAAATGACATCACATTTACGCTAGCTCCAGAATCGCACAAGGCATTATCGATTTCCAAATCTCCTAGGGAGCAAGAGATTGTGAATGTACCAGGATTTCCAAACTTGGTAAGCGATTTAGGATCAAGCGGTGGTGTACTCGGTGGTTTTAGCACTTTCATAACCTCTTCAACTTTCTCTTGGTTCGCTAGAATGGCTTCAATGAACTTAAAATAGAGAGGAACTTGAGATAAGTCATTCACATGAGGCAAAGGTGCTCCAACTCTACTCATATTAGCCTTGAAGCTCGAGAGGATTTTCCTTTTAGCCTTGGTAAGAACTTGGCTCGGAAAAGGAAGTGGAGGCTCATAAGGAGGAGGTTCAACTCTTGAAGTAACTTTTGTTTCAATGCTCTTGGTCACCATATCTTCTTCTTTAGTGCTAAATTTCCCTTCCACTTCACCCTTTATAACCAGATCATCAACATTCGAACCATATAGGAGCCTAGAAATTTCCTTTATAGCCTCTTCATTCTCGACCATTTTTGAATCACTTGTGAAGATGGCATTGCAAAATTCTTTCGAGTTTACTTCTGGTTTACCCGGTAATGAACCAATTGATCTCTTAGGAGAGAAGGAAATTTGGGCAACTTGGTTGTCCAAAGACTTCACATGTGAAGATAGTGTCTCAAACTTCCCCTGGAGATCGCTATACATGTTTTCTACCTTGACATTGATGTCAGAAGCATTCTTTTTCTGGCCCTCAATAATTTGCTGCATCATCATTTTCATCTCGCTGTCTCCGGAAGAAAACGATGGAGCGTTGTTCGAAGGAACATGGGCTGGTGCTTGATAACTTCCCTGGAAGTTGTTAAACTGAGGTCTTTGCTGAAAACCCCCTTGCCTATATCCTATTCCTTGCGCTTCTCCTTTGTTCTCAAAAGGTTTGTTGAACCCTCCTTGATTTGGTACAAACTGCCTTGGTTGATATTGTTGACTTTGTGGCCTCATTGGTGCGGGGTACGTTTGATCTTGAGGATTCTCGACATTTGTGTTCCGGTATGAGAGGTTGGGATGGTTGCGATAGTTTTGGTCGAACCCCTTGTTATGATAGTTCCCTTGACCATTGACATAGTTCAACTCAGCTTGCAAGTCGTCAAGAGCATTTCTCACTTGCTCTTGGAAAGCTTGACCATCTCCGGAATCTTCACAATAGTTAATGGCTCTTTGATCGCGTCTCAAAAGTTGCTCAACCTTTGCAGTCAAATCTGCAATTTGTTTTGATTCTCCCGTTCCACCGCCTCTTAAGGTTCTGTCATAGTCAACACAGTGGTTGCTATTGCTAGCTGCAAGATTCTCTATCAATACTTGGGCTTCTTCTTCGGTTTTGGTCATGAAGTCCCCATTGCTGGCTGTATCCAAAGCCATCTTGTATTTCTCATCAATCCCTCGATAGAATGTGTTGATGAGGGATTCGGGGGTGAACCCATGGTGAGGGCACTCCCTCTTGTAATCCTTAAATCTTTCCCAAGCTTCATGAAAAGATTCAGTTGCACCTTGTTGAAAACTCGAGATCTTGTTCCGAAGGAGAGTGGTTCTCGCTTGGGTGAAGTATTGACCCAAGAATGCAGCTTTGTACTCGTCCCACGTTCTAATGGAGTCTCTCTCCAATGACTTGAACCATCGGTGCGCTTTGTCACTCAAGGAAAACGAGAACAACCTGCACTTTACAGCATCATCTGGCACTCCATTCATTCTCGTTGTACCGCACACATCCTCGAAATTGTCTAAGTGATAGACGGGATTCTCAGAAGGTAGGCCATGGAATTGGTTTTGCTTAACAAGAGCTAGCAATCCCGGTTTGATCTCGAAATCATTCCTGTTGATAGGAGGATGTTGGACTCCTCCTCGGTACATTTGAGCATTTGGGGCATCATGATCCCTTAAAGTCCGTCGAACAGGTGCAGGTCTTGGGTTGAATGCAGCTGGAAGAGGAGGATCTTCCAACTCTTCTCTTCCATTATCTCCATCGTGTGGAGCTTCTTCTGGTGGTAAAACGTTATCGCCTTGACCAGCATGAGCCATTTCGGCTTCTCTTTGCTCAGCAAGCTTTTTCTTCCTTCTGTTTGCTCTTTCAAACTTTTCAATCTCCTTATGATATTCCACAAGATTAGATGGACCTTCACTTCGGGTCATGCACCTGAAAACATCAAAGGGAAAACAAAGCGATTATAAGTAACCGTAAATAAAAAATACTCTAGACTAACAACTAGTCCTAAATCTTTAGGTAACGCAATTGGTCCCCGGCAACGGCGCCAACTTGATTGCTCGAGTATTTAACCCGATACACTTAACCGCTAGGTAGTATATACGGGGTCGATCCACAAGAACCAATGGTACTCTAAGGATTTACGAGAGTCGAAATTAGCTAGAGCGAAATGGTTGGTTGGTTTTGTAAGCATGTAAATAAAAATACGGGAAATTTAAACGGTAAACTTTGCGATTTAAAAACATTGGGCTAAAGGGCTTTTAGGACATCAATGACAAATGAAAATATGAAGTATGGGGTTTAATAATTAAGAACCATTTTTGAACATGAACACAAGTTTAGACTAACCTTCTTTCAAAGCATTAATCACTAAACTTGACTACTCGATTACTAAACTTTCGTTTGAAATCTCCTAACCAAATTCGCATTAACAAACAAGTTCACTAAGTTCACAATGATGATCTAGCTTCAACTTTCGTTGGCTAGAGATACAAAGCTCAATTCATATTATTCAAACCTTCTATAAACACTTTTGATGCATAGAACAACTTAAAATCAAGATTAGAGTGATCAGTCCTAATCTAGCATTAAGATCATATGAATTGAAAATCTATGGATTATAAACCCCAAACAACAATCATATCTGATAAACAGGTTTTTACACCGTCTTAAGGCTATCAAATAAACCTATCGTGCATACCACTTTAGGATCGAATCCACAAGGACTAAAGATTACACACCAAAGATGCGAGATACGAACTAATCTAGAGCAAATAAAGAATTGTATTCTAAACTAAGAAATGCAAAGAAAACAAGTAAAATGCAAAACGAAAAATAAGAGAAAAGCATTGGATCATAAGCTCTACTATCCTAAGAGTGAATCAAACAGAGATGCATTAGATCGAATATTCATTATCCTAGAACATGGAACACAAGCATTAGATTAATCCACTCTCGTGGTAATAACCCTTTCATCAATCATCAACCGTCATAGACTCTCGTCCGCGATCCAATGACCAATGAACATTAATCGCAAGCCCAATTGTTCACTAATCACCCTAAACATCAACTCTCGTTGGCTAGGATATGAAAAGCTCACGAAAGGTTTAGGATCAAGCATTCAAAAATTCCTTTTGAGATATGAATGCCTAGGATCTAGAAATTGAACAAACAAACCTAGCCTAGCACTAACACCGCTTACTCGAATCACACCCCTAAAGGCATGGGATGTGACCAAAAATCCTAAGGTGTAATTCTAGCTCGGTTGTCACTCCGACTAGAACTACCTACTCTAAGATGCAACACTAGAGATCGGTTAATCATTGAAAATCTAGCATTAAGAACAAACCTAAGTGAAGGAACTAACAAATAACAACCCAAACAATCATCAACTAACCATCAATTCATCCTAATCTAGCAAATCCCATGATCCAACTAAAAACCTAACACAAGAACACTAAGAACATGCTAAGAACATCAAGAACACAAACCCAGAAAATAAAAGTCAACTCATAAAAATAACACAAATCAAAAATCTAAACCGATCAAATTAAAGAAGATAAAGAAACAAGACATAATATATATATATAGATTGAAGAAATCTTCATAAGAGTTGGATTAAAAATGAAGAGCAATTCAAGAACACCAAGAGGTGTTCTTGAACTCTCTCAACTCTAAAAAATGAAAAAAACTCGTCCTGACATTATTGGTGATTGGTATTTATACAAAGGGGAGAGTTGGAGTAGGTAAAAAGGTAAAGTGAGTCGGCCGGTGGTGTGGCGGTGGTGTTCTGGCGATGGGGTACCGCCAGGATCTCTGAAAGTTCCCGAAACTCGATTCTAGCATCCTTTGATCATTCCGAGCCTTCTCCTTCATGTCCCAAGCTTCATATTCACCTAGAAAAGACTCAAGACATATGCAAAATGCTATATATACAACCTAGGACTTTAAAATGCAAGTTAAAACAAAGTGAGACTCAAATGCATGAAAAACTCTCAAAACTAAACAAAGTGTGATTAAAAATGTATGAATCTAAACCTTAAAAACATGCAAAATATGGTGTTATCAATATCACTAAATCATTGAATCTCCTTTAGAACCCTAAAACCCAATTGATGAACTACTCACACATATTAACCAGATCAACACAAAGATTTATAGAAAACATGATATATTATTGAAATAAGCAAGAAAAGTTATAAGAATTCTTCTCTAGAACAATGGATTGGATCTTGTTTCTTCCAGTTTTTCAGAGCTCAAGAGAGTTTCTGAAGTCTAAAAAGTGTGTAATAATGAAAAGTATGTCTGAAAAGAGCCAAAGTCGTGGCTAAAAAGAGAAAACAAGAGTAGGTAAAATATCTAAGTCAAGTGGATGGTGAAGTTTTCGGAGAGGAGAACGATCGTTCTTGGCTTGGATCGGTCGTTCTTGGCTTGGGATCGATCGTTCTCCGAGTTCCTGGTCGTTCAATTGTTGTTCCGCAAAAACGAGGAATGATCGTTCCCGTACTGGGATCGATCGTTCTCATCAAGGATCGATCGTTCTTGAGATTCCTGGTCGTTCGCCTGGTCGCCAGATTGACATGTCTTCAGTAAAACAGGGATAACTCTTGAACCAGGAATGAGAATGACATGGGACCAGTTCCAAATGAAAGCTAACTCAAAGAGCTACAACCTTTATCAAGGAATCTGGATCTAAAACGCAAGTTAAAGCCTTCATCTGAGTATATCTTTGAGACGCTTCAGAATGGTTCTGCATGATCATTTCTCTTATTTGCTTCCAAATGATCTCTAATCCAAACTTCAAGTCTCCATGGTATTCCATTCACCTAAAAAGACTCAAAACATGTGCAATATGCAATAAAACAACCTAGGACTCTAAGATGTGATACCATGCAAATACAAGACTCAAATGCATGAAAAATTCCTAAAACTATACAAAATGGGAACTAAGAATCTATGAAACTAAACCATAAAAACATGTAAAATCTAAGGATATCAAGATATATGAAAAAAGAATGCTTCATTCAACCGTAAAAAAAGTCTTACACAGAATTTAAAATACCAGAGTCATACCTGAAAGATTTACCAAACAAGACCCTGAGATTAACTTGAACCAGAAACAACAAATTAAGGTCTCTAATAAAATATTACCTTTCTGCTCTGTAACTTGAGAAGACATCCTGTGAACACTAAGTTCAAAATAAAATAAAATGATGGTAAAAGAAAGCTTTTGTAAACAAAAATCACTCTTCAAAATCCTTTGGCTTGATGGTAAAAGAGGGGCTTTTGGCCGAAGCAGTTGCTTTAGCATTACACAGAACACCAACTGCATGCTCCAGAAAGATTTGCTCCACCAATGGCAATATGTATCCCTCCCTCTACACAACTTTGAACCCCATTATTACTAATGCACAATCTTCTTTATTATGACTTGGAGTTTTGTGTAAGAATGTGATTCACCTGAAACATAATCATCCCGCCCTGGAGATTTTCAACCATTTGCTTGGAGATCTTCCATTCTTTGAGTTACACTTGCACCACAAGTTTGAGTGACACTAGACAATATCACCCCTTCTGTATTTTCGCTTCTTTATTGGCTGTCTATCATGACTTCTTGATTGCTTTGTATGCTTTGCTCCTCCAACATCCCATGCTGAGGTTCTTTAACACCTACTTCAACAGGCATATCATACTTTGCCTCATGAGAACTGTTATTGTTTTTATCTTTTGCATACACCAAACACAAACCGCAGCTCAACACCGCGAATTTTGCTTTCACACTTGTACCACCAGTCACAGTAAACTCAAGGGAGGCTTCAGTAAAATTGCATTTATCAGAGTTCTCGTCATCAAGACACCTTATTGTATGAGGGCAACTAATGTAGGCTATAAAAACATGATCTGACTCAATCTTGTCTTTCTCGACTCCTTCTAAGGTCCAACTTCCTACCGGGCAGGTAAAGGGGATCCAAGACTTGTCTGCAGCTTTTATTGTAAAGGTGCATGTCACCGAGAAGGAGCTGATTTGATCTTTACAGTCAGGAAATGAGACTACAGCGCATAGAGATATTCCAGAAAGCCTCTTGTCATGCCAATGTGGGTTGAGTTTTCGTTGCAATAGAGATCCAATTGCTTTGTGACAAAACCACGAAGGCACCTCACATCCAGGAAAGCACATGTTGAACAAAGACTCTGAATTAAGACCCTGCAAAATTATAAATAGGAAATTGTGGAGTTCCTTGAAATATAAGAATCAGAAAGAGGAATACAGAGAGCATATGTAGATGGAGTTAGATATAGAGAGAGACCTCATTGTAGTGTTTACGAGCATCTGATAGTAACTGGCATTTCCTTTGAGCATACGATGTGATTTCCTCCTTTGCAGCTTGCTCCAGGTTATCACAATTGGTGAAATTGAAAGTGCAGTGGTTCTGCATTGTTGGCATGATACGGGCCAGCGGTTGTGCAACAGTCTTTAGTGAACTACAGCCGTGCGCATCTAAGTGTTGAAGATTTGGTGGCAACTCTGGAACTGATGTAAGCTCCGTACAATACTTCAAATCCAGCCATGTTAGTTGAGAAAGTTTATTCATGTCAGCGGGAAGGCCGCTGATCTGCTCATTTCTGCTTAAGCATAAATATTGCACTGAGGGTAACCGTGGTATCGTTTTTATGGATGTTTTATCCAGAAGTAAAATTCTTATAGAGCTCTCGTTGATTTCTGGAAAATCCTGGAGCTCTGAACAACCAGAGAGTACCAGCTTTTGAAGAGCTTCCAACTCACCGACACATGTTGGGATATTCTTCAGACTTATGCAGTCTTTCATATTCAATAAGATAAGTCTTTTGAGTTTCACCACATTATCAGGAAGTTGACTTATTGCTGTTCCGTCCAAGTATAAAGCTTCTAGATTTTCCGAAACTAATGGAAATTCATCTAAGTTTGAGCAGTCGCTGAGTATGAGAGTTTTGAGAGAGATCAAATTCATCTCTGGAAGAGATTCAAGACTTGTGCACCCTTTCAGATTCAGGAAAGCAAGACTTTTCATTTCTACAATTTCATGAAGAGACGTCCCCAATGCTGTGCAACCTTCAAGGTTCAATCTTTGAAGACTTCTAGCTTGTGATAAGCCTGACAAGGTACTCAACTTCCTTGAGTGATTGAGATCGACCCACTTCAATTTTGGTATATCCTGTGACAACAAAATATTCAGCCACAGAAAAACTAACAAGGTTAATTTATCAACTAATTATTCGGAAACACACCTTAATACCCTCCCAAAGTCGTTCAATCTCACTGTAGGGCAGCTTAAGGTCGATGAGATTAATTGGATTGAAAGCTTTTGGAAGTTCCTCCAGTGGGAATTTCAGCCAATGGAGGCATCGGATTTCTTCCAACGGTAAGTTAAGTCCATCAGGGAGGTTAATCTTATTGTCAGTTTTACATTCTTGGGGACAATGAGAGTTGTAGAACTTGAGATACCGGAGGTTACACATATTTTTGAAATGGTCACTGTCTAAGCTCGTTTCGCCCTTCACTTCAGACAAATCTAGGAAAATGCCTCTAATATCGACAGCTCTCTGGTAATGAATAAGACCAATAACCAAAACGTTATTAGCTAAGAGAATTTTTTTTTAAAAAGTAAGCTTTGATCAATAAAAATCTAGAAGAACTTCTAGTCTCACCATTTTGTTCTGCAATACATTAATTTCGCCTTTCTTGATTATGTCTTGATGGCGCCACAACCTTCGTTGTTTGCTACCAGGTTCAGTGGATGGTTTAGGATCAAGGTCCCTCGAAAATGTATATAGCAGATCATGCATTTCCACTCGGCCATCACAAATATTGATCAGGAACTTATTCGCGAGAACCTCTACTGCTTCAGATGAATCCAGTAAGCTTTCTACGTAATCTAAATCCTGCGATCTGAAACAGGCTATGTCGTGAAATGATTCTTTCTGCTCTTGAGTCAATTCATCATAACTCACTTTGAAGACATCTCCAATATACCGGCTGGAACTCTCTGCGAGTTTCCTTAGGTTTGAAGTCCAGTAATTGGTTTCTTTATTTTTAAGCTCTCTACCCAATATTTTGAGGGCTAGTGGATGGCCTCTGGCATAATGTAAAAACCCTTCTGACAACTGCATGAAATCTTCTTTGGGAGGATTGGCTTGATAATCATCAAAGGCATAATACTGAAAGAGTTTTAAGCTGTCTCTGTGGTTCAAATTTTGGACCATGTAAGTATCGTCCACAAGATCATCTGTTAAGGACATGTCACTTGTTGCAATGACAATCCTGCTTCCTTCACTAATCCAGTCCCGTCTCCCCAGAAGAGCATCTATCTGTTCTCTTTTACTAACATCATCAAGGATGACAAGAATTTTGCGATTGAGCAGCTTGTCCTTGTACTTTTTGTCTGGGTCTTCAATATCATCTATCTGAGGATCTTCCATCGGCTGTAGTAACTCATTTAAGAGCATTTGAGGCAAGTAATCCAAGCCGGGGTCCATTGACTTTACACGGATTTGATGGATTAATGCGCGTCTTGTAAATTTCGGATGCCATATCTTAAAGAGCTCTTTCAGGAGTCTGGTTTTACCAATTCCAGGCATCCCAACAACTCCGATAATGCGGGTTTTCTTGTCTGTAAGATCCAACTTATCTTCCAAATCCTTCAGGGTTTCTTCAATTCCGAAAGTCACATCATCTTCTCCGCCCAGGGAAGTTTGAATGTCGCTATTTTCTAATGGATCCACAGAAGCATTTTGGCTCCCTTCTGGTGGAATATTGTTCAGCAATTTCTGAACTTTCTCCACAATCTCTTTGATTTTGTCGCTCTCGGGGCTGTAATACGACTATACGAGTGAGGAAATTAACTAATGAGTTTTTACAACCTTCCTAAATTCCTATGATGTATCTACAATTGTAACAACAGTCGAGCTTTTTGTTAATTCTCAAGCACTTAGGCGAAATCAGTTACCTTTTGTCGTCCACCGTGATGCCCATTAAGCTGGGAATCCACTTCAAAGCATTTTTCCACTCTCTCTTCTTCAACCTATCACTTTCCACCAGATCCCTGAATGCATCACCGAAATTTCCCCTCAGGCCTTTCACGGTGGATGGATCCAACTTGTAGAAGATAGGAATAGCCTTCAGTTCACCTTTCTTTACACAATCCTCTATCTTTGCAAGCTCTCTCAAGCACCAGGTTGATTCAGTATACTTCATGGACAAGACAGCAAGAGCAATTGTCGACTCCTCTATCCTCTTCAATAGTATATCTATGGCTTCGCCTCTATCTTCGTAGCTGTCGATGAAGACGTTAATGTTATTACTTTTAAAGGCCGTGACAAGATGGCTGACGAATCCATAGCGTAACTCCACTCCACGGAAATTGATGAACACTTGATGTTGCGGTGGCACTTCTTCGATCGTCGAAGATCCCGCCATGGTTGAAAAAAGACGTTTCAGGTCGTCTGGTTTGATATGTTTGATGAAAATTGTAAGAGACACAAGCAAGGCACTATTGCACGTTGACCCGTAACTATCGCCTAAAGGCCATTTGTTTTCTCTCAATAATGTACTATATTACTGTACCGGCAAGCGTTTTCTTTTTCCCACAAAGTATATATGTGCGTATATATATATTTAATATTTGATAAATTAGCAAATATAGTGTGCTAATTATCCGATATTAATTTATAGAAGTTATACTCTAATATTTTGGGTTAAAGAAATGATTAGAAGTGAGAAAACTAATTAATAAAATATAACTATCATGGTTTCCAATTGTTTAAATTATTTGTTAATATTAAGCTAATTCAATCAAATTTTATTTATTTTTGGCATAATTGACAAAATTCTTTAAATAAATTATGATAGTGGTATCCATGCACTTGCCTCCACTTATTGGCATGTGGAGTTCAACTACACAATTTTCCAATGTGAATTGTTTCTTTTTCCAAAGGGAAGAGACATAGAGTTCTTTTTTTTTTTTTTGGTCAAAACGGATAATTCTATTAAATGTAGGCGGTTACAAGATAGAAAGTAACATCGGACATCCCCGATGTGCAATACAATAAACAATAAACGCTTAAACTTTAAGCCGTACAAGGATAGAGACACAAACTTAATAAAGTGTGATAATGCGAGAGAGGAGTTGACGTGGTTACCAAAGATGAACTCTAGCAAGGGAGAAACAAACTTCAATCCAACTCTTTCAAACGACTTAAGGATAGTCAATTTGCCATGTGACTTTGAAACACTATTACATACCTCGGTACTCACCGGAATGAGGGCCGTTGCATCTTCCGATCCCGTGTAGAACATCACGTAAGAATGCAAGTCGGTATATAACCTCTTCCAAACAAATTGTGAAAAAGATTTACCTCTCAAAAGGAGGAAAGTTAGGGTAAAAGATCTTTCTTCAAACGAAGAGGAAATAGTAGTAGATGGAGTAGGAATTTCTTCTAGGCTATGGATACTCCGTGAAGGAGAAGACATGAGGATGTCTAAACCCAACCATAGAGACACTTTTAGCTCGGGTGAGGGCTGGCGGATAAACTTGCAATGATTCAGCAGTGTGATTGGTAACCAAATTTTGTATTGTAATCAACACAGCCAACAAAAAGAGTCTTCGGCCTATTGTAATGATTTGCCGTCTCAACACAATCGTATAGTTAACCAAAAGGAGATTAAGCACGAAACTGACGCAAGATATGAGATGAAAGTAGACTAGATTCACGACCATACGATATGAGTCTACTAGAAACTGTTTCCGAACTAATTTAATCCTCGAAAAGAGTCCTCGGCAAATCGTGGGATTATATCGGTTCAGAGACGAGATAATTCTAGTTAGACTAGAGTTTTGTACAAACCAGAGCCAATGAAAAACATATGGGCCTCCACTTCTGAAAAAGGCTTGGGCCAAGCGACTGCACCATCGTTGAGCAAAGTCCAATACGAATAGCTAGATGGGCCGAACTGAGAGAAGCCCAAACCTCTCAACCATAGTTCCCCAAGAAATGCAACCACATAGCAGAGGCTATGACAACAGAGAAACGGCGGCAAGCTATTGGCCGGAAATGGACTATTATAGAGAATATAGGTTAGTGGGTCAGTCTATTAAAGCTTACAAATAAATATAATAAAAGTAATAAACAAGTATTTTTAAATTTTTAATGATTCTAATTTTTTAAAATATTCTCACATATTAAGAAAATATATTAAAATTTGATTATAAATGTATTATTTTGATCATTAATATTTTTTTTTATAACTCTAAATCAGTAGTATTCAATAATTTTTTTATTTTTATAAAAATTTATATTTTTTAAAACAAATTCTTTTTTCCAAGAAATTAGATTAATAAAGGAAGCTAAGGGAATCTTTTGAATCGTTGACAATGGAGTGCGGGAAGCCAAGTTTGCGAGAACCCAGAAAAGAATTACAGAGTTAGTTTCAGATGTGACATTAGCGCGAAATCATGACCGGTAGTGAGCAAATCGTCTACATCAGCTGCGTAGACGAGGTACGGTACTCCTTCGTCAGCCACCTCTCCGAAGCTCTCTGCCGGAAAGGCATAAATAAATTGTTCATCGATAGCGACGATCTGCTATCCGAGAAGGCCCGGGAAAAGGTCGAGATAGCTAGGGTTGCAGTGCTAATTTTACCTGGAAACCGTATGGTATCCCTTGACAAGCTCGATAAGGTTCTCGAGTGCCAGAAGAAGAAAGATCAGGTGGTGGTTCCGGTGTTGTACGGCGTCAGTACATCAGAGGCTGAATGGCTTAGAGCGCTGGATTCCAAGGGCTTATCATCAGTGCACCAGTCCAGGTAGGTTGTTTTGCTATCTTCTTCTCTTAAGCTATTCACATTAGGTTTCTAATTATGAGAGGAAAGCTTGTAATATATGGTGCAGGAAGGAATGCAGTGACTCCAAACTTGTGAAAGAGATAGTTAGAGATGTGTATGAGAAGCTCTTTTATATGGAACGAATTGGAATTTACTCAAAGCTTCTGGAGATAGAAAAAATGGTTTGCAAGCAACCCTTGGGCATCCGCCGTGTTGGAATTTGGGGTATGCCTGGCATAGGCAAGACGACACTTGCTAAAGCTGTCTTTGATCAAATTTCTAGCGAATTTGATGCTTGTTGTTTTATTGAAGACTATGAAAAAGTTTTTCATGAGAATGGTCTTTATCGTTTGCTGGGGGAACAGCTTTTGAGAGAGAATCCTGGTGCTGGTGGTACCATTGCGAAACTTAGCTTGCTTAGAGAAAAATTAATTAATAAGAGAGTTCTTTTTGTTCTTGATGATGTGTGCAATCCTCTGGCTGCAGAGTCTTTTCTTGGAGGGTTTAACTGGTTTGGTCCTGGAAGCCTAATCATCATAACCTCCAGGGATAAACAGGTGTTTCGCCTTTGTGGAGTCAGTCAAATATATGAGGTTCAGGGTTTAAATGAGAAAGAGGCTCTTCAGCTCTTCTTTTTGTATGCCTCTATAAAAGATATGGCAGAGCAGAATCTCCTTGAGCTGTCAGTGAAAGTGGTTAAATATGTTAATGGAAACCCCTTAGCTCTCAATATTTTTGGCAAAGAACTGAAGGGTAAGAAAAAACTGTCAGAAATGGAGACTGCATTCGTAAAACTCAAGCGACGTCCTCCTTGTAAGATTGTTGATGCATTTAAGAGCAGCTATGATACACTCAGTGACAGCGAAAAGAACATTTTTCTAGATATAGCTTGTTTCTTCCAAGGAGAAAATGTCGACTATGTGATGCAACTGCTTGAGGGTTGTGGTTTCTTTCCACATGTTGGAATTGATGTTCTTGTTGAGAAGTGCCTGGTGACTGTTTCAGAAAACCGCGTGCAGATGCAAAATTTGATCCAGGATGTTGGCCGAGAAATAATAAATGGAGAAACGGTTCAGATAATGAGGCGCAGCAGATTGTGGGAACCTTGGAGCATCAAATATTTATTAGAAGATGATGAGCACAAAGCAAATGTAAAACCAAAAACAACCATCAAACGTGCTCAGGTCTGTTATATTTGGATGGTTTTATTTTTAACATACTTAATGAACTAATGTCCTAATACTTCCACCAGGACTTTTTCAGGGGGCTGAAGAGATCGAGGGCATGTTTCTGGACACATCAAACTTAAGTTTTGATATTAAGCCTGCTGCCTTTGATAGTATGTTGAACCTTAGATTGCTCAAGATATACTGTTCCAATCCTGAATTACATCCTGTTATCAATTTTGCCAAAGGCTCTCTACGTTCTCTTCCTAATGAGCTACGACTCCTACATTGGGAGAACTATCCACTGCAATCTTTGCCTCAAAGTTTTAATCCTACGCACCTTGTTGAAATCAACATGCCGTACAGTCAACTTCGAAAACTTTGGGGTGGAGCCAAGGTAAGAAAATATTAATATGTGTCTTTCACCCTTATCTATACTTGACAGGTTTTTAATTTTTTTTTGGCATACTTTTTTCTCAGAGCCTGGAGATGTTGAGGACAATCAGGCTTTGTCATTCACGGCAACTAGTTAATGTTGACGATCTCTTAAAAGCACAGAATCTTGAAGTAATTGATCTCCAAGGTTGTACTGGACTGCAGAGTTTCCCAGCCACAGGTCAATTGCTGCATCTACGAGTTGTAAATCTCTCAGGTTGCACACAGATCAAAAGTTTCGCAGAGATTCCACCAAATATTGAGACACTGCATCTACAGGGGACTGGCATAATAGACTTGTCACTTTCCATTGTTAAGCCAAACTTCAGAGAGCTTAAGAATCTTTTAAAGGAAATCCCGGGTCTTTCAGGTGTCTCAAATCTTGAACAAAGTGATCTCGAACCTTTAACAAGTCGGATAAAAATGAGCACATCTAATCAATATCCTGGCAAGCTTGTCTGCTTGGAGCTGAAAGATTGTTCTCGTTTGCAAAGTCTGCCTAACATGGTTAGTTTAGAATTTCTCAATGTTCTTAATCTCTCTGGCTGCTTAGGACTCGAGACTATCCACGGTTTCCCACGCAACCTGAAAGAATTATATCTTGCTGGTACGGCAGTAAGAGAAGTGCCAAAACTTCCTCAAAGTCTAGAAGTTTTGAATGCTCATGGTTGTATCTCTCTGAAATCAATTCATTTAGACTTCCAGCAGCTTCCTATGCATTACACATTCAGTAATTGTTTTGATCTATCCCCACAAGTGGTCAAGGATTTTTTAGTGAAAGCATTGGCTAATCTAAAACACATGCCAAAAGACCTTCATCAGGTAATACTCTCCCTCACTTCTACTTCTCTCATCTACTCTCTCCTTCTCTTGCTTTATGTACACCCAGCCACATCCTTCTCATATCAAATCTGAATCATTTTACATTTTTGGAACAGGAACTTAACAAAACTCTGGCTTTCAGCTTCTGTGCGCCCTCACATGTGAATGACAATTCCATACTTGATCTGCAACCAGGATCTTCTGTAATGATGCAACTAGATCCTTCTTGGAGGAGCACGTTTGTGGGCTTCACTATGCTAGCTGAAGTTTCATTTTCAAAGGATTACTATGATGCTACTGGTTTTGGCATTAGTTGCGTTTGCAGATGGAAAAACAAGGAAGGCCACTTTAACAGATTAGAAAGAACTATTCATTATTGGGCTCCAGGGGAAGCTATTCCAAAAGTTGAAAAGGATCATATTTTTGTCTTCTCTGATGTGAAGTTGTTTGGTGAAACAAATAACCCTGATATCTTTGCTGATTTAGTTGTATTTGAATTCTTTCCTGTCAACAAGGAGAAGAAGCGTCTAGATTGCACAGTGACAAAATGTGGACTCAATGTAATTGCTTCTGCAACTCAAAATACAAGTCTCAAGATGATGAGTTCACCAGATTCTTCCTTGGATCCAATGGAGCTTTCTGGTAATAACGTTGAAGAAGAATTGAGAGTCAGCTATAGTGGTTTACAGGAGATAGACAAAGCTTTATTTCTTTACATAGCGTGTTTGTTCAATAATGAGGATGTTGATTTGGTGGCACCACTTATTACTAGCATTGACTTGGACATTAGCTCTGGGCTCAAGGTCTTAGCCAATAGCTCTCTCATACATGTATCTTCCAACGGACATATAGTGATGCATTCTCTACTACGAAACATGGGTAAAGAAATCCTCAGAGAATCCATATTACCTGGTCATTCGAAAGATTTGACCCAAGACTTTGAAAAGGTATCCATGGCTTCTTCTTTGTCTTGTAATTGGACACATGATGTTTTCACAAGCTTCAATGGGAAAGATGTCCACGAAAACTTCGTCAGCCATCTTCTTCAAGCGTTCAAAATCAAGGGAATCCTTACATTCATAGAAGATGAGTTAGGCAGAGGCCTGCAGATCAGCCTTCGGCTTGTACAAGCGATAAGACAGTCGAAGATCTCAATTGTCGTGTTTTCGAAAGACTATGCCTCTTCGAGCTGGAACCTGAATGAATTAGTGGAGATAGCAAATTGTAAGCAAGAGTTGGATCAAAAAGTGATACCAATTTTCTACGATGTGGATCCATCGGATGTTAGGGAACAGACGGGAGAATTTGGAAGCCGATTCGAACAAACTTGCAAGAACAAAACAGAGGATGAGAAACTACAATGGTGCCACGCTTTGACTCGCGTTGCAAACATACCCGGATACTTTTCTGAGAACTGGTACGTTACTTAAAGTTATTAATAATTGTCTTATCTTGAATGTCGCAAATAGTTTGCAAGAGTTGTGTATGCTAATTAAAAATAATCACACCAAAATATTTCTCAACTGTATGAAACTTTAACTTATCAACTGCTGCATCGTGCATTTATTATAAAAACTTTGTTTGGGCGGGAGCCACGTAGTATACATATATTAAATAAATGGTATGAAATAATAAGTGGTATGAGAAGTAAACTTTTACAATATAAAAGTAATAATTTTCTTCTGCTACCTGAAATATGAATATTGATAATGCACTTTTCTCATTGTAAGGCATAACGAAGAAGACACGATGGAAACCATTGCCACTGATGTTCTTAGAAGCCTGAATAGTACTGCATCAAAGGAATATGATGACTACTTAATCGGAATTGAAGATCATATTTCAAAAATGAATTCGTTGTTGTGCTTGGAATCGGAGGTAGTGAAGATGGTTGGAATTTGGGGCCCTTTAGGAATTGGTAAGAGTACCATCGCAAGAGTTCTATATAGCCAACTTGCTCGTCAATTCCGACGTAGCATATTTGTAAAAAGGAGTTACGTAGAGAACAGAATGGATAATTCTAGGAGAGACAAACTGAATGACTATGACACAAAATTGTGTTTGCAAACACAATTTCTATCTAGAATTTTAGGCCAGAAGTGCGTAAAGGTAGATCATGTAGGTATGGTAAAAGAAAGGCTAAAGGACCTGAAAGTTCTCATCGTTCTGGATCATGTGGACGATAAAGTGCTGCTAGATGCCTTGGTAGGACAAACTCAATGGTTTGGTTCAGGCAGCAGAATTATTGTTATTACACAAGATAAGGGACTTTTGAAGTCTCATGGGATTGACAATATTTACAAGGTGGATTTACCATCTAAAAAGCAAGCTCTTCAGATGTTCTGCCAGTTCGTTTTCCGGCAAACTTATCCATCCAATGGTTTTGCAGAACTCGCAGTTGAATTTGCAGAAACTGTTGGTAATCTTCCTTTGGGCCTCAGAGTTTTGGGTTCTTCTCTGAGAGGGAGAGACAAAACCCATTGGATGGTAATGTTGCCACAGATAAGAGAACGTTTGGATAGACAAATGGAGGAAATATTAAGAGTTGCATATGACAGGTTAAATGATCATGATAAATTCCTATTTCTTCACATCGCGTGTTTATTCAATTATGATACGGTTGAATATGTGACACGATTACTTGCAGACTGTGACTTCAATGTTGTGCTAGGCCTTACAAGCCTAGCTGAGAAGTCTCTCATACATATAACAGAACAAAGAAACATTACAATGTCCCTTTTGCAACAAATTAATGTTGGGCAGAGAAATCGTCTGGAAGGAGTCCTGGTATAATAAGCCTTGGAAAAGTCGGTTCTTGGTGGGTGCTCATGAAATTTGTGAAGTACTTAAGCATGGCACTGTAAGTTTTAGATGAATATTTCATTTGGTTACTTAGTGAACAGTAGTATTTTGTTAAAATAACCAAGTTAAGATGGATATTCTTTACAGGATACTAAAAGTGTTATAGGGATATCGTTGGACATATGTGAAATTGATGAAGCGATTATTTTTGGGAAGAGAGGGTTCAGTCGGATGAAAAACCTCCGGTTCTTGAAATTCTACACAAACGCGGAGAATAAAGAAGTCAAGAAAGAAATCAAGGTGCACTTAACTCATGAATTTGAGTTTCTGTGCCCTAAACTCAGATTACTGCATTGGGAGGCATTCCCAATGAAATGCATGCCTCCTAACTTTCACTTAACAAATCTTGTTGAACTTACAATGAAGTCTAGCAAGCTTGAGAAGCTGTGGGATGGAGCTCAGGTACGTGTTGTGATTAAACTTACCGCTAAACAAGGAAATCGTTTTTGATGGATGTATCAGAGTTTCTTCTAGTTTGTCTTCCATTTTTGATAGAAATATGTTGAAATCTAGTAAAACAAGAAAAAAATGAAATTACCAAGGTTAGATGACTGTCTTTACGGTTCTCTTTTATTCAGCCGCTTGGAAGTCTCAAGTGTATGAGTCTACGGGGTTCCCAAAGCTTAAAAGAATTCCCAGATCTTTCGTACGCCACCATTCTTGAGAAATTGGATCTTGGCGGTTGCATGAGTTTGGTGGAACTTCCTTCTTCTATAGGGAGTCTCCATGAATTGAGGGACTTGGACATGGAAGGTTGCATAAAACTCGAGGTTCTTCCAACCAGTATCAACCTGAAATCTCTCAATTGCCTCAATCTTAAGGGATGCTCACAGTTAAGAAGTTTTCCAGATATTTCAAGAAACATGTCAGTTCTCTATCTAGATGGAACTGCAATAGAGGAAATTCCTTTGTGGATCGAGAATATGTCTTGGCTCTCGTCCCTGTCAATGAATGGTTGCAACAAGTTAAAGAAGATCTCCCCAAATATTGCTAAACTGAAATTTCTTGTGGAGGTAGACTTTTCAAATTGCAGGGCACTGCCTAAAGATAGCTGGCAGCTTAGGAAACGTCCAGTTCTCTTATCAGAGTAAATATTCGGGTAACAGTTTCATGATACCTTCGGGCACAAGGAGTTTCATTCAAGTAAAAGATAAGATCCTCAAGATTTCATCACTGCTAGAGTTCCATGCATCAATCTTTATGCTAGCTCCCTTTACTTTCCACAGATGGCTCTCAGTTTTATAACGGCTTCAAAACGTAATCGTCAAGCGAGAAAAATCATCCTACAATGAGACTGATGGAATGTTTCCTGTTTCTTTACCTCAGAGCTCTCATTAACAAAACATCCTCTTGTTTTAAGGCTTTGCAATTTGGAAGAAATTATGCTAATGATTTACTGAAAACCCAGATTGTCATGGATCTATGAAGTAGAAAGAAACTGTTATTTTGATTTGACAGTACATTAGAGGAAGATAGTATGATATAAAGATGCTGATGCTGGTTTGACTTTGGATTGATTTGGATTGTGAACTTTATTATGTTTTTGCTCTCTTTTTGTTCTTGTGGAACACAAGCTACTATTATTACAGGATTTGGTTAACGCTTATAGCTAATGCTCGCTCGAATCTCAGAGCAGTAAGTCATGGGATCTATTGAATTTTGATGTAGTAACTCTAATATTTATGAATCTGGTTTGGCTTTGATACAATTCGTATTGTGAGTCTTGAAATTCTGTAAAATTTCTTAACAATGTTTCAGCCGTTTCTGTAGTATAAGTTTTTGATCTGTACATGTTGTCTATCCACTGCTACATTTCAGACATGAAAGTTAAAATTGTTTGCTTCACCACCAAAGTCATCGTCCTTCGTTGCTGTTGCATTTACATTTTTGCAATTACAAAGTAAAAAAAAACAATTTTCTCTCATAAAGGGACCCAAAAATCTACTTCCACCTTGTCTGACTTCCTCTGTCGTTGGGTTTGCATCAACGTTTGCATCCCAAGAACCATTAATCAGTCACAAACCATTGAACTTGCATCACCATTTGAAAACGTTAGTAGATGTAATTGTGCGTTGCTCATCACCTGCCTCGGATAAACCTCCAACATTGCAGTGAAAGAAGCTAGAAGAGTACGTTGCAACAACATCGTTGAATTCACCATGAGGTCGTTGTTTTGGATTTTGTAGTCTTGAAACGAGACAATATCAGATAGAGCAACTTCAACAAGTCCACTTTCACTCCAATGTTAACACAATCATCATGGGCGAAAGATGACCATTTCAGAGAGAGAACTGTGAATAAAATTTTCTTCATTCAACCGAAAAAGAGTCTTACAGAGAGACTAAATACCGGACAGATTATCAAACAAGAATCACAAACTATTTTAAAGCAGAAACAGAATATTAAGGTCTCTTATAAAAGATTACCTTCCTGATCTATAACGTGAAAGGGTGTCCGCGAACGCTTAATTAAAAAAAAAAAGAAAAAGAAAATGTAGGCAGGGGAAGCTCTGATCTAATCTTCGATGTCCCTTTCTGCATTTGAGTTCTTCTTTTACTATGAAGATGCAAAGGGTTCATTGAATGATTTATTTCACCAATGTAATCTGTTGATACACAGTTCTGTTAATTTGTTTTCTCCTCTGAAATTTCCAGGCCTTTGAGTTGAATCACATCTTTACTCATGCTGGATTTCTTCATCACGACTTCAAGTTTTCTGTAAGAATGCTGGCTGAATTTATCTTTCCTTTTTGGAGTTACACTTGCAAAGCAGTTTGATTATCAACTCTTCCTGATTTTTGCTTCTTCTTTGTCCGTCCATCATCACTTCTTGACTTTTTCTTTTTCTTTACCTTTCCATCAACCACTTCTGAAGTTTTTCGACAGCTCTTTTCAACAGGCATATCATACTTTGCTTTCTTTTTCTTTACTCTTCCATCAACCCCTTCTGAATTTTCTTGAAAGCTCTTTTCAACAGGCATATCGTACTTTGCTTCATGAGAACTATTTTTGTTTTTATCCTTTGCATACACCAAACTTAAACCGCACTTCAACACCTTGAATTTTCCTTTCTCACTTGTACCGCCTGTCACAGTGAATTTAAGGGAGGCTTCGGTAGGATTGCATTTATCTGAGTTACCGTCTTCAGTACAGTTTATAGTATGTGGAAAACTGGTGTAGCCAATAAAGACATGGTCTGACTCAATCTTGTCTTTCCCGTCTCCATGTCTGGTCCAACTTCCTACTGGACAAGTAAATGGGACCCAAGACTTGTCTTCATCTTTTACTTTAAAGGTGCATGTCACTGACAAGTGGCTGATTTGATCTTGGTGGTCAAGACATGAGACTACAGCACATAGAGCTATGCCGGCAAACCTCTTATCATGCCAATGTGGGAGAAGTTTTACTTCTAACTCAGATCCAACTGTGTCATGACAAAACCAAGAAGGCACTTCACAACCAGGAAAGCAGGTGCTGAACAAAGCCTCTGAAACAAGACCCTGCAAAGTTAAAATAAGATAAATCGTAAAATTTCATGGTTTCTTTGAAATACAAGAATTTGAGAGAAGGGTACTAGAGAGGGGGCAACGAGATAGAGACAGGTATAGAGATATACCCCATTGTAGCGTTTGCGAGCATATGACAGCAATTGGCATTTTCTTTGGGCATATGATGTGATTTCCTCCTTTGCCTCTTGTTCCAGGTTCTCACAGTTGGTGAAAATGAAAGTGGAATGGTTCTGCTCAGTTGGCATGATACGGGCCAGAGGCTTTGAAACTGTCTTCAGCGAACTACAGCCATGTGCATTTAAGCACTGGAGATTTGGTGGAAACTCTGGAACAGATGTTAGACTCGTACAATACATCAAATCCAGCCATTTTAGTTGAGAAAGTTGACTGATGCCAGCAGGAAGGCGGCTGATCTTAGCATTTCTGCTTAAGCACAAATACTGCAGTGATGGTAATTGTGGCATCACTTCTATGGCTGTCCCATCCAAAAGTAAAATGTTTAAAGAGCTCATTTTGATTTCTGGGAAAATCTTGAGATTTAAACAATCAGAGAGTATCAGTTCCTGAAGAGCTTTCAGCTCACCAACACGGGCTGAGATTTCCTCCAGCATTTTGCAGTCTTTCATATTCAATACGATAAGTCTCTGGAGCTTCTCCATGTTCGCAGGAAGCTGACTTATAGCTGTTCCATCTATGTATAGAGTTTCTAGATTTTCTGAAATCAACGGGAATTCCTTAAAATTTGAGCAGCCGCTGAGAGTAAGTGTTTTCAGAGAAATCAAATTCATCTCTGGAAGAGATTCAAGACTTGTGCACCCTTTCAGATTCAGGAAAGCAAGCATTTTCATTTTTTCCATATCATGTGGCAACGTTTTCAGTGTGGTGCAACCTTCAAGGTTTAATCTTTGAAGCTTTTCAGCTTTTGATAACCCTGACAAGTCACTCAACTTACTTGAGTGATTGAGATCGACCCACTTTAAGAATGGTGTATCCTATAACAGAAAAAGAAAAACAAAACATTTAACCACCGGAAAAAAAAAAACTATCCAGGTAAATTCAACCAGTCACAAAAGCAATCAAAAGAGTATTCAGAAACACACCTTAACACCCTCCCAGAGTTGTTCAATTTTGCTGTAGGGTAGCCTAAGGTCGACGAGATTTGTCGGCTCAAAATCATTTGGGAGTTTCTCCAATGGGAATTTCAGCCAGTGGAGGCACCGAACTTCTTTCAATGGTAGCTTAAGTCCATCAGGGAGGTTTATCTTATTGTTGGTTTTACATTCCTGAGGACAATGGGAATTGTAGAACCTGAGATACCGGAGATTACCCATATTTATGAAGTGGTCGCGGTCTAAGCTCGTTTCGTCTTTCACTTCAGATAAGTCTAGGAAAATACCTCTGATATTTGCAGCTTTCTAATAACCAATAAAAAAACACGACATCAGTAAATAGAAAACAAATTTAAGCTTTTACCAATAAAAGTCTAGATGAACTTCAAGTCTCACCATTTTATTTTGCAGTACATTAATTACGCCTCCCTTGATTATGTCTTGATGGAGCCATAGCCTCCGTTGTCCGCTACCCTCTTGAGTGGATGCTTTAAGATCAAGTTCCCTTGAAAAAGTATACAATAGATCATGCATCTCCACTCGGCCGTCACAAGTATTAATCAGGAACTTATTTGTGAGAGCTTTTACTGCACTCATTGCTTCAGAAGATCCGGGGTCAGAAGAAGCCAGTAAACTTTCTACATAATCCTTGTCCTGTGATCTGAAACAGGCTATGTCTAGAAATACATCTTTCTGCTCTGAATTCAATTCATCATAACTCACTTGAAAGACACTTCCGATGTTAGGGCTGGGACTCTGTACTAGTTTCTTCAGTTTCGATTTCCAATGATCAATATTTTTCTTATTAAGCTCTCCACCCAATAATTTGAGGGCTAGTGGATGGCCTCTGGCGTAATGTACAAACTCTTCTGATAGCTTCATAAAATCTTCCTTGGGAGGGCAGGCTTGATCACCAAAAAAGGCATGATACTGAAAAAGGTGTAAGCTATCTCTGTGGTTCAAATTTTGAACCATGTAAGTATCATCAACCAGACCATTTGTTAACGACATGTCGCTTGTTGCAATAATAACCCTGCTTCCCTCCTTGCCCTCCTTAATCCAGTCAAGTATCCCACAAAGAGCATCTAACTGTTCCCTTTTACTAATATCGTCAAGAACTACAAGAATTTTGCGTTCATGCAGTTGACTGTATGGATCTTTGACATTGCCTAAGTGGGGATCGTTCAACTTTGATAACTCACTTAAGAGCATTTGAGGCAAGCAATCCAACTCCAAGTGCTTTAACTTTACACGGATTTGATTGATTAACGCGTGCCTCGAAAACTTACCCTGCCACTTCTTGTAGAACTCTTTCAAAAGTGTGGTTTTACCAATTCCAGGCATCCCAACAACTCCAATGATACGAGTTCCCTTGTATTTATCAAGGTCCAACTTCTCTTCCAATTCCTTTAGGCGTTGTTTGTTTCCAAAAGTCTTGTCCTTTTCGCCTCCCGAGGAAGTTTCAGCATTGCTATTTCCTAAAGGATCCACGGCAGTATTTTGGCTTCCCTCCAATGAAATCTTGTTCAGCACTGTCTTAACAGCCTTCACAATTTCATTTACTTTCTCGCTCTCGTTGCTGCAATATCAAGAAGTGTTCATAAATCTATCTACAATTGTAATCACTACTGTGTAGAGATCACTGACTAAAAAAAAATGGGTGTATACCTTTTCTTGTCAATGATAATTCCCATTATATCAGGAATCGAATTAAAAGATTCCTTCCACTTCTTCTTCCTCTCATCACCCTTAGCCAAACTCCTAAATTTATCACCGAACTCTCCTTTCAAATCTCTAACAGTGGATGGCTCTAGCTTGTAGAAGATTGGAATCGTTACGAGTGTTCCTTCATCTGTACAATCTTTGATCTTCTCCAGCTCTCTCACGCACCAGAATGACTCGGTGTAGTTCCCGGAGAAGATAGTCAAAGCGATTCTCGATTCCTCAATCCTCTTCATTAGTACATCTAGAGGTTGACCTCTATCTTCAAAGTTGTCGATGAAGACGTTAACGTTGTTCAATTTCAAGGCAGTGACGAGATGGCTAACGAACTTCAGGCGCAAATCTGCACCACGGAAACTGATGAACACTTGCTGTGTCTCCATGGCAGAGAAGACTTTTTTTTTTCTTTTTTTTTTTCGGTGTACTTACAATTGCAAGTTCAGTAGCAAATTAGCAAAAGGATGTGTACACTGATTGTTTAGTTTTTTTCTTTTTTTTTTCGATTGTTATTTGTTTTTTTTACATTATTGATTGTTTTTTTTTTTTGGAGTCAATAATTAATACATGTATATTCTGCTTTATTGGAATCGGACAGTTGAACGGTAGAGATCCACGAGGCGGAGACTTTTCAAGTCTTCCGTGGGCGGAGACTTTTCAAGTCTTCCATTTATATTATTTTAATTATTTTAATACTTTTTAATATAATTTAAATTTTAAATTATAAAAATATTTGAAAAACATTTTAGTTTAGTTAATGGTTAAATTTTTGTGATTTTTCCATTGGATTTTAATTGCAATAGGTTATACTACTACACAAATTAAAATTTGTGCTATAAATCTTCTCGATCTAATATATGTAAAAAAAAAAGAAATAGAAAATTAAAAAACTAATCACAAACCAACTATAAAGTTTTAAGAACCAGTTCTCCTTAATTAGATGCATTCTTACACAGTTACACATATTCTTATGGTTTAATATTTAGCAATTCATCCTATTCCATCCTGATTTTAGTTTAACCAAAATGTAATTTATTTTTAGAATTTTGTTTACAAATAATAATATTCAAAGTACATGTTTAAAATATAATTCAAATAATAGATGTCAAAAGAAAATATAATTCAAATAATATTAGATTTCAAATTATTAATGTTTTTAAAGTTAAATTATTAAATGATATATTTTGGAAAAATTGTCTAATAGTAAAAGAAATTGAAAACAGTAATTTTGTTTTTAAATTAAAAATATCGTTTGGTCTCAAGTGGACAACCTCTGAGATTTGAGTCGTCGACAAACAAAATTCCAGCAAAGTCTTAGATTTCTTCTAAGTGCTGAGGTGCGAAATCATGACCGATTGTGAAAAGGCTGTGCAATTCGTTTGCATCAGCTGCGTAGAAGAGGTACGGTACTCTTTCGTGAGTCACCTCTCCGGAGCTCTCCGCCGGAAAGGCATCAAGGATGTGGTTGTAGACGTAGATAGCGATAATCCGCTTTCTAAGGAGTCGCAGGAGAAGATCGAGAAAGCTAGGGTTTCTGTGATGGTTTTACCCGGCGACTGTGTGCCCACCAGAGTATGCCTTGACAACTTCGTGATGGTTCGCGATTACCATAAGAACAAGGATCAGGTGGTGGTTCCAGTGTTGTACGGTGACATTCCATTACAAAACGAATGGTTTAGGGCGCTGGATTTAGGAGGCTTTTCACCAATTCACCAATCCAGGTATTAGCTTTGTTATTCAATTTATTCACAACATCCTTTAAAATTAAGCTTATTCACTTATGAGATTAACCAAGATTTCTCAAACCATACTGTGGATAAGGTTAGGTATAAAAATATTTCTAGGTAAAAGCTGAAAATCTGAATTGTCATTGCAAATTTTTCTCTACTTATAGTTAATCCTTTCATTTCGTCATGTTGAAAATTGGCAAAAAATTTCTTTTATGTAATGTTCCCATAAAGTGCATTTCTTTATTACTTGAGCATATATGGCGCAGGGAGGAATGCAGTGACTCCAAACTTGTAGAAGAGATTGTGAGAGATGTGTACGAGAAGCTCTTTTATATGGAGCGAATTGGAATCTATGCAAAGCTTCTGGAGATAGAAAAGATGGTTTCCAAGCAACCCTTGGGCATCCGCCGTGTTGGTATTTGGGGTATGCCTGGCATAGGCAAGACGACACTTGCTAAAGCTGTCTTTGATCAAATTTCTAGCGAATTTGATGCTTGTTGTTTTATTGAAGACTATGAAAAAAGTATTCATGAGAAGGGACTTTATCGGTTGCTGGAGGAACGATTTTTGAAAGAAATGCCTGGCACTGGCAATAATACCATTACGAAGCTTAGCTTGCTCAGAGACCAATTGAACAGTAAGAGAATTCTTGTTGTTCTTGATGACGTGCGGAATGCTCTGGTTGCAGAGTCTTTTCTTGAAGGGTTTGAGTGGTGGGGTCTCGAAAGCCTGATCATCATAACCTCAAGAGATAAACAGGTGTTCTCCCTTTGCCGGATCAATCAAGTATACGAGGTTCAGGGTTTAAATGAGAAAGATGCTCTTCAACTCTTCTTGCTGTGTGCTTCTATAAAGGATATAGATGAGCAGAGTCACCACGAACTGTCAATGGAAGTAATTAAATATGCTGATGGAAACCCGTTAGCTCTCAGTATTTATGGCAGAGAGCTGAAGGGTCAGAGAGGACCGTCAGAGATGATGACTGCATTCCTAAAACTCAAACAGTGTCCTCCGTTCGAGATTGTTGATGCAATCAAGGGCAGCTATGACACACTTAGTAACAGCGAGAAGAACATTTTTCTGGACATAGCTTGTTTCTTCCAGGGAGAAAATGTCGACTATGCCATGCGATTACTTGAAGGTTGTGGTTTCTTTCCAAGCGTTGGAATCGACGTTCTTGTTGAGAAGTGTTTGGTGATTATTTCAGAAAACCGAGTTCAAATGCATAATCTGATCCAGGAATTTGGCCGAGAAATAATTAATGGAGACACAGCACAGATCGAGTGGCGCAGCAGACTGTGGGAACCTTGGAGGATCAAAATTTTATTCGAAGATGACGGACAGAAAGCAAATGGTGAACATATTACAACTTTCAAACGTGGTCAGGTCTGTTATCTTTAGATAGTTTTATATTTAACCTACTTTATGAGCCAATATCCTAATATAATCCACTTCCAATACTCTTTCAGGTTCCTGAAGAGATCGAAGGCATGTTTCTGGACACATTAAACCTGAGTTTTGATATCAAGCCTACTGCCTTTTTGAATATGTTGAACCTTAGATTGCTGAAGATTTACTGTTCTAATCCTGAAATCCATCCTGTAATCAATTTCTCAAAAGGCTTTCTTCATTCTCTTCCTAATGAGCTAAGACTCCTCCATTGGGAGAACTATCCTCTGCAATCTTTGCCTCAAAAATTTGATCCTCTGCACCTTGTTGAAATCAACATGCCGTACAGTCAACTTCAGAAACTTTGGGGTGGAACCAAGGTAGGCAAACTCAAATATGCGTCTTACACCCTTATATATACTTGACAGGTTTTTTGATTATTTTTTGGCATTTTTTTATTTTCTCAGAACCTGGAGATGTTGAGTACGATCAGGCTTTGTCATTCCCAGCAACTAGTTGATATTGAAATTGTTTCAGAAGCTCAAAATCTTGAGGTAATTGATCTCCAAGGTTGTATGAGACTGCAGAGTTTTCCAGCTATAGGTCAATTGCTGCATCTGCGAGTTTTAAATCTCTCAGGTTGCACAGAGATCAAAATTTTACCAGAGATTCCACCAAATATTGAGATGTTGCATCTACAGGGGGTTGGTATAATAGAATTACCACTTTCCACTGCTAAGCCAAACTACAGAGAGCTTTTGAATCTTCTAGCTGAAATCCCGGGTCTTTCAGGTGTCTCAAACCTTGAGCAAAGTGATCTCAAATCTTTAACAAGTCTGATGAAAATGAGCTCATCTAATCAAGATCTTGGCAAGCTTATTTGCCTGGATCTGAAAGATTGTTCTCGTTTGCGAAGTCTGCCGGACATGGTTAATTTAGAACTTCTCAGAGTGCTTGATCTTTCTGGTTGTTCAGAGCTCATGACTATTCAGGGCTTCCCACGGAACCTGAAAGAGTTATATCTTGCTGGCACTGCAGTAAGAGAAGTGCCACAACTTCCTCAAGGTCTAGAACTCTTTAATGCACATGGTTGTGCCTCGCTCAAATCAATACGTTTGGACTTTGAGAAGCTTCCTGTGCATTACACATTTAGTAATTGTTTTGATCTCTCTCCGCAAGTGGTCAACGATTTTTTAATGAAAGCGCTGGCTAATGCAAAACTCATACCAAGAGAGGTTCAGCAGGTAATATTACATCCTTGTCCCAATACCTCTCCATCCTTCCGCTCTCCCTTTCTCCAGCCACGTCAATCTCATGTCATATCTGACTTATCTTGTATTATTGCAACAGGAACTCAACAAAGCTTTGGCTTTCAGCTTCTGTGGGCCCTCACCTCCGAATCAAAATTCCGCGCTTGATCTCCAACCAGGATCTTCTGTAGTGGCACGGGTAAATTCTTCTTGGAGGAACACGCTTGTGGGATTTGCTATGCTGGTGGAGGTTGCATTTTCGGAGGATTACTGTGATACTACTGGTTTTGGCATTAGATGTGTTTGCAGATGGAAAACCACGGAAGGCCACTCTCAGAGGATTGAAAGAAATTTGCAATGTTGGGCTCCTGGGAAAGCTGTCCCAAAAGTTAAAAAAGATCATACGTTTATCTTCGTTGATGTCAACATGCTTCAAAGTACTGATGAAGGAAATGACCCCAATATCTGGGCTGGTTTAGTTGGTTTTGAGTTCTTTCCTGCCAGCAAACAGATGAAGCCTCTAGATGATAGTTGCAAAGTAACAAGATGTGGAGTCCGTGTAATAAATGCTGCAACTGGCTATACAAGTCTTGAGGATATATCACTAGTTTTGTCCTTAGATCCCATGGAGGTTTCTGGTAATGAAGTTGAAGAAGTATTGAGAGTCAGCTATAATGGTTTACCAGAGATGAATAAAGTTCTGTTTCTATACATAGCGTGTTTGTTCAATGACGAGGATTTTGATTTGATGGCACCACTTATTGCCAGGAATATTGACTTGGATGTTAGTTCTGGGCTCAAAGTCTTAGCCGATAGGTCTCTCATACGTATATCATCCAATGGGGAAATAGGGATGCCTTTGTTTTTACGACGAATGAGTAAAGATATCCTCCGTAGACACTCCATGCTGCCAGGTAGTTCAAAGAGGTCTGAGAGATTGGTCGACAATTATCTGAGTTACGTGCCAAAAAAGTAAGTTCTCTATTAATATCAAGTTTATATAAACCAGTAGACTTGTCTGTGTTTTCTCGTCATTGGGATAGTACATAACTAGTATTGAGCCCGTGCTTATGCACGGACCAAATCTATAACAATTATTGTAGATAAATATTCATAATCTAAAATTTTTTAAAAATCAACAATAATATTCAGAATATGAAAAATATGAAAATAGTTTTGTTCAAATCTATCAATTATATGACATTATTTTTTTTTCAAATCTCAAGGGTTTGTTTACAGATTTGGTTTTAAAAATATCTAATACGTGAAGGATTTATTTATAAAAAAAAAAACTTTTTAACTGTTTTTAGTTGGAACTTGGAAGGATTTTCAAATCTCAAATAAATGTTTTTACTTTCGTATAAAACAAAACACAAAGATAACAAAATAAATTAGATTAAAACCCTTCTTTATGTGTGATCTAAAGGCAATATGTAATTGTTCACCACACATATTATTGGCCATTTTTTCTTCTTTTAAACCTACATTTCTTTGATTGAGAAACTGAAAAATGATCGTTGGCAAAAAAAAAAAAAAAAATAAGTAGAGTTACTAAGGAAACCAAAGAATGAAAAAAATAGAGTAGAAAGTAGAAGAACAAAATTACCTTTTGTCTTCTGATTTCTTGAGAGAAAAAAATCTTGTCAAATATTGGGATCTATAACATTCAGGAGTAACTTTTGGATGCTTAAAAAACCAGGAAGAAAAAACACAGAGGTAGATGACGAATAAAGTGAGATTATCCTATTATGATTTTGAAAATAAAAATGTTTTAGGCGAATAGAAATATAGAAAAAGTGGAGATTGTGGGAGTTAAAAGGGGGACAATGGTTTATGATTAACAAAAAATCAAAAGAAATCTAAGAAAAAGATTTTACGGAAGGTTTTAAATAAAAATGTTTTACAAAAGAAATAAATGTAGAAAATTTGTAGAATTGACAGCTGATTTAGTATAGATCACCATAATTTTTTAAATAAAGAATTAAATAATTTTGGTAATTTTTAAGAATGCAATCATAGCTGAAAAGTCAAACCGAACTCATCATGTCTCACACTAACACTGATCACAAAACTAGCTTTAGAATTACAACATATATACACGTATTCTTACATGGGGTTCAATATATAAATGATATATCTTGACGATGGATGCAGGAAGAGAAAGTCAGTGGCAAAGTCAGTGGTTTGTATACCGGCTCCAAGCGCCATGAATAGCCTGCCCTCTGGAATAATTGTTCCGTCTGATGATCTATATGATTGGCGAAAATACGGTCAAAAAGAAATCCTAGGTCATCGTTTTCCTAGGTACGTGTATATATTTATATATATTCACATATACATTTGTTCATTTATTTCTATACATATAACAAACATGAGATATAGATATAAGTTCTTTCAATGGGAAAGTTTTGTAGCAACTGGAAAAAGTGAATTTTATTAAGAATTAAAAAGAAGTTTTATTCTTTTGATTAATTATTAAAAGTAAAGTCACATTAAGTAGAATCTGCAGCTTTGCTTTTTCCCGCTACAAACAATATTGCAGATAAAGAGTATAAAGTTCATTCAGTTTTCTACGGCGCACATTAAGCCTGTATATTTTTTATTGTGGCGTTTGATGCAAAATTATCTTATATTCATAATATTCCATGAGAAGAGCTAGAATATCATAGATTTTTTTTTCTTTAATCCCCCGTTCCATCTGTGAGCGTCTAAGCGATCAAATGGGTTGTCACTTCTTGTCTTTGGTGGTTACTTGAAGAATTCATTTTTTGTTCCTCAGGGAATACTACAGATGTAGCTTGAAAGCCTCCAATGATTGTCCAGCTAGGAAACATACCCAACGTAGCAGCACCGATCCAAACATGATAGTCATTACCTACTACTCGATGCATAACCATCCATGGCCTACTCAACGCAATGCTCTCACTGGTTCCTCTTCCTGTTTTTCAAACCCTTCTTCTAAATCCTCAGCCGTAACTACTTCTGCCTCATCTACTGTCTATCAAAACAAAGACGAACCCCATGAATCCAACTTCATTTCGTTCACTTTGCCTTCTTATGTTCCTGCCGTCTTTAAGGAGGAGGATGTGGTGGAGCGTCAGGACAATTTGGAGTTTGATGGGTATCATTCACAGTTTCAACATCCAGATCCGGTGGTTTTCTTGGAGGATAGTGAGGAAGATTCTGATCCGACTATGTTGCTCTCTCACAATAGCGGTGGAGGCAACATAGAGAACAATGCAACAAGTTCCGACGTTTTTAGCGATGTCATTGATGACGACTACTCAAGTTTTATACCACCGGAGAACAAATCTAATAGACGTTATGTTTAATATTACTAGTGGTGCAATTGACAATGCTTGTAGCGCAATAGTGGACCATGGCCAGTTTTGCTGCCAAAAGCAGCTAATTGGTGGACATTTCAGTGTCACTAAAAGTGTTTTGACGGCATTGTTCTTCAAAGAAGAGTCTTGAATCTCTGATCAAGTTTTCATCGTTTGGAAACTTTGAGAGTTATATAGCGCTTGATGTGCATTTCTTTATATAGTGCTTCTTGTGAATTTTTTTTTTTTTTTTAACTTACTGTTTTAACCCTTCTCAGGATAGGGAAAAACGTCACAGGTATTTTACTGGACTTATCTGAACCAACTGTTAAGCTGACATTAAATCCTAAATTCTTCAATGAGCTGTGTAATCTGCGGTATCTAAAAATCTACAGCTCCCAATGTTCTCGAGATTGTGATGCGTATTGCCAATTGAACTTTCCAGATGGACTTAACTGCTCACTGGAAACTGTCCGGTATCTCCACTGGCTACAATTCCCTTCGGAGAATCTTCCAACAGAGTTCAACCCACAAAATCTTATTGAACTCGATCAGCTTACCATACAGCAAGATAGAACTACTTTGGGAGAACGTTAAGGTGTACTTTAGCAGCCTTTTGTCTAGTCAGTTTCTTTTCCTTTGTTTTTGACTAATGGTTGAATCCGTTTTCGTTCACAGGATACATCAAAACTAAAGTGGGTCGATCTGAGTCACTCACGTGAACTGTACAAAATCTCCGGGTTACTAGGGGCTCAAAATCTTCAAAGACTGAATCTTGAAGGCTGCACAAACTTGAAAATGTTGCCACAAGGATTGCAAGAGATGAAAAAGTTTGGCTTACCTGAACTTGAGAGGATGCACGAACCTTTCCTCTTTTACAGAGTTGAAGTTAAGTTCCCTGAAAATTCTCATCTTGAGCTACTGCTCAAAGCTTAGACAATTTGAGGTCATTTCAGAAAATTTAGAAGCTCTAATTTGGAAGGCACATCAACAAAAAGTTTTTCTATTTCCATTGCGGGCTTCCAAAAACTTATTCTTTTGAATATGAAAGACTGCAAAGCGTTGAAGAGTCTACCCAATTGTTTTGGAAAGCTGAAAGCTCTTGACGAGCTCATACTCTCTGGCTGTTCAAAGCTCAAGAGTTTCCCAGAATTAGGGGAGAACATGGAATCTTTGAAGATATTGCTGTTTGATGGAACAGCAATGGAAGAGATGCCAAGGTTATGGCATTGCACTGAGTCTGAAGGCCAAAGTTATGCAGATATGCCAATTCAGTTACATCAAAGTCTGAGTAAAAGTCCAGTTGGTAGTTATGGTCTATCATCCTCATTGATATCGTTAAGCTTAAGTGGGAATGATTTCGAGAGCTTGCAAGCTAACATCAGCAAGCTTTATCTTCTGAAATGGCTTGATTTGAAGAAGTGCAAGAAGCTCAAATCTCTTCCGGTGCTTCCACCAAATCTTAAGTGCTTAGACGCACATGGCTGTAATTCATTAGAAAAAGTTGCAAGCCCACTAGCTCTTCTCGTGGCGACAGGACAAATCCACTGCAGATTCATTTTCACTAATTGCAACAAATTGGATGAAGCTACCAAAAGTAGCATAGTATCTTACACACATAGGAAAGGTCAGTTGATTTCAGATGCTCATAATCACTACAATGGGGTACGTATCACTTATTTCTATCAAAAAATTTACACTCTTGGTATCAACATACATAGATTTATGACCATGTTTTGTATCACTTTGTAGGGCATTGTTTTGAGTCTTTGGTCGGTACTTGTTTTCCTGGATGTGAAGTACCTGCATTGTTTGATTATCAAGCCTTTGGATCACTGTTACAGCTGCAACTACCTCGGCACTGGTGTGACAATGAGCTTTTTGGGATATCTCTGTGCGCTGTCATTCTGTTTCCAGACAACCAACAACGAAACAACCGTTTCTCGGTGAAATGCATTTGCAAGTTCGAAAGTGAAGATGGGGTTTGCATCAGCTTTAGTTCCATTGTTGGTGGTTGGAATGAACCAGGCAATGAGCCGCGCAAGATCGAGTCAGCTCATGTCTTTATTGGTTACACTAGTTGGGTCGATATCAGCAAACGTCACAAGGAAGTTCATGGGAACAAAGGGGAAGGATGTATTCCTTCTAAGGTTTCACTCAAATTCGAGGTGACTGATGGTTCGACTAATGAAGTTAAATGCGAGGTGCCTAAATGTGGGTTTACTTTCGTGTATACACCAAATGATATTGATGAAATCGCTCCAGGGAAGAACAAGGATGAGTTAAGTGATGCAAATTCTAACAAATTTTCAAGAATGGATTATAATTTGACTGATTTCGATTAGGGAAGTAGAATCAGGTGTGTGTGTGTGTTTTTTTTCTTTTTTCTTTTAAGTAGAATCAGGTTGACTTCGGGTCAAAAGGGTTATCCGGTCAAGCAAGATTAAAACCTGGTTCAGCTCAATGGGTTTCGAGTTTGGCTGCAGAATTAAAGAGAATAAAAAGGTTTGAGGCAGAGCAAAACCAGAGGCCCCCTTAGGCTAAAGATGAAGAAGAAGAAAAGAGAAAAAGTTGTTATTTCTGTTGCAACCAAAACAGAGCATAAAAGGGTCGGCGCTTTTCTTCATCACTTGCTTCATCTTCTTCATTATTTATTCTTAGCAGTTTCAGTCTCGAGCTTTGATGTACAAGTAGAACCTGTAATAGAGAGAAAAGAGAGAGAGCAGTAGCTTTTATAAAATCTTTACCTAATTCTAGTGGATTTGCCTGTGGTTCACGGGTAACTCGTCATAGATCTCGCAGCAAACTCGCAGGCAGGAGAGACCTTGAGTCCAGGCCGTTGCATCACCCTCACCTCGTTGAATACGAGGCTTTAAATTTCAGTACCATAGCTATTTCTAAATGTTACTCTTCCTCAACTCTTTTTCTTGCATGCCTCCAATAAACCTCAAACATTGCAGTTAAAGAAGCAAAGGACGTTCTGACAAACACTGTTGAATTCTCATATGCATTTCACCGTGAGGTTGTTGTTTGGATTTCATAGTCATGAAACGAGACAAAGCACATAGAACAATTCTAACAAACACATAATTCCATTACAAACAAAAGCCATACCCAAATTCTCTCCAATAAATAAAACACAGCTATATCATCTTTACCTGGAAAGAGAGCTTGAGAACTGAAAGGTGACAGTCAAGCTACACATCAAACGACAACGGCAGTACTCAATAAAATGAGTGGGGTTAACACAATCTTCATGCACGAAAGATCACCATTTCAGATTATCAATGTGATAAAGAATTAGAAAAACAATTTTCTTCATTCAACTGAAAAAGAGTCTTACAGAGAGCTTAAATACTAGAGTCATACCTGAAAGATAACCAAAGAAGAGCCAGAGATTATTTTAAACAAGAAACAGCAAAGCAAGGTCTCTAATAAAAGATTACCTTTCTACTCTATAACTTGACAGGGGGTCCTGTGAACAATGAATCCAAAGAAAGATCAAACGATGGCTGATAGGTCAACAAAGACTGAAATCAGCGTAAGCTCTAATCTGCTTATTATGAAGATCAAAAGGGTACAGTGAACGATTTGCTTCACCAATGCAATCTGTATCCCTATCTCTGGTTGTCCTCGGAAATTTCCAGGCCTAGTTGAATCACAACTTTACTCATGCTGGATTTCTTCATCACGACTTGGAGTTTTGTGTAAGAATGTTCTTCTTTCCTTCTTGAAGTTATACTTGCATGACAGTTTGGAATGTTTGATTAACACGGGATATTATCATCTCTTTCTGATTTGCGCTTCTTGTTTGGCTTTCCATCATCACTTATTGTTTTTTTCTTTTTCTTTCCTCCTCCATTAACCCCTTCTGAAGTTTCTTGAACGCTCTTTTCAACAAGCATATCGTACTTTGCTTCATGAGAACTGTGTTTGTTCTTATCCCTTGCATACACCAAACTTAAACCGCACTTCAACACCTCGAATTTTTCTTTCTCACTTGTACTACCTGTCACAGTAAATTTTAGGGAGGCTTCGGTAGGATTGCATCTATCCGAGTTACCATCTTCAGGACACTTTATAGTATGTGGGCAACTGGTGTAGCCAATAAAGACATGGTCTGACTTAATCTCGTCTTTCCTGTCTTCAAGTCTGGCCCCTTTTCCGTCTTCATGTCTGGTCCAACTTCCTGCTGGACAAGTAAAAGGGATCCAAGACTTGTCTTCATCTTTCACTTTAAAGGTACATGTCACTGACAAGCGGCTAATTTGATCTTGACGGTCAAGACATGACACTACAGCACAGAGAGCTATGCCAGCAAGCTTCTTGTCATGCCAATGAGGGAGGAGTTTTACTTCAAGCTCAGATCCAACTGTTTCATGACAAAACCAAGAAGGCACTTCACATCCAGGAAAGTAAGTGCTGAACAAAGACTCTGTTACAAGACCCTGCAAAGTTAAAATAAGGAAAATCATAAAACTGCAGAATTTCTTTGAAAATACATTAATTTGAGGGAGGGATACAGAGAGCAACAAAGAGATAGAGACAGGTATAAAGAGATACCCCATTGTAGCGTTTACGAGCATATGACAGCAGCTGGCATTTCCTTTGAGCATACGATATGATTTCCTCCTTTGCTGCTTGTTCCAGGTTCTTACAGTTGGTGAAAATGAAAGTGGAATGGTTCTGCTCAGTTGGCATAATACGGGCCAAAGGCTTTGAAACTGTCCTCAGCGAACTACAGCCATGTGCATCTAAGCACTGAAGATTTGGAGGAAACTCTGGAACAGAAGCAAGACTCGTACAATACTTCAAATCCAGCCATTTTAGTTGAGAAAGTTGACTGATGCCAGCAGGAAGGCAGCTGATCTTAGCATTTCTGCTTAAGCACAAATACTGCAGTGACGGTAATTGTGGCATCGCTTCTATGGCTGTCCCATCCAAAAGTAAAATGTTTAAAGAGCTCATTTTGATTTCTGGGAAAATCTTGAGATTTAAACAATCAGAGAGTATCAGTTCTTGAAGAGCTTTCAGCTCAGCAACCCGGTCTGGAATTTCCTCCAGAAATTTGCAGTTTTTCATATTCAATACGACAAGTCTCTGGAGCTTCTCCATGTTGGTAGGAAGCTGACTTATAGCTGTGCCATCTAAGTATAGAGTTTCAATATTTTCTGAAACCGATGGAAATTTTTTAAAATTTGAGCAGCCACTGAGAGTCAGAGTTTTTAGAGAAATTAAACTCATCTTTGGTAGAGATTCGAGACTTCTGCACCCTTTCAGATTCAGGAAAGCAAGCCTTTTCATTTTTCTCATACCACGCGGCAACGTTTTTAGTGCTGTGCAGCCTTCAAGGTTTAACTTTTGAAGATTTTGAGCCTGTGATAGCCCTAACAAGCTGCACAACTTACGCGAGTGATTGAGATCGACCCACTTTAAGGATGATGTATCCTGTGACAAAAAAAAAAAACTTTAGCCACCAGTAAAAAATAAATATTCAGGAAATTTAATCATTCACAAAAGCTATTAACAGTTTATTCAGAGACACACCTTGTCACCCTCCCAAAGTTGTATAATCTCGCTGTAGGGCAGCTTAAGGTCGACAAGATTAGCCGGGTTAAAATCTTCTGGAAGTTCCTCCAATTGGAATTTCAGCCAGTGGAGGCAGCGAACCTCTTTTAATGGTAGCTTAAGTTTATCAGGGATGTTGATCTTATTGTTGGTTCTACATTCCTGAGGACAATGCGAATTGTAGAACTTGAGATACCTGAGATTACCCATATTTATGAAGTGGTCGCAGTCTAAGCTTGTTTCTTCTTCCACTTCAGATAAGTCTAGAATACCTCTGACATTGGCAGCATTCTAATCACCAGTAACAACAATAACAAACACGAAATCAGCAAAGAGAAAAAAATGTAACCTTTTACCAATAGAAGTACAGAGGAACTTCTGGTCTAACCATTTTATTTTGCAGTACATTAATTACGCATCCCTCGATTAACTCTTTATGGAGCCACAGCCTCCGTTGTCTGCTACCATCTTGAGTAAAATCTTTAGAATCAATTTCCCTCGAAAATGTATACAGTATATCATGCATCTCCACTCGGCCGTCACAAGTATTAATCAAGAACTTATTCGTGAGAGCTTTTACTGCACTTATGGCTTCAGCAGATTCAGGCTCAGATGAAGCCAGTAAACTTTCAATATAATCCTTTTCTTGCGATCTGAAACAGGCTATGTCGAGAAATGCCTCTTTCTGCTTTGGGCTCAAGTCATCGTAGATAACTTGGAAGACACTGCGTATACAAGGGCTGAGACTTAGTGTGAGTTTCGTTAGTTTCGATTTCCAAATCTTTATATTTTTCTCTTGCCCTTGAAGCTCTCCAGCTAATAATTCGAGAGCTTGTGGATGGCCTCTGGTGTAACGTACAAATTCTTCTGACAACTTAATCAAATCTTCCTTGGGAGGATTTGATTGACCAAAGGCATGAAAGAGAAAAAGTTGTAAGCTGTCCCTGTGGTTCAAATTTTGGACCATGTAAGTATCGTGAGCAAGATCTTTTGTTAAGGACATGTCACTTGTTGCAATGACAATCCTGCTTCCTTCACTAATCCAGTCACGTCTCCCTAGAAGAGCATCTATCTGTTCCCTTTTACTAACATCGTCAAGAATGACACGAACTTTGCGTTTGAGAAGTTCATCCTTGTACTTTTCAAATGGGTCTTCAACGTTGCCTGTCTGGGGATCCTTCAACGATGTCAATAACTCTTCTAAGAGGCATGCGGGCAAACAATGATTTACGAGCTCCCTAAATTCCTATAAAAGGTTCAGTGAGTATTCATAAATCCATCTATATAAACTAAACCTCCTAGAGAATAGTAGGATTTTGGTAAGAAAATGGGTACCTTGTCTTGTCAATGATGATTCCCATTATATCAGGAATCAAATTAAAAGCTTCCTCCCATTTCTCTTTCCTCTCATCACCCTTAGCCAAACTCCTGAAACTATCACCGAACTTTCCCTTTAAATCTCTAACGGTGGATGGTTCTAGCTTGTAGAAGATTGGAATCGCCACTAGTGTTCCTTCATCTTTACAATCCTTGATCTTCTCCAGCTCTCTTACGCACCACATTGAATTGGTGTAGTTGCCGGAGAAGATAACCAAAGCGATTTTCGACTCAGCTATCCTCTTCAATAGTATATCGATAGGTTGACCTCTCTTTTCAAATTCGTCGATAAAGACGTTAATGTTATTCAATTTCAAGTCTTTAACGAGATGGCTGACTAATTTCAGGCGCACATCCGCCCCTCGGAAACTGATGAACACCTGATGCTGCGGTATCTGTTCTTCGACCGTGGTACTAGAGCTTGTCTCCATAGCGAAACTCTTTTTCCGGTGCGCTTGTTTTTTTTTTCTTTTGCTTTTGTTTTCTGTGTTTTTTTGCTGGAGATGCGAGTTGAGTTGCAATTTGCAATTTTGTATTTGACTTTTCGTTGTCCCTTCGGGTCTTCCAATAAATTTGACTCGTCTCTTTCCTTCTAGTTTCGCCATCAATAATTGATATACTGAGAGCACTCTCATTGGTATATGAGACATTGTCTAATAAAAAAAATTTTAAAAAATTAAAAAGTAGTACTAGAGAAGGAGAAGAGAGTCTTTGCGAGTGGTTACAATATTATTTGTTATTTTTTTCATAGCTTAAAATTAAATTTAATAATAAAATAATATTAATTTAATTGTGAGAGATTCTTGTAATCTTTTAATCGATGAATATGTTAATCTATTCAAATGACACCTAATTTATAGAAACAAGCCAAATTAAAAAAATTGTATGGCGCTACTTGACTTTAGGACCTAACAAAAAAAAAAGAGATTGTATGAGTTTAATTGAGAATTAGTTTTTGATTATTTTCAGCATTTTAATTTTTTTTTGAAATGTTATCAATGTATAGTACAAATATACTATTGATAATATGGTTGATTTGCTCTTGATATTATTAGCATTTTAGTTCAAAATCAGGAATTATGCATAAAAAATAAAAATAAATGGATTGACATATTTTTATAATTCGGGCAAATTTTTATTAAATTGTGTAGAAAAGAAAACTGACATTTAAAAAAAAAAAAAAATTGGGAAATAACTAAACGGCGGTAAATCAAACCAAGCTATTAATGACTCCAATAAGACAACATTGAAGGCGGAAAGGTACCGTTGACCAATTAGGCGAACCAGAACCATGTCAATGAAAAACATCGTCAGAAACTAAATTCCAGCAAAATCTAAGGTTTCTTCTGAGTGTTGAGGTGCAAAACCATGACCAATTGTGAAAAGACTGAGCAATTCGTATGGATCAGCTGCGTAAACGAGTTACGGTACTCTTTCGTGAGCTACCTCTCCAAAGCTCTCCGCCAAAATGGCATAAATGATGTGGTCATAGATGTAGATAGCGATGATCTGCTTTCCAAGGAGTCGCAGGAGAAAATCGAGAAAGCTAGGGTTTCTGTGATGGTTTTACCCGGAAATTGTGATCCCACAAAAGTATTGCTTGACAAGTTCGTGAAGTTTCTCGACTTCCAGAGGAACCACGACCGGTTGGTGGTTCCGGTGTTGTACGGTGACAGTCCATTACAGGACGAATGGCTTAGCGCGCTTGATTTGAGAGGCTTATCACCAATTCACGAATCCAGGTATTCGCTAATCTCATCATCTTTGTAAATTACGCTTTTTCACTTATGAAATTTACAGAGATTTCTCAAAATCATAACCAAGGCAGAATTGGGTATAGCAGATTTTAAGTTTAAAACTGTAAATTTGATTTCTTTTTTTTTCTATTTCAATTGTCAAACCAATACAGAGAGTCATACAAATCCAACTAAACTATACAAATTTTATCCTACGCTCTGCTATTATTTTGGTAGACTAGTGTGATGTTCCTTCCCCATAAAATGCGTTTCTTTATTACTTGAGCAAATATGGCGCAGGGAGGAATGCAGTGACTCCATACTTGTAGAGGAGATTGTGGGAGATGTGTACGAGAAGCTCTTTTATATGGGACGAATTGGAATATACCCGAAGCTTCTGGAGATAGAAAAGATGGTTTGCAAGCAACCATTGGATATTTGTTGTGTTGGAATTTGGGGTATGCCTGGCATAGGAAAGACGACACTTACTGAAGCAGTCTTTGACCAAATGTCTAGCAAATTTGATGCTTCTTGTTTTATCAAAGACTATGACAAAGTTATTCACGAGAAGGGCCTTTATCGTTTGTTGGAGGAATTTTTTTTGAAAGAAAAGCCTGGTGCTGACGGTACCACTATGAAACTGAGCTTGCTTAAGAACAAATTAAACAATAAGAGGGTTCTTGTTGTTCTTGATGACGTGCGCAATCCTTTGGTTGCAGAACCTTTTCTTGGAGGGTTTGACTGGTTTGGTCCCAAAAGCCTAATCATTATAACCTCCAGAGATAAGCAGGTACTTCGCCTTTGTAGAGTCGATCAAATATATGAGGTTCAGGGTTTAAACGCGAAAGAGGGTTGTCAACTCTTTTCTTCGTGTGCATGTATAAACGATATGGCAGAGCAGAATCTCCACGATCTGTCAATGAAGGTGATTGAATATGCTAATGGAAACCCATTAGCTCTCAGTATTTATGGCAGAGAGCTGAAAGGTAAGAAAAAACTATCAGAAATGGAGACCGCATTCCTCAAACTCAAGCAACGTCCTCAGTTTAAGATTGTTGATGCATTCAAGAGCAGCTATGACACACTCAATGACAGCGAAAAGAACATTTTTCTGGACATAGCTTGTTTCTTCAATGGAGAAAATGTCGACTTTGTAATGCAACTGCTCGAGGGTTGTGGTTTCTTTCCACATGTTGGAATTAATGTTCTTGTGGAAAAGCGTCTGGTGACTATTTCAGATAATTGTGTGCGGATGCATAATTTGATTCAGGACATTGGCCGAGAAATAATAAATGGGGAAACAGTACAGATAGAGAGGCGCAGCAGACTCTGGGAACCTTGGAGCATCAAATATTTATTAGAAGATAATGAACACCGAGCAAATGGTGAAGCCAAAACAACTTTCAAACGTGTTCAGGTCTGTTACATATTGATGCTTTCATATTTAACATACTTAATAACCCAATGTTCTAATACATCCACCAATAATTTTTTCAGGGCGCTAAAGAGATCAAAGGCATGTTTCTGGACACATCAAACTTAAGTTTTGATATCAAGCCTGCTGCCTTTGATAATTTGTTGAACCTTAGATTGCTCAAGATTTACTGTTCCAATCCTGAAATCCATCCTGTAATCAATTTCCCTAATGGCTCTCTTCATTCTCTTCCTAATGAGCTAAGACTTCTCCATTGGGAGAACTATCCTTCGAAAAATTTGCCTCAAAATTTTGATCCTAGACACCTTGTTGAAATTAACATGCCATACAGTGAACTTGAGACACTTTGGGGTAGAACCAAGGCAAGAAAATTCTGATCTACGTCTTTCACCCTTATCAATACTTGACAGATTTTTTGTTATTCATTTGGCTTTTTTTTTTTCCTCAGAACCTGGAGATGTTGAGGACGATCAGGCTTTGCCATTCCCAGCAATTAGTTGATATTAGCGATCTTATAAAAGCGAAAAACCTTGAGGTAATTGATCTCCAAGGTTGTACAAAATTGCAGAGTTTCCCAGCCACAGGTCAATTGCTGCATCTACGAGATGTAGATCTCTCAGGTTGCAGAGAGATGAGAAATTTCCCGGATGTTCCACCAAATATTGAGACACTGCATCTCCAGGGTACTGGCATAAGAAAACTACCAATTGCTAAGCCGAATGGTGGAGAGCTTGTGAGTCTTTCAGAATTCCAAGGTCTTTCAGATGCCTTGAAATTTGAGCGTTTGACAAGCCTGATGAAAATGAGCTCATCTAATCAAGAACTTGGCAAGCTTATTTGCCTGGATCTGAAAGATTGTTTTCGTTTGCAAAGTCTGCCAGATATGGTTAATTTAGAACTTCTTAGAGTGCTTGATCTTTCTGGTTGTTCAGAGCTCCTGACTATTCAGGGCTTCCCACGGAACCTGAAAGAGTTATATCTTGCTGGCACTGCAGTAAGAGAAGTGCCACAACTTCCTCAAGGTCTAGAACTCTTTAATGCACATGGTTGTGCCTCGCTCAAATCAATTCGTTTTGACTTTGAGAAGCTTCCTGTGCATTACACATTTAGTAATTGTTTTGATCTCTCTCCGCAAGTGGTCAACGATTTTTTAATGAAAGCGCTGGCTAATGCAAAACTCATACCAAGAGAGGTTCAGCAGGTAATATTACATCCTTGTCCCAATACCTCTCCATCCTTCCTCTCTCCCTTTCTACAGCCACGTCAATCTCATGTCATATCTGACTTATCTTGTATTATTGCAACAGGAACTCAACAAAGCTTTGGCTTTCAGCTTCTGTGGGCCCTCACCTCCGAATCAAAATTCCGCGCTTGATCTCCAACCAGGATCTTCTGTAGTGGCACGACTAAATTCTTCTTGGAGGAACACGCTTGTGGGATTTGCTATGCTGGTGGAAGTCGCATTTTCGGAGGATTACTGTGATACTAATGGTTTTGGCATTAGATGTGTTTGCAGATGGAAAAACAAGGAAGGCCACTCTCAGAGGATAGAACGAAATTTGCAAAGTTGGGCTCCACGGAAAGCTGTCCCAAAAGTTCAAAAAGATCATATCTTTGTCTTCGTTGATGTCAACATGCTTCAAAGTACTGATGAAGGAAATGACCCCAATATCTGGGCTGATTTAGTTGTTTTTGAGTTCTTTCCTGCCAGCAAACAGATGAAGCCTCTAGATGATAGTTGCAAAGTAACAAGATGTGGAGTCCGTTTAATAAATGCTGCAACTGGCTATACAAGTCTTGAGGATATATCACCAGATTTTTCCTTAGATCCCATGGAGGTTTCTGGTAATGAAGTTGAAGAAGTATTGAGAGTCGGCTATTATGGTTTACCGGAGATGACTCGAGTTCTGTTTCTATACATAGTGTGTTTGTTCAATGACGAGGATTTTGATTTGGTGGCACCACTTATTGCCAGGAATATTGACTTGGATGTTAGTTCTGGGCTCAAAGTCTTAGCCGATAGGTCTCTCATACGTATATCATCCAATGGGGAAATAGGGATGCATTTGTTTTTACGACGAATGAGTAAAGATATCCTCCGTTTAGACTCCATGCTGTCAGATAGACGTTTATTTAGGTATGAGAGATTGGTGGACAATAGTCAGAGTTACGTGCGAAATAAGTAAGTTCTCTATTTATATTAAGTTCATATAAGCCCGTAGACTTGTCTGAGTTTTCTCGTCATTGGGATAGTACATACTACGTAGTTTAGTAGATAACCCTAATTATAGAAAAAAAGATTAAATAAATTTGAAAAATATTTTACAATGCCATCATAGCTCAAAAGTCAAACCGAACTCATCATGTCCCACACTAACATTGATCACAAAAATATAAACTTTAGATGGGTTTCGATATATATGACATATATTGAGGATGGATGCAGGAAAAGGAAGGGGGCAGAGAATGATAAATTGGTTTGCATACCGTCTCCGTCTGATCACACTGGTAAAGTTGAGACCGGTGCGGACGCTAAGGAAGCTATCACACCGGTAAAAGCGGCTAAAAAGTCAAGGGCAGTGAGACAACTAAGGCAGAGTGACAAAATATTGTTGAGGTCTTATTTTCTTTTATGTTGTCAATTATAATTATCCTATTTCGTTATTAATCTTTTCTTTTCGTTCAAACTCAAACTTTCTTAAACTAACATTAACCTTTCCTTTTTTTTTTTTTTTTTTAGATAAGGAAATATTAGTTTTAAATTTAGATTTGATGACTTGGACCAATAGAATTAGGTTTCTAAAATCTTAGGTGCGACTGCTTAAAAAAAGTTTATAGCTTATATACTAAACTGACATACTTTCCTTACATATTAAATCTATTATTTTGAGTAATTTCTATTATTTTGTTGTCTTTTTTGCCAATGATTTTTTTTTTTTAGTTTTTGTAAGCTATCTTAAGAATTTATGTTAAACATTGACGTGAACCTTTTTTAGTTTTTGTTAAGTTATCTTGAGAATTTATATTAAATAGCATCGTCTTTTTTTAAGTCCTACGTGGACGGCCTTAGCATGTAGTAGCTTCAACTTTTATTATAGACTAGGTTTAATCCGCACATTTCCGTGCTACGCGCGGATATTTATAAAAATCTTAATAGGTTATTATTGAATTTATCAAAGAATAAATTAAATATTTAAATATTTTCTATTTTAATTACTATATTCTTTTGCATCTAATTATTTGAGTTATATAATATATTTCAAAACTAGAAAAAAACAATCATTATAATATAAATATATTATATAAGTTTATACGATAAATAAGTTTAAATGGGTTTAATTCCATATAACTAACTCATTTATTAAATGGGGTTTTCTAAACCCATATTAATATCCATAACCACATGTCTTTCTGTAGCATGGTCGGTGGAGCTCAAGAGACCATTTTACTTCAAGGGGGTGAAGACAATTATGAAGGTGTTAATGTGAACTTGACAGAACCAATGACTGTTGAGAGTTTCATCACAAAGCTGAGAGCGTCACTTGAGGAATGGAGGAAGCAGGTATTTTCATTAACAAATCACTTCACATTTGAAGCCTTAGAATTTTTCTATTAGAGTATATAGATCCGGTTTGATGTTGGTTTATATGGTTATGTTTGGTTAAGGTAGTTACTGGATTTGGTTTAAGTTTATGTGGAAATGAGTTGAGAGATGGATTTGCAGGGGAAGAAGGGAATATGGATAAAGCTAGCTGATGGGCTTGAGAATCTTATTGCACCTGCCAAAGCGGTAATTAATTAAAATGTTATGTTGAAAACTATGAAAGGTTGATTCTTGTTTCAGCTTTAGTTATTTCTTTAGGAAGGGTTTGAATACCACCATGCCGAGCGTGATTACTTGATGCTTGTGTCTTGGATCTCTGACTCGCCTAGCACTATTCCTGCTAATGCTTCTCATCGTATTGGGATCAGTGCTTTTGTACTAAATAAGAAGACCCGAGAGGTAAACAACTTATTGCTAGCTTCTTCTTTTCTTGGACCACAAAAGAATCAAATTGCTGCATTGGACTAGAGGAGCCTTAAAGTTCTTTTGTAATGTATATGTGTTCTGTTTGTATTTTCCCTCCATGATGTTTGTTTATATTTCCATGTGAAGGTGCTCGTGGTTCAGGAGATTGGTGGTTATTTCAAAGGTACAGGAGTGTGGAAATTGCCCATTGGTGTTGTTACAGAGGTGAGCTTATGGGATTTTGGCAATTTTTTTAGTGTAGTCTCTTCTTAGTTCCCTAAGGAACCATTTACATTCTTTTAGTTTCATACACTCTCGTTTCTTTTGCTTATGTTTTTGCACTTCCCTCTGATATCATACCTAAGCTATCTGAAATTTCGCAGGGTAATAATATTTGGGAAGGAGTACTTAGGGAAGTGGAAGAAGAAACTGGTGTACGTATCCGATAAACATTTCATTTGTAGTTTTCTGGTTTTATATTGATATATTGTAATCGAAATTCATGTTTACTTCTGGTCTATTGCTTCAGATTAAGACAAAATTTGTAGAAGTCTTGTCTTTAAGGTAACAAGATCTCGTTATCCTTTCTTGATTAGGTACTCACTGATCAATATAATCTTGACATCATATTGTTTGGTGTATCACAGGGAAAGCCACAAATCATTCTTGGAAACAAAATCGGATATAGTTTTCATATGTGAGTTGGAACCAATCACTTTTGAAATCAAGAAACAAGACTCTGAGATCTTGGCTGCTAAGGTAAACACCTCTTATATATATATATCTTATTGATGAACCTGAACGAATGAGGGTTTTAGTTTAGCTCAGCTCATTTGTTTTTGGTTTCTTAGTGGATGCCGGTTGAGGAATATGTAAACCAATCCTGGAATCAGAAAAATGAATTGTTTAGGTTCATGGCTAACATCTGCTTGAAGAGGTCACAAGAGATGAAATATGTAGGTTTCTCTAAAGTCCTTACTACGACTGCAACTGGTAAAGAGAGTTATCTTTATTGCAATACTGATCACGCCAACCTCTTCAATGCAACGCGTAGCCTATCCTCCACCTCCACCTCCACCTCCACCTCCACCTCTCGTTGAAAACCCCTCTTCAGAAAGTGTTTCTGTTTCTTAATTTGTTTCCTGTATTGTTCAATAAGGCTGGTGTCTTGTTTAAACTTTAAAGACTGAGACTTGGACTATGTAATTCACCATTTCCTCACTACAGCTTCATATAAAACACTTCTTTATTGATTTACTATACAAATATATGTATCAACTAACCAATAAGGGATGTCCATAAACGAATATACACGGTTCCTATTATGGACCTAACAAACCATTGGTTTGATATCTATTGGATGAACCAAAACAAATTTAAAAAAAAAAACTCTTTAGCAACTCCATTTCGGATCTCAACTCTCTTCTTACTCCCTTTAATTTTGGGGTCTGTTTTTCCTTTTTTAAGAATCTTAACTGGATTGGAGTTCATAACCCCGTTGACTTTCTTGGAGTTGTCACAGATGGATCCCTTTACTTGGGCACTTCAACATGGACAGTGAAACTCAACAGACCCATTTACTAAGTGGGAAAGAAGACAGATACAGTGGCGTTGTGGTGAACTTGAGTGAACCCATGGATGCTGAAATCTTTGCTAAAATACTGAGTGATTCAATTAAGGACATGGAAAAATCAGGTATTAACAGGTAAAGGTGCCTCTCAGGCTTCTCTGTCATCAGGAGGAATTGACGCATCGTAGAAGACAAAGATGTGATCCTTTTGAATCTTTGAAGCTTCCTTAGGAGCCCAAAACTGAACAACTCTCTCTAGCCTAAGAGAGAGACCATTCTTCGTTTTCCTTATGCATGTGCACCTAATGCTAAAACCAGGAGCATTATAGTAATTATCGCCAAACGAAACTACAACTGACATAAGAAATCCTAAGAAAGTCTTTCTCAGAGAAGAAGTTAGCTGTATCACAACAGAAGAACCTTTTTGCACAGAGGATTTCAGACCTTCAGATGCAAACACATCACTTGAGGATTTCAGACGCACAGGTGCTGAATGCAGTTACTGTGGTGAGTTTCTGAAACAGCAAGACACAAATTAATCAGATATGCAGAAGAATGTGAGTTTCTGTATGTCTAAATGTATCTCTAAGATAAGATTACCTGGTGTTGCTCTCTGTTCATGTTTTTAACAACACCCAAAGCTTTTGCTAAAAATCTTCTGAAGATTTCTGGAGACAGATTGAAGCAATTACTAAAAGTGCAGTGCATCAGAATCTGTTCGAAGCTCCAAGGAACTGACTTTAGAGACACACAACCATGCACATTCAAGATTTCTAGACTTTGAGGAAGCTCTGGGAGTGGGAGAGATTTGAGGTTGTTGCAATGGCGCAACCTAAGGCTGTGTAGTTCATGGAGGAGCTTGATGCTCTCAGGAATTTTCTTGAAACCGTTTCCGCCAAATTCTAATGTGTTTACTGACGGAAGGCCACATATTTATTTTGGTATGTCCACCAAGCATGCATTAGAAACGAACAAAGATACTATAGGGCGTACGATCTTGATGCCAAAGAGTGAGAAATTGACATGGGCTGCAGTGTAATCATAGACCATGGCTAGTTTTGTTATCGAATCTCACTTATTTGTTGATATACAAACGCAGCTACAGACTCTTATTGTATGCCAGAGTTGTTCAAACAGGACTCAGCAATCTTTGATCTGAACTGCAACTTATCAAAGGTTTCACAGTCATCCAACATTGTCAGAAATATTGCATCAAGATTTGGAAGGCTCTTTAGATTTGAGCACCAAGACAGCTAGAGTGTGACCATAGCTTTCAAGTTACTTATCTCCTGTGTCAGTTGCTGAAGTTGGTTACAATTCTCCAAAGATGGCAGTTCTCTTATAGCATTTCCAGCTAGATATAGGTCTTTCAGGTTTGGTGAGAAATCCTGAATTTCCTTGAAATTCTGAGCAGCCAGATGGATAAAGAACTTGGAAAGATTCTAGATGACTCTCTATGACAGTCAAAGTTAGTTTTCGGGAGTGACTAAGTTTGATCTTCTTTAGATTCTCGATATTCTGTTAAACTAAAACTAAAACTATGTGCTATGATACGATGTCATAGTTTTGTGGAAATGTAGATTTTATTGAGGGGGAGAAAAAGGCATCAATGATACAGAAGCAAAAGGTAGAGAGACACAAGAAAAAAAAAAACACTAGAATATGCTTATTAATTATCCAAAAGTAATATAGATACTGGAAGGTAAAAGGTTAAGTGGTTCGAGGAAGAGGAGTGCATCTAAGGGGATGAGCCATGGTTAAAAAGAGTTTTCCAGTAGCATCTTCCATGTTCACCTTGTCTCCTTTGATTTCCCAATCAAAGCACTGGACCATCATCCCAATCGCGGTTCCTACAAAGATATAAGCAAGATTTGATCCAGGACATCTTCTTCTTCCGCTTCCGAAAGGAAGGTAGTTAATGATTTTCTCTTTATTCTCCTCTCCCTTTCTTGAAGAATCTAGAAACCTCTCTGGTTTAAACTCAAGAGGATCTTCCCAAAAACCAGGATCTCTCATCACAGCATAAGCATTAACAACCAGTGTTGTGTTCTTTGGTACATAGAACCCTCCAATCGTACACCCTTCTTGGAACTCCCTTACAGGACAAGGCACAGGAGGGTGCAATCTTAACGCTTCCTTAACTACAGCTTGCAAATAAGAAAGGTTTGGTATATCTGTTTCTTGAATCAATCTTGTTTTTCCTACCATAGTATCAATTTCTTCTCTCAATCTCTGCAAAATATTTGGGTGGTTGATAATTTCTGCTAGTACCCACTGTATTACTGATGAAGAGATCTCAGTGGCTCCAAGGAAAAGATCCTACAGTTACAAATATTTTAGTCTGGATTCTCAAAGAATCATTACATTTACAACCAACACAAAAGATAAATATGTACCGCAAATAACGACTTGATATGTTTCTTAGTGATCTTATACTCCGCATTTTCGTCTCGAGAAGCTGCCAACAATGTGTCCATAAAATCCTTACCCTGAGTATCATCCAGTTTCTTCTCTTCATGTTCCAAGATAATTCTATCCAGCAGCTCCTCAAATCTGCGCGAAACATCGACTATCTCTTTCTTGAAAGGTGAGATCCCGAGCTTATCAAACAGTTTACGCAACATTTTTCCCAAGAAAAACTTCTTGGACAAGGCAGATAACTCAGTAACCAATTCCATGATTCTCTCTGCCTCATTGAACTCCACTGAACAACTCCTTCCCATGGTCATCGCGCAGAGGCTGTTGTTAACGAGTCTCACCGCTTCCTCAAAGATCTCAACGCTCTCCTTCTTCATAGACTTATCAAGAAGCATTTTGTAGAACCGTTCTAGCTCTTGAGCACGAGCACCTCGTGACCAATCCAGCGCGTGGGGTAAGAGAACCTTAGTAGCAATAAGCTTCTTCATGAACTTCCAGTAATCTCCATAAGGAGCATGGATGAAGCCAAAAGATCCAAACGCGAGGGACTCATCGATCCCAGAAACACCACGAGAGGAGACATTAACGTCGTTAGCTCTGAAGATCTCATAGGCCACTGGGGCCGAGGAGACGAGGATGATGGGGATGTTGAAGATGCGGAGATGGAGTAAAGGTCCATACTTGGAGGAGATTTTTTGAAATGCCTCGTGGACTCGAGCAGAGAGAGTAAGGTGAAGATGGCCGATGATTGGTAGAGGAGGGCTTGGAAGCAAATCCAAGTACTTAATCTTTGGTTTCTTAAAGAAGAGATAGTAAGAGAGGAATGAGATAAAGCAGAGGAGGATGAAGATGAAGCAGGTTTGAGAGTCAAAGATGATTGCTTTCATTGTTTTCTCAGAAATGAATTAGAGGCAACTCCTTGAGTCCATTAATATAAAACAAGTAAAATCGTAGAGATCTAAAACTAAAAGTGTTTGTTTATTAGTATCAGAGCCATATTTTATGCAGGTTTTAAATTTATATTAAATCACAATCATATAATAGTAACAATAATTACTATTATTATAATTACTCTAGTAAGTAGCCCTGTTACGGATACGGATATTCGGATTTTTCAGGATATCCGTATTCGTATTTTTTGTGTTTTAACTATCCGTATTCGTGGATATCTGGATTATGGATATCCGTAGAAAAACCGGATATCCGCCGGATATCCGTATCCGGATTTTTTTTTTTTTAATAAAAAAATTTAAAATAATGTTATTATAATCATAAAATAAGAATTTTCAAAAAAAAAAAAAAAAATAGAATACAGACATAAGTTTAAGTGTGATGAAAAAATATGGGTTAAATTTAAAAGCCCAAAACAAAAAAAATTAAATTTTAAAGGCCCAAAAAAAAAAATTAAATATTAAAGACAATTTTTTTTTTTTTTTTTTTTTTTTTTTTTTTTTTTTTTTTTTTTTTTTTTTTTTACGGATATCGGTTCCAATATTTTCCTAATATCCGTATCCGTATCCGTATCCGACGGATCCGAAAATTTACTATCCGTATCCGTATCCGTATCCGTTTTCACCGGATATCCGTTTTTCGGATCCGAATCCGGATACGGAGCCGGATATCCGCATATTTCTGTCCAGGCCTACTAGTAAGAGATAATACTATCACTTGATGACCCATCCTTGGGATACACGCGGACATAAAAAAAAATATTTATCAATTTTACAATTAAACAATTTCAAGTGTTTTGAGATTTTATATTTCACACTGTTTAAAAACACAATGGTCTTGATTGCTTTCCAGATTGAATGTTGTACGAGTTTGATCAAGTGTTCATCAATCCGTCAGATGGACAGTCTTGTTTACTTGAACTTCAGTGAGTGCACATGCCTTAAGAGTCTTCCAAAAGTGATCAGTCTGAAATATTTGAAGTCTCTTATCTTCAGTGTTTGTTCAAAACTTAGAACACTTCCAACTATTTCAGAAAGCATAGAATCTCTACATTTGGATGGGACAGCAATCAAAATAGTTTCTAAATCCATAGAGAGCCTCCAGTACCTAGCTGTGTTGAATTTAAAGAAGTGTTGCTGGTTGAGGAATCTTCCGAGCAATCTTTGCAAGCTGAAATCTCTTCAAGAACTGAATTCTTTTTGGCTGTTCAAAACTGGAGTTAGATTCGTTGGTTACTTTGATTTGGCTTAAATCAAGTTATTAGGAAGTTAGAACCGTTCTGTTTTATCTGGTTTTTAAGTACTCGATTTTCAAATTCTGTGTTCTTGTGTAATCTCTGGAAACTATAGGTTAGTGCTGAAGTTACATCCACCAGAAGCTCCAGAACCATCACCTGTCTTCACTGCTGAAGTTACCTCCTTGGTACCACTTGTAACAGGTTCCACAGCTGACCTTACGACTATCTCTGCAGCAGCCTCAATGGACGCATTTGTGTCCACTTTTGATGTTTCAACTTCAGCATCCTCGACTACACCATCCTCCTCTTCTGCTGTCCCAGAGGATCCTCTCATTAAGACAGCTACTACTTCTCTTGATGGTCAAGAAAGTCTCCCTTCTCCTGAAGCTCCTTCTCAACTATAGTCTCTAATCACTTATCTACTTAAACCTTAAACCTGTCACATTTCAATCTGTCTGGAAAACTACCTCACCAGTCACCACCATCCTCTTCACCGAGCCAATTGCCATCTCTCCAAACCCTCTGACCTTGGACACAGTTTACTCACTCACAACCTTCACTCAAGCATCTTCACAAATACTAATTGCACATTTTTTTTTAACTTCCTCTACATATGGACATGCATCAACGTTTGCATAAGAACCATTAAGAGATACAAAAACGATTTGATGTGCATCAGTATTTGCATTGCAAGAACCATTATGGGATTCACAAACAAATTAACTTGCATCAAGGTTTGCATCCCATGAACCATTATCAGAATCACAAACCAAACTAAAACCGTACTTCAGTATCTTGCATTTTGCAGCTTCACAAGTACCATCTGTGGCTTTAAATCTGATCGAAGCTTTAGTAAGAACACATCTCTTATTAAAGTCTAATTCTTGACATTGGTTGATATTTACTAAATTGGTGAAGCCTAAAAACAGTGAGTAGACTTAACCATGCATTGTTGACCATCGTCTTTCTCAGATAATTCTCCAACAAACTCATTTTCACTCCAATTGCGTGGTAGCTGCAGGTCGAACACTGCTCCAGAAACTCTGTGATTGATCCATGCAGGAACCACACTTACAGGATAGCAAGTGGCAACCAAATGTTTAAAACTCAAGTTCATGAACAATGTAACAGTACTAGTATCCATTGCAACACCAGTGACTTTTATTCCCACGCATTCGTATGGCTTTATTTTATTGTGTACCTCTGTTTCGTGACCTAACCACTTTCGTCTGTTTTTCTGTTTTTCATACTTTTATTAAAGAGATTTGTTTTTTTTCTTTACATGAATTATGTTTTCAGATTGAAAAAAATCATTTTGTTAGCAAAACACATATCTTATCTGAAAATCTCTCTTGTCTTGGCATAGTTTAAGCCATCTACTAAATTCTACAGAAGAAATTACATCATGATTTTGAGCAATTGCTTTTGGATAGATAACAATTTTCCCCAATTCCCAAACAAAGAACCTGCGACTCCTGAGTGCACCATTTCCTTTCAGAACGAGTGAACCACAGAAAATGCCTATATTTGAAGGCCATGCTTATCACTTATCACTATTTCATTGTTACCACTTACCAATACACATGTCTCACATTACCATGTCCTGTTCCTAATGCACTCAAAGAAGCATATGTCTTATGTGATCAGTAAGCCTGTGATGCTATTTATGAAGGCAAAGAAAGAAATGGATGAAATATCTTACGTTGATAGTCTACCAAGTAAATTATAAGTCTATTCAAAATGTTGTATCTTGAAACTTTCAAAAGTCTAGCATCCCACTCTGTTTTTAGTGTGATGACATAAGAAACAATCCGATTTGCCTCGCAATGTGTTGTTACAAGAAGATAAGTAGATCAAATAAGCTATATAGCTCCTGACTGAGAAACATATTACAGCTTGCTTCACCATTGACTTTATCATCTCACATTGTAGTTATACCACCGTTTGCAAATTTAGCTTTAGAAACCTTCTTATCCTTCTCAAGAGACTCAACTTCACCTTGTTCGACATCATCTGTCCTTGAGCTTGCCTCCCAAGAACCAGATTCATAAACTAAACTAAAACCACACTTCAATACCTCGCAATTCATAACCTCACAAGTATCATCTGTCACTTCAAATTTAATGGAAGCCTTAGTAGGAACACATCCCTTCTTACCATCCTCTTCTTGGCATTTTTTTATATTCAACCAATTGGTGTATCCAATGAACACATGAGTAGATGTAATTGTGCGTTGCTCATCGCCTGTCTCAGATAAACCTCCAACAGGGCAATTAAAGTAGCTAGAGGATGTCTTAACGTTGTTGAAGTCACATATGCATTTCACTTGGAGGTTGTTGTTCTGAACCTTGTATCCCTCAAACGAGACAATAGCGCATAGAGCTATTCCAACAAACCCACTTTCACCCCAATGTCGAGGCAGTTCAGGCTCCAATACTGCTCCAATAGCTCTGTAACCAAACCAAGTTGGAACTTCACTTCCGGGAAAGCATGTAGAAACCAAAGCTTCAAAAGAAAGACCCTGCAAAGTAAACCACGTATAGATAACAAAGTTTTAGACTATATGGAGGGGTGGTTTATGCCTCTTTAAGTATTATTAAAAGCTGTTTCTGAACCTTGAGAAACTATGGACCGAAGACTCTGAATTTTCTTATTATAATAGAAAAGAAAAAATATAGAGTGAAGTTCTATCAGGGTAAGTACCTTATTGTGGCGATTCAATGCTTTTGACAGAAGCCTGCCCTTGTTGTGACCATAGCGTGTGATTTCATTCTTAGTGGCGTGCTCGAGTTTTTCACAGTTAGTGAAAATAAATGAGGAGGGGACTTGCTCTGTTGGCATAAGAAGGGCTAAAGGGCTAGCTACTGTTTGAAGTGAGCTACAAGCATGTGCATCTAAGCATTGAAGATTTGGTGGGAGCGTTGAAATGGATATAAGATTCTTGCAATACTTCAAGTCGATCCATTTCAAATGATAAAGATCACTTATGCTAGATTGCAGGCTTCTGATCATATAATTTCTGCTTAAACAAAGACGTCGTAACATGAATACGCCACTTATCTGGGGCGACCTTTGGATATTCTCTGCGTCTTTGGAGTTAGCACAGCGTAATAAAATCGCTGGCAGATCTTTGATCAACGTCCCATCGAGTAGTAAAATCTGCAGATTTTCCATGTTCTCCTTCATTTCAGGAAACTTCTCAAGACTTGAACAACCAGAGAGTATTAGTTCTTCAAGAGCCTTCAGCTTGTCGAGACAAAGTGGAAGAGACTTTAGCCTTTTGCAGTCTTTCAAATCCAATACAATAAGTCTTTGGAGGTCCTCGATTGACGGAGGAAGTCTTTCGATTTCTGTGCCATCTAAATGTAGATGTTCAAGATTTTTAGAAATCACCTGAAAGTCACTAAAGTTTGAGCATTCACTGAGGATAAGAGTCTTCAAAGAGATTATATCCATATGCTCTGGTAGAGACGAGAGCCTTGTGCATCCTCTGAGGTTCAAGAAAGCAAGACTCTTCATATTTTCCATCTTTCTAGGCAGCTCACCAAGCATAGTGCAACCTTCAAGATTTAATCGTTGAAGAGAGCCAGCTTGTAACAAAGCTGTCAAATCGTTCAACTCTGTCGAGTGACTTAGATCAACCCACTTCAAATTTGGTATATCCTGTGACAAGCACTCAGAAAACAACCACCAATGAGCTAAACTTTACAGGTTACTTTACTCATATAATCAAATCTAGCAATGAAAAGATTGTACAGGAAGACAAACCTTCACATCTTTCCAAATATGTTTAATCTTACTATATGGCAGCCTGAGGTCAATAAGATTCTCTGCATTGAAGTCTGATGGAAGTCGCTTCAATGGAAATTTCAGCCAGTGGAGATACCGGATCTCTTGCAACGGGAGTTCAAGTTTTTCAGGCAAGTTTACCTTGGAGTCAACTTCACATTGCCGAGGACAGCCAGAGTCAAAGATTTTGAGGTATCGCAGGTTTGGCATTAAGGTCAAGTTGTTCTTATCTATGGCTATTCCGGACGTTAATTTGAAAACATCGAGGAAGATACCTCTCACACACTCTGTTCCCTGTTAACACAAGAATTTATTAATTAACATATAAAGTTTTGTCTAATTCAAATTCTAAACTTAATTAGGAAAAATTTGTCTACACCAACTTCAAGATAATGATGAGGTGCTTTAGAGGAACTTAAAGTTTCTCCTACTTTCCATCTAATAAGCCTATGATCATTTTATATAATGATGTCCTGAAAGCATGGATTTTGAAATTCTCTCTGTAAGTGATGATTCTTACCTCTCTGTTGACTAAAGCTCCAATAGCCTTTTCATGGTCCCAGAGCCTGCTCTTTCCCATGTTTTCTTCAGATGAAAATAAACCAAGTTCTTTGCCCAATGAACACAGTAGATCAGGCATCTCAATTTGGCCAGCAGAGACACTTATCATAAACTTGTTGGCGAGATCTGTAACTTCCCTCGCAGCTTCACCAGAAGAAATATCGGTAGCCAGTAATCTTCTTACATAATATTCATCCTCTGATCTGAAGAAACAAGCTATGTCGAGAAACGCATCTTTCTGTTGATCAGTTAGCTCGTTATAACTGATTCTAAACCCTGTTCGGATCTTCTCATTGCAACAACGTGGAAATTCTTCTAGTTCTCTTCTCCAATGAGCGCCGTCTTTCCCACGAAGCTCTATTCCCAATTCCTCGAGGGCTCGTGGATTTCCTCCAGCATAATCCACAAACGTTTTGGACATCTTAATGATATCTTCTGGGGGAGTAATGTCTTGGCCATTGAAGGCATAATAGCTAAAGAGTTGTAAGGCTTCTTTGTCGTTCAATCCAGGGACCACATATGTATCGTGAACCAGTCCTTTGATCCATGACTTGTCGCGCGTTGTAATCACAACTTTGCTTCCTTTCTTAATCCGGTTGAGGTTACAGAGTAGAAACTCTATCTGTTTCTTTTGGCTCACATCATCAAGAACAATAAAACTTTTCTTTTTGAATATTGGAGCCTTATCAGAGCTCTCACCATCCAGAAGTTGTCTCTCCAGCCAAGATAAGTCCCCCGTCTTTGACTTCTCACGGATACCCAGGAAAATCTTTTTAACTACTAACCTGTTTTGCCACTTATCGTAATGCGTTTTAGCGAGTTTGGTCTTACCAATTCCGGGCATCCCAACAATTCCAACAATTTGAGTAACGGCATAACCAAAATCCAACCTTTCTTCCAATTGCTTCAGACGTTGCTCGTAAGGGGGAAGAGTTGCTCTAAGGTGTTCGAAATTCACAGAGGAACTATCACCACTAGAAGTCACCGTGGAGATATTCGTAGAAAGCATGTTGGCTCTGCTTACTGATGGAGTTGTTGCCAGCACTCTCTTGACCTCGGCGATGATATTGACAACAAAATCTTGCTCATCCCTACCATACCAGTGAGAAAAAACCATTAAGGCTACTGAATTAGGAAAGAATTAGAATGATCAAAAGATTTGCTTAGTCTTTACCTGTACTCAGGCAAACACATGCCCATATTTTTGACAACAGAGTTCAAGTCCTTTTTCCATTGAATCATATCAGGTAAATAATAGCGACCACCTTGAGTTAAATTTGTGCCAAACTCTCCCACCTGGCATGCCACATCATTTGGGGTCACATTGAAGAAGATGGGGATGACTTTGAGATTTTCATCTTCAACTTTCCTCATAATCCTGCCCAATTCATTCAAGCACCAGTCTGATTCTCCGTAATGCTTAGAGAAAATCGCCAGTGCAATTTTGGACCCCTCGATCCTTGTGAACAGGACATCAAGAGTTTCACCCCGGAGCTCGTTCCTGTCAATGTAGTAGTTGATTCTACCATCGTCCAAGGCCGCCACCAGATGACTGATGAAGTTGCCACGCAATTCTTTCCCCCGGAAGTTGATGAACACATCTGGATGCAGTTGAGAGATTGCCATCGGAGAGTTTTGGTTGGATGGTAACTCTTGACCAATTCAAGAAATGCGCGTTAGACTTGGACTGATGAGATCGGTCAACTCCGATGAGTTTATACCAAATGATACTAGCCACCAACTAATTTTAAATAAATAAATAAATACCCACACACAACACAGTGACACACAATGATAAGACCTCCAAGCTATGGTAAGATTGAATCATTATTTAATCAACTAGAGAGTAACCCGCAATGTGCATCGTGGAAAATTATTTGCTTTATATTTTTTTAGTTCATATAATTATAAATTATTATTAGTTTTTAAATTAGATTTATTTTATGTTTTTAACATCTTATTTATTATTATTATAAACATATTTATTTGATCATTATAACATAATTTGGTTGTAAAAACTAAATGGTGATATGTATATATTTTCACATCATTCAAAAAATTTATAACAATTTGATTTAGTCCAATATTAATTATTATCAATGATTAGAAATTTGATACGAGATTCGTCATCACCCATCTTTATCTGCTCTGACCCGTCTTGATCCATTGACCCGTCTTGATTCGTCCTGGTCTATTGTGAAGCGTGAATAAATATATGCTTCATATTTTGTTAGTTTATATAGTCATATATTATTATTAGTGTTTTAAATTATATTTATTTTACATTTTTAGCATCTTATTAATTAATAGATATACTATATGATTTAGAAAGATCCAACTGATAGAATTAATGAGTTAAATACAAATTATATCTAATATATGTAGTAAATTAAAATGATCATATTTTAAATATTAAACTATTATTGGTAAACCAAAACTATTATTTCAATGATATGATAATATATAAAATTCATGTCCGTTTTAAAAAAAAATCAAATCATAACATATATAGAAAAATATATAATTTTATTATAAAAAATATATGATTATTAATTATTTATTAATCATATAATCAAATAAAAATAAAAAGAGGAAAAAATATTAACAAATAATTAGTATGATTTAATTAGAGAGAACATAGGAAGAGAGAATAATTAGTTAAATTAAATTTAAATTTAAATCTAAATTAATTATATAATGTGAGTAATAATATAAGTCCAATGACAAATGATGTAATATAACACTTAAAGAAAAGTTAATCTTGTTTTAACATTGCTTAAATAATAGTGGAGAGATGAGAAATTTGGGTGATTAGCACTATCTTAAGCTTGGCATATTCAATCTTTGGTACTCATTTAGTATTCCTTTATTTTCTACAAATTGATATTATTGAAATATTGACAGCATGACTTCTTCTTTTCTTTTCTTTTTTGCCTTCTATATTGACAGCATTACATTTACTTGGAACATAACAATTGTCTTAACATCTTAACATCACACAAAGAATACTTATTTTTCGCCGGAAAATTAATCTTTATCTTCGCCGGAATTTAACATCCAACTGTACAACGCGAACATCTTCTGAGGTGATACCGATTCCAGCGAGAGAATGACTAAGAGAAGATATAAGAAACAAGGATTAGTGTGGTCACCACTCATCACTCATCACTGGATTTATGTGGTCCACCACCACCCACCTTATAATTATTCTCTGGCATCTCAAATTGCATCTTGTCTTTGCTTATCTAACTGCATTCGTCTTATTTTTGGTGCTAACATATGCACACATATTTGAGTCAGTAAAATTTATTTTGGACACAGCCCAATAAACAAAACTCAGTAGCTCAAGATCCCACTCCCAAGAAAGGACGACATGATCATTTACCCTCCTTTGGAATTACAAGTCTTTGAAATCCGACATATATTCCTCCTTTCTTCAGGTGCATATAGCAAACTAAATCCACACTTCAGCACCTCAGAACCTTTAATCTCTTCCGTACCATCTGTCACTTGAAACTTAATAGAGGTTTCGGTAGAAAAACATTTCTCTTCATCGTCTTCTTCAGCAATTTTGTTGATATGCAACAAACTGGTAAAGCCGATAAAGACATGAGACGACTCAATCTTCCGTGGTGTGTCACTTGGTTCGCTCCAACCTCCAACTGAGCAACTAAAGCGGATAATAGACCCATCTTCATTCTTGAACTTGAAATTACATTTCACTAAGACATGTTTTCTCTGGTAGTGGTTGCCATGAAATACGATAACAGCACACAGACAAATCCCAGTAAACCTGTTGTCACACCAGTGTGGAGGCAACTTTAGATTTAACTCTGATCCAGAGGCATGGTGAATGAACCATGACGGCACTTCCCATCCAGGAAAGCAAGTTCCAATTAAAACTTCTAAAACTAAACCCTGCAAAAAAGAATACCAAAACAAGATCAGATTAAAGAGATGCTGCCACGAAGACTGGACATTGATAGAGAGAGATAGACAGACCGTGTTGTATCGACTGAGTTCATCTAGCATTAACTGACTTTTCAATCTAATGTAGGATACGATATTATCCTTTGCATCTTGATTCAAATTGTAGCAGTTGGAAAAACTGAATGTAGCATGGATCTGCTCAGACAACATCGGATCAGCCAAAGGATTTGCAACTCTTTCCAACGAATCACAGCCATGTGCATCAAAGTACTGAAGTCTTGGTGGAAGCATTGGAACACATCTCAGCTTCTTGCAGTGCTTCACGTCAAGCCATTTCAGATTATAAAGTTTCTCAATATCAGGTTGTAGGCTGACAAAATCATTTCCACTCAAACATAGACGCCGCAGTGTGGATACTCCATTAACACCAAGTGGCCATTTTCTCGGGCCCATAGGTTCTACGGACATATCTATAGAAGCTTGGTCGTTGGCATTACTGACGCACGATATGTTTGGCATCTCTTTTGCTCCTATCCTGTCAATAAGTAGACTCTGGAGATGTTTCATGCTCTCCCTTACATCTGGAAGATTCTTAAGCCTTGAACAACCAGAAAGTATTAACTCCTCAAGAGCTTTCAGCTCTCCGAGACATTTGGGAAGACACTCCAGCATTTTGCAGTTTTTCAAATTCAACACAACAAGCCTCTGGAGGTTTTGGATGGTGAGAGGAAGCCCTTTGATTGCTGTGCCATCCAAATGAAGGAATTCTACACTTTCTGAAATTAGCTCAAATTCCTCTAGGTTTGAGCAGTCACTGAGGATGAGAGTCTTCAGAGATATTAAATTCATCTTCGGAAGATAGCAAAGACATATGCATCCTCTCAGGTTCAGGAAAACAAGAGACTTCATATTTTGAATCTCCACTGGCAACTCATCCAAACTCGTGCAGCCTTCCAGATTTAATCTTTGAAGATTTTCTGCCTTTGACAATGCTGACAAGTCGAGCAACTTACTCGAGTGGCTTAGATCTACCCACTTCAACCGTGGTGTATCCTGTCAGAATTGAACCACCAATCAGAAAATACTTAAGCTATCTAATGGAGAAAAACAACAGCAAAAACATGGTAAAAGAAGGCACACCTTAACACCTTTCCAAACACGTTCAATCATGCTGTAAGGCAGCCTTAGGTCAACAAGATTCTTAGGTCTGAAGTCTGCTGGAATTTCTTTCAATGGGAATTTCACCCAATGGAGATACCGAACCTCTTCCAAGGGGAACTCAACCCCATCCGGGAAATATAAGTTGCAGGTAGCTTTACATCTCCGAGGACAACAAGAATCATATATCTTAAGGTATCGAAGATTGAGCATTTCAGTAAAGACCATACAATCCAAGGCAATACTCTCTCTTATTTCGGACATGTCTAAGAATATACCTCTCACATTATTCGCCTCCTGGTAACAAGTTGACAGGCAACCAGTTAGCAATTACATGAGTACTCAGGTTTTCTTTTCATACTGAGAAAGAGCTTGTTGTCAGTGTTGTTTGACAAAAAAAAAGTACTTTACATGTTTCAATATATAAGTTGTTTTATTTAAAATAAAATATAAGATGTTTTAGTTAGAAATCTTAAGAAATTATTTTTCTTTTAAAGTATTATTTAAACTTAATGTAAAACAATTCAACAAATAATAAAAAGAAAAAAAAAGACTACATAATACAAATGGTAACAAATTATCAAATGCACCTAAATTTAGCATAAAAATTTGTAAAATATCCTATATAATAAAAAAAAATACTGTAAAATCTTTATAACATCCTAGTATCCTATTCCTATATAATGAAACAGAGTATTGTAAGATTTACTCTTGAATAAGCGTTTTCCATAACTTTTGCTTTGGTTTATTGTAAATTGTTCAATCTATTATTTTGTTTACTATTTTCTTATAATTTGACAAAAATAAAAAGTCTACGATTCATCTTTAAACTTGCACATTCTAGTTAATTTTAGCGTTTACTCTTTAGGGCATGAAAGGGTTTTTGTTTACTTGGTTACTATCCAAACATGATTTCTAATTTTGTTTTAGAATATCCAAGAAATGTTGGAAGCATGATTAGACTCTTTTGCAGGAAAATAAACGTACCGATTGTTTCATTTCAGTCATCATGTTGATGATATCTTTGTAATTCTGCAACCTGCGTTTCCCAGGAGAACCAAGGTCCTTGCCCAATGTATGTAGCTGATCATGCATCTCTACTCGCCCACCGGAAATTGTAATGAGGAACTTGTCGGTGAGCTCTCTTAGTTCACTCATAGCTTCAGGATCCAGTAAACTTCTAACAAAATACTCGTCCTCTGATTTGAAAAAATAAACTATGTCCAGAAAAACATCTGCCTGCCGCACATTAAGTTGATCAATAGAGAATCTCCAGACATTTCTCATCTTCGTATCGAAACTTTGTCTCCATCTTTGTAGCTCTTGTTCCCAGTAGGTTTTTTCTTTGCCACACAGGTCGCTTCCTAGTAACTTGAGAGCTAGTGGATTGCCTGCAGCATAATCCACGAACATTCTACACAGCGAAATGAAGGTTTCTGAGGGACATATTTGATTATAGAAGGCATGATAAGTTAAGAGTTGAAAGGCCTCTTGGTTGTTCAGTTGTTGGACCACATAAGTATCATGAGCCAATCCCTCGAGCAATGATTTGTCACACGTTGTAATAACAATCTTGCTTCCATTTTTAATCCAGTTGAGGTTCCCAAGCAGAAACTTTAGCTGCTTCTTGTCTCTCACGCCATTGAGAACAACAAAAACTTTATTTTGAAGCAGTTTATCCTTCACAGATTCATGTGTTGTATTGTCGTTTATGTCTTGATTTCCGTGTTTGAGTAACTCTGTCAGGAACACCCTTCTCAACTGCTCCAGTCTACACGCTGTTGGCATTGTTAAAAACAAGTGACTTGGAAACTTGCACCCACGCTTTTCAAACAATATTGTTGCGAGAGTTGTTTTACCAATGCCGGGCATCCCAACCAATCCAACAATACGAGTTTTTCCTGGTGTCAAGTACAACACCTTTTCCATTTGCTTGAGTCGTTGTTCAACTCCAACTAAAGCATGCATCTTTTGCTTCTTTAAACTTCCTGAACGTGTGTTGTCATGATAAGAGCTTACAATAATATCTCCTCCCGCGTTACTTTCTTCATTTAAAAGGTCAACTCTATTATTTCCAATACTCTCCTGTAGATTTGGGGGAACATCAGATTTTGCTTCACAAGAAAAACTTTCATCTCTTCCCAGAATTCGACCAGAGTAAGGTTCATGCTGGATATCATCATGGCTTCTGGAGTTTCCATAAGGTCTTCCTTCACCTGAGATGTTTTCACTACTCTCTGGAATAACTAGAGTTGTTGAATCCGACCATATATTCCTCCTTTCTTCAGGTGCATATAGAAAACTAAATCCACACTTCAACACCTCCGAACCTTTGATCTCTCCTGTACCATCTGTCACTTGAAACTTAATAGAGGTTTCAGTAGAAAAACATTTCTCTTCATCGTCTTCTTCAGAAATTTTGTTGATATGCAACAAACTGGTAAAGCCAATAAAGACATGAGAGGACTCAATTTTCCGAGGTGTGTTACTTGAGTCACTCCAACCTCCAACAGTGTAACTAAAGTGGATAATCAACCCATCTTTATTCTTGAACTCGCAATTACATTCCACTATGACACGCTTTCTCTGGTCATGGTACTCAGGAAGTAGGATAACAGCGCATAGAGCTATCCCAGTAAACGTATCGTCACACCAATGTGAAGGCAGCTTTGGCTCTAACATCGAACCAGAGGCTTGGTAACTAAACCACGCGGGTACTTCCCATCCAGGAAAGCAAGTTCCAATCAAAGCTTCTAAAACAAAACCCTAAAAAAATATACCAAAACAAGATTAGAACAAACAAACAATGCAAGGAAGATTGGAAACTGAGAGAGAGAAATGGACAGACCCCATCGTATAGAGTTAGTTCATCTAGCATTAACTGACTTTTCAATCTAATGTAGGATATGATACTATCCTTTGCATCTTGATCCAAATTGTAGCAGTTGGAAAAACTGAATGTGGCATGGATCTGCTCAGACAACATCGGATCAGCCAAAGGATTTGCAACTCTTTCCAACGAATCACAGCCATGTGCATCAAAGTACTGAAGTCTTGGTGGAAGCATTGGAACACATCTCAGCTTCTTGCAGTGCTTCACGTCAAGCCATTTCAGATTATAAAGTTTCTCAATATCAGGTTGTAGGCTGACAAAATCATTTCCACTCAAACATAGACGCCGCAGTGTGGATACTCCATTAACACTAAGTGGCCATTTGCTCGGGCCCATAGGTTCTACGGACATATCTATAGAAGCTTGGTTGTTGGCTTCATTGACGCACGATATGTTTGGCATCTCTTTTGCTCCTATCCTGTCAATAAGTAAACTCTGGAGATGTTTCATGCTGTCCCTTACATCTGGAAGATTCTTAAGCCTTGAACAACCAGAAAGTATTAACTCCTCAAGACCTTTCAGCTCTCCGAGACATTTGGGAAGACACTCCAGCATTTTGCAGTTTTTCAAATTCAACACAACAAGCCTCTGGAGGTTTTGGATGGTGAGAGGAAGCCCTTTGATTGCTGTGCCATCCAAATGAAGGAATTCTACACTTTCTGAAATTAGCTCAAATTCCTCTAGGTTTGAGCAGTCACTGAGGATGAGAGTCTTCAGAGATATTAAATTCATCTTCGGAAGATAGCAAAGACATATGCATCCTCTCAGGTTCAGGAAAACAAGAGACTTCATATTTTGAATCTCCACTGGCAACTCATCCAAACTCGTGCAGCCTTCCAGATTTAATCTTTGAAGATTTTCTGCCTTTGACAATGCTGACAAGTCGAGCAACTTACTCGAGTGGCTTAGATCTACCCACTTCAACCGTGGTGTATACTGTCAGAATTGAACCACCAATCAGAAAATACTTAAGCTATCCAATGGAGAAAAACAACAGCAAAAACATGGCAAAAGAAGACACACCTTAACACCTTTCCAAACACGTTCAATCATGCTGTAAGGCAGCCTTAGGTCAACAAGATTCTTAGGTCTGAAGTCTGCTGGAATTTCTTTCAATGGGAATTTCACCCAATGGAGATACCGAACCTCTTCCAAGGGGAACTCAACCCCATCCGGGAAATATAAGTTGCAGGTAGCTTTACATCTCCGAGGACAACAAGAATCATATATCTTAAGGTATCGAAGATTGAGCATTTCAGCAAAGACCATACAATCCAAGGCAATACTCTTTCTTATTTCGGACATGTCTAAGAATATACCTCTCACATTATTCGCCTCCTGGTAACAAGTTGACAGACAACCAGTTAGCAATTACAAGAGGACTCTTAAATTTTGACATGTTGATTAAGCACACTGCAACGCAACAGTTTTCTTAATCACTATCAAACAATTATGGAAGTTATAGTGCAGCCAAGAAATGGTTGAAGCATGACTGGGTTTTATCTTTCAAAAAAAGAAAAAGTACCTGTTCGTCCATTTTGATTAGCATGTTGATATCTTTGCAGTTCCACCGCCTATACTGCTCAGGAGAACTAAGGTCCTTGCCCAACATATACAATAGATGATTCATCTCTATTCGGCCGTCAGAGATTGTAATAAGGAACTTGTTGGAGAGATTTATTACTTCACTAACAGCATCATTGGAGTCATGATCTCCTGAATCTAGTAAACTCCTAACAAAATACTCATCCTCTGAGTTGAAGAAACACACTATGTCTTGAAACACATCTTTTTGCCGATCATTAAGTTGATCAATCGAGAATCTCCAGACCAATTGGGTCAACATATTGGAACTTTCCGTCAATATTTCCAGTTTCTTTTCCCAGTGAGCCTTGTCTCTCCCACAAAGTTCCCTACCCAATACTTTGAGCGCCAGTGGGTGTCCTCGAGTGTACTCCACAAACATTCTAGAGAGTTCATTAAAGATCTTGGTGGGACTAAAAATTTGATCAAAGGCATGATAAGTAAAGAGTTGAAAGGACTCTTTGTAGTTCAATTGTGGGACCACATAAGTATCATGAGAAAGTCCCTCGAGCAATGACTTGTCACACGTTGTAATAACAATCTTGCTTCCTTTCTTAATCCAGCCAAGGTCACCAAGGAGAAAATCTAATTGTTTCTTGTTACTCACGTCATCGAGAACAGCAAAAATCTTTTTCTGGAGCAGTTCAACTTTCACGAATTCATGTGTTGTCTTGTCAGTTATCTCGGGGAGGATACCCTCAAGTAATACTTCCAGGAGTGTCTTTCGCAACCACTCTGGCTCATACTGCTCTGACTTCTTACGGATACCCAGAAGAGGCACGGAACGTATAAACTTGCAGCTCCACTTTTCGTGAAGCATCATAGCAAGAGCGGTTTTACCAATTCCAGGCATCCCAACAACTCCAATAATTCGAGTTTCTTTGCAATCAAACTCTAACTTCCTCTCCAGTTGCTCCATGCGTTGCTCCATTCCGAATAGGTGACATTTGATAAGATAAGTTTCATGCTTTTCTTCTTCTCCCATGGGCAAATCAGTGTTTTTTCCTTTCTCTGTAGAAAGAAAGAGAGGTGGATTTTCTCTTCTCTGCAGTGAAACTCTCTCTAGGACTTCCTTGACGGTGAGAGTGATCAACTCACTCTCAGAACTGCCAAACCATTGAGAAAAAAAATATATGAGATCATGTACGCCAAGGAATCTAGAAATTCAGTAACAATCAAATCAAGAGAATAATAAAATTGTAAATTAAAATTACCCGTGTTCCTTCAAGTAGATGCCCTTGGAGGAAGCAAAAGACTCCAAAGCCTCCTTCCATTTTATGATATGGTTATCCCGATTAATCCTCCACAAATTCCAAAATTTAACACCAAAGTCTCCCTTCAGTTGTGTAACCTCTAATTGTTCCACTTTGTAAAAAATTGGAATGACTAACAGTTTCCCTTCATCCATGAGTTCTTTGATCTTCACTAGCTTGTTTAAGAACCATCTTGATTCTGTGTACCTTTGTGAGAAGATTACGAGCGCGATCCTCGACTCCTCGATCCGCTTAAAAAGAAATTCTGTAAGATCTTCACGCGCCAACTCATCTACATCTATATAGACGTTGACTCCATCCCTTTTCAAAGCCTTAGTGACGTGGTCGACAAAGCAATGGCGCAGGTCAGCTCCACGGAAATTGATGAACACTTCTGGATGCTCTGACAGGGGTTTGTCGTAGATCACCATGGTAGAGCTTTCGCCTACATTTTCTTGCTTCTTTTCTTCATTGACTGCGTCAACTTTATTGAAATCACCGCTATTCTTTAACTTCGATGTTGCATCAGAATTTGTTTCACCAAGGAAATTGTCATCTTTGCTCGGATTCAAACCATCATCTCTTCTTGATTTTCCTTCAGGTTGGACAATCTCAGCCTCTTTTGGATTTCTATCTGACTTTTTATCTGAGAGAATACCATCATCTCTTTCTACATCAACGCCTTTCAGATCCTCTGAACTGGAAGAGTCCATAGAGGCATCTTCCTGCAGCTCACTCAGCCAGTAGTCATGTGAGTACTTGTCCATTTGCTTAGGTAAAACCCAGGTAATTACAATCTTGACCTGCTTCACAATGCTATTGATAAAGTCGGCCTCATTACCGCTGTCAACGGAGCAAAAGAGAAACAATGAGACCCTCCGGCCTAATTAGCGGTAGGCTTACATTCAATCTGAGACAGTCGAATCCATTTCTATTTGGTTTTTATTTTACAACCAAAAATTAATCTAGTAAGTAGGCAGGGTAGAATTTATGTTACAACCATTAGTACCTTTTCTCATCGAACGTCAGGGCAAACTTATCGGAGACAGACACAATTGCCTCTTTCCATCTCTTTATCTTAGCTTCGTCAGATGCGTACTTGTGCTCTTTATCTCTGAAGTGGTCACCAAACTCCCCCTTGAGTTGTTTCACATTGTCTGGAGTCACCTTGTAGAAGATGGGAAGCACCTTGTGATAGAGAGTAAAGGTATTCCCAAAGTTAAGAATATGTGTCAAAAATGTATAATCTATATCTTCAATATAAAGTAATAACATTGGTCGAGATCGTAAGTCACTTAAGTTGCCTATATACTATATATAGAGAGATATGTATATACATGTTCATGATCACACCTTGAGCAGGCCTTGGTGCGCACGTTCGTTAATCTTCACAAGCTCTTCCAAGCACCATTTTGATTCCGTGTAGCTGCTCGAAAACACAACTATTGCAATCCCAGAATCCTCGATGCTCTTGAAAAGTTTGTTGAGGTCTTCACCTCTTTGCTCCAGAGTGTCTATGAAGACGTTGATCTCACTTCTCCGTAGTGCATCAACGAGATAGCCGATGAAATTGTTGCGTAGCTGAGATCCTCGAAAACTGATAAAAACTTGAATTTGTGGTGGCTTGACTTTACCGTCCATTGGAGAGTTAGTGAAAGTTCTTTACACCAAGAGAGATAACATTAATGGTTAATTTTGTTAGAGATGAAGTTCTTAAAATGTTCAAGTAACAAATGAAATTATAAGATGTTGCAATATTAGTACTTACATTAATGGAATTTTGTTCAGCACACTCTTAACCTCATCCACAAGTTTTTTTAGTGTTTCTTTCTCGCTGCTGCAATACGAGTGAGGAAAATAACTACTGACATCAAGACCTTCCTGAGTTACTCTTCAAAGGTCCATAAATTTATCTACAATTGTAAACCTCCAGAATAAACAGTCGAGTTTTTTTGGTAAGTTTCTCAAGGGCAAAATTAGTTACCTCATGTTGTCCACTACGATGCCTGGCTTTTCCGTAATCAACTTCAAAGATTTCTTCCACATCTCCTCGGCTTCTCTTTCCTTCAGATCTCTGAATGCATCACCGAATTGTATCAGTATGGAAATATATCTATAAGATGTAATCACTATTGTAAATCTTTAGAATAAATGGATTAGCTTTTTGATAAGTTTCTCAAGGGCAAAATCAGTCGTTACCTCAGGTTGCATGGCTTTTCTGTAATCAACTTCAAATATTTCTTCGACATCTCCTTGGGCGTTTCACTTTCCCTCAGATCCCTGAATGCATCAACGAATTGTATCACTATAGTAATCTATCTATAATTGTATTCACTATTGTAAACCTTTGGTTTATTTAGCTTTTTGGTAAGTTTCTCAAGGACAAAATCAGTTTACCTCATGTCTGGCTTTTCCCTAAACAACATCAAAAGTTTCTTCCACATGTCATTGGGCGATTTACTTGCCAACTGATCCATGGTGAATTGACCCAACTTGTAGAAGACTGGAATAGCCACCAGTTTACCTTTCTCCACACAATCCGCGATCTTTACCAGCTCTTTCAAGCGATCGCCTGATTCCGTGTACTCTTTGGAGAAGATAACCAGAGCAATCCTCGATTCCTCTATCGTCGTCATTGGTACTTCTAGCCTTTGGCATCTGCCTTCGTCCTTGTCGATAAAGACGTTAATCTTATCCCTTACCAAGGCCTCGACAATACGGTTGACGAATTCATATCTTAACTTCCCCTGAACATTGATGAACACTTGATGTTGAGGTGGCGGTTGTTCGACCGTTGAAGATACCGTCATGGCGGGAAAAAAAACTGTTTCAGCTGGTCTGGTTACAGGTAACACATCAGAAATTTTAGTTTCAATATTTTCTGATGAAGTCACAGAGGTTTCTTGGTTTTCCTCCGATGGAACTTCCTTAACCCCCTCCACAGTTTTGTTCCCTCCTGCAGAAATTTCAGTTTCAATATTTTCTAATGGATCCACAGAGGCTTCTTGGATTCTCTTCAGCACTCTTTTAACCTCAACCACAATTAGTTCGATTCTTTCGTTCTCGTAGCTGCAATACAAGTGAGGAAAATAACTAATGAGATAAAGACCTTCCTAAATTCCCCATCAAAAGATTCGTAAATCTATCCACAATTGTAAACCTCTGGAATACAGGTTTGACCTTCTTGGTTAATTCTCAAACACTGGGGGGGGGGCAAAATCAGTTACCTTTTTACTATGATGCCCATTAAGCTGGAAATCCACTTCATAGCATTTTTCCATTCTTTCTTCTTCATCGCATTACTTTCCACCAGATGCCTGAATGAATCACCGAATTGTCCCATCTGGTATCTCACGGTGGATGGATCAACCTTGTAGAAGATGGGAATAGCCACCAGTTTACCTTTTTCCACACAATCCTTGATCCTCACCAGCTCTGTCAAGCACCACCTTGATTCTGTGTAACTTTCAGATAAGATAACCAGAGCTATCCTGGACTCCTCTATCCTCTTCAATAGTGTTTCTATGGGTTCGCCTCTGTCTTCTTTGTTGTCGTAGTTGTAGACGTTAATGTTATTACTTGTCAAGGCCTTGACCAGATGACTGACGAATCCATAGCGTACATCAGCCCCACGGAAATTGATGAACACTTGATGTTGCGGTGGCAGTTGTTTGGTCGTCGAAGATCCCGCCATGGCGGAAAAAACTGTTTCTGGTCTGGTTGGGTTTGTTTGGAGAAATGTTTAGACAAGACGAAGTCACGATTGCAAGTTGACCTGCAACCCAAATTTTATCAAAAAAAAAAAAAAAAAAAAAAATGACCAGCAACTAAAAGAGCTAGTTTCGCACAACCGCTAGTTTCGCACAATAGTGGCATTCGGATACTCGGATCGGATTCGGATACCTATATAGATGCTCACAAATTTCTAGAATGGATTCGGATATTTAGAGGGGCATATTGGAATGAGTATTTGGTGAGAATTGAGTTTTAATGACAAATCATGTGTTATTGAAACATGAATTTCAAAATATCTTTTAAATTCCACTGTTATTGGATTAATGATTTTAAAATATACAATCAAATCCACTGTTATTGAAAACTTTATTAGGATTTCATTTAAAAGTTTCAGCTGAGATTTGAGAGGAATTCTTAGTTAAAAATACAAAGACTCAATTCTCATGGTTTTAGCTGAGATTTCAGAGAATTTAATAACAAAATTCCTAATTCACCAAAATTTAATCAAATCCTCTCAGAATTCATTAAAACTCAATTCTCACCAAATAATCACTCCAATATACCCCTCTTAATAAAAATCTAAAAGAATAAAACATAAACCCTTTATGTGTATTTATTTCATAAAACAAAAAAATTATTTCAAGTATATTAGTAAAACAAATAAATTATTTCAGGTATATTAGATACCCGAACCGATAGCGCATAATATCCAAACCTGAACCAAATTCATGGATATTAAAAATTATAACCCATCAGGTATTTTAGCTAGACTCGAATCCAGCCTGAACCCTATTTTTTTGGTCGGTCTCTGTTTAGATTTTTGGATATGGGTTTTTTGCCCAAGGGATACACACAACCAAAGTTATTCTTTTATTGAGCACGTTAGGTATCTTGGTGCAAGAATTTCTCATTTGAGAATGAATTTTTTTGGATGGATTTCTCAAATATTTTAGATATCCATTTAATAAAATATTAATAAAAATATTTTATGTAAGAAACCATTTGTGAGACTGCTCTAACATCTAAACCCTAAAGACCTTTTTTCCCTTAATTACTATGGTTCTATTTGATGGTCATAGTTTTTTTTCTTCTTAGTATAATCCAATACGTAGACTAACTTTAGAGTTTATTTACAAAAGGCAAAAGCAAAAAATAAGTGAATATTTATTTTATACTAGATAAAGATCCGCATATATGTGGGTTCGTACAAAATATTTTATAACCCGTAAAATAAAAATTAATAGCAAAAAGTGGGAAAATAAAATAAAATCATCTTTACAAAATATAAAATAAGATTAGTTTCAATCTTCGATATCTTTTATTCGGTTTCTAACCAAAAAATGTAATATGCATATGTATATCTGTAACTATTATTTTTATTATTTAACTATTCTTATTTCTAGGGTTTTAAATTAATTTTGCTGAATTAATTTTCCTATTCATATTATAATTAGATTTTGAGTTTGTTTAGTGAGAAGTTGAAAAAATACAAATTTGTTTATATTGAAATAAAAATTTATACTCTTTTACTTTTTAGGATTTGACAGTATGTTATTAAATTTATTTATTACGAATTTTTTTAATTAGGGAAAATTATTGAAAGCTAAACCTAATGCACTAAGCTATTTTGATGTATTAGACAATACTCAATAATTACCTTTTCATCAAGTAATAGTAATTTATGCCTATGAACTTAGTATCTTTTTTGAAGATTCTGAAAACTCAGGTTTATATAATAAGATATAAAAACTTGATATAACTCAATTACCATATAATTATAAACCCAAAAATATTAATTAATTTTAGACCGAAATAACTAAAACACCCAAATAACCAAAATATTTGAAAGTTCTTAGTTATATTTGTGGAAATTCAATCAAACTTTATTCAAATTTAACCAATTTCTAATTCATTTTTTTCTTTTCATGTGTACCCGAAACTGACTTAAACACAGATGGAACCGAACTGAACCAAGAATTATAAATATCCGAATAAATCATAGGCTTCTCAACCCAATAGACTTGAACCAAACCCAAACGCCCCATCCCTATGAGATCTGGAAAACTGGATTCGGTGACCGGCGTTATGCTCTTGCTCATATATAGGCGAGACGTTCTTCATGCAATATCTTTGTTGTCTCTCTGATGTCCTCTTATTCAGATCTTATCTCGGTTCTGGCTAAAATATCATTTTCCTCTCGCACATTCACTCGCTAAAATCTTTCACCATTCCTTGGCTCATGATATTTTCCAACAACATCCTCTAGTTCAACTCTTTCTTCATCATCTCTCGATTTTATTCTCATCCACCATCATCTTTAATCTCTAGCGGAAGCCCCATCGCCTTGCACCCTCCTCTAGATCCAGATTAGTCTATCAGACTTCCCACATAAACAACTCTCTATGAGTGGATTTTCGCCTCTTTTTTACTTAATCCCTTTGGAAGAAGACAATTATGACTCATTTCCTTTGCGAGAGATCATTTACACCTTTTTTATTCTCTATGAAGAAAACATATCCTACAATTTTCATGTCCAATAGATATATTGCTTCTTCGTTTTATGAACCGAGAATCTTATGATTTTTTTTAACCAATTTGTTATTTTAAACCAATTATATGTAACTTCTGTTGACAAATTAGACAAAAACATTTACTGTTAAATTTATTTAACACCTAAACAATTAAATAGTAAATTATGTAAGATTATAAAAAATCAATTTTGTTCGTTCCAATAAATAGAAGCGGATTAAAAAAGGTATTAGGGTTCAAATAATCAAAAAAAATAATTTGAAAATAAAATTTTTAGTTTTATTGAAGTAATAAGACTTTACTTATTTTAGGAAAAAAATAAAAATTAAAAAGTACATATTTTTTACTATTTAATGTTTTTGTTGGTTTTCCTTTTTGATTATGAAAAAAAAAATACAATTTTTTCTAAGTGTGAAAATTTTATCGATTAACCGACACGTGCCTTGATCAGATAATTAAAATTGTGTTAAAGTTATTTATCGAAACTTAAATAATATTAAAAAAATTAAAAACTAAATATGGAAGGAGAATTTAAATTTTATTAAATTTTAAAGTTTAATATTTAATTTTTTGTGTTAGTTTTAATCAAAATATCTATTTTATTATATGCTTATGATAATCATCTTTTAGTTCAAATAAGAAAAAAAAGTGTGATACTAAAAAATTATTAGAGTTTAAATAATATAAAATCTAAAAATCTAAATTTGAAAGGAAAATTTAAATTTTATTGAGATAATAAAATTTAATTTGTATTAGAAAAATAAAAAGTAAAAAGTCATCTATTCAATTCTTTTGCTGGCTTTCCTTTTCTATTAAAAACAAAAAAAACATAATATTTTTCCTTTTTTATTAAGGAAACAAAATTTCACCGATCTAGCGACACGTGTCATGATCTCTTTTTTACTTAATCCCTTTGAAGAAAACAATTATGACTCATTTCCTTTGCGAGAGATCATTTACACCTTTTTTATTCTCTATGAAGAAAACATATCCTACAATTTTCATGTTCAATAGATATATTGCTTCTTCGTTTTGTGAACAAAGAATATTATGATTTTTTTTAACCAATTTGTTATTTTAAACCAATTATATGTACCTTCTGTTGACAAATTAGACAAAAAAATGTACTATTAAATTTATTTAACACCTAAACAATTAAATAGTAAATTATGTAAGATTATAAAAAATCAATTTTGTTCGTTCCAATAAATAGAAGCGGATTAAAAAAGGTATTAGGGTTCAAATAATCAAAAAATTAATTTGAAAATAAAATTTTTAGTTTTATTGAAGTAATAAGATTTTACTTATTTTAGGAAAAAATAAAATTAAAAAGTATATATTTTTTACTATTTAATGTTTTTGTTGGTTTTAATTTTCGATTATGAAAAAATACAACTTTTTTCTAAGTGTGAAAATTTTATCGATTAACCGACACGTGCCTTGATCAGATAATTAAAATTGTGTTAAAGTTGTTTATCGAAACTTAAATATTATTAAAAAAATTAAAAACTAAATATGGAAGGAGAATTTAAATTTTATTAAATTTTAAAGTTTAAATTTTAAATTCTAAATATATAGTTTATTATTTAATTTTTTTTGCGTTGGTTTTAATCAAAATATCTATTTTATTATATGCTTATGATAATCATTTTTTAGTTCAAATAAGAAAAAAAGTGTGATACTAAAAAATTTATAGTTTAAATAATATAAAATCTAAAAATATAAGTTTGAAAGAAAAATTCAAATTTTATTGAGATAATAAAATTTAATCTGTATTAGAAAAATAAAAAGTAAAAAGTTATCTATTCAATTCTTTTGCTGGCTTTCCTTTTCTATTGAAAAACAAAAAAAAACATAATATTTTTCCTTTTTTATTAAGGAAACAAAATTTCATCGATCTAGCGACACGTGTCATGATCTCGTTAATTAATTATAAGTTTGACACGAGTCGAACTCTCGTGAGTGTAACCTAACTTTATATAATAAGATAAGATCTTTGTAAATACAGCTCTACGTTTAAACAAATACCATATTATTGTATTAATTACAAGTAATTTCACATAATATAACATTTGATTAAAAATGTTCCAGATTTTTTAACAACCGAATAATCCCCAAGGTGAGTGTAGCTTTTGAATAGCTGGTTCACTAAGTTTTCTAGTGGACCTTAAACATATCACCATTTCGACTTACCAAATAGAACGGTTTACATAACTCTACATTTTTGGGAAATCAATATTTGGTCTTGATTAAGATGACAACGACTTCTCCTGTTCCCAAAGTAGGAACCACTGCCCTCCACCACTCGGTTGTCATCGTACTATTTATATTGAAAAACCTCAAAAAAAATTGAAACTTAAGAAGTTTACATATATTGATCGGATCCAAACATTAAGATTTTTATATTTGTGAAAATAACTTAATTGATATTTTGAATTTAACTTATAATAGAGTTGTAAATAATAAGCGGTATTACATTTATATTTTTAAACTAATCAAAATATTTTTTACAGTTTAATTAAGGGTATTTAAATTCGATGTTGATTTTGTTTTAGTTTTGAGTTATTTCACTATACAATTTAGGTATAGCCTTGTCAAGCGGGTCAAACCCGCGATCCGCCCTACAACGGGTTATATTAATTTTTGATCCGTATTAACCTGTGATCCGCGACCCACCAGATTAAAACAGTTATTCAGCACGTATTCTACTTAAATTTTCAGATACCCGTGGATAACCCCTAAATATTTAAATAATAAATAAAAATTAATTTTTTATAATTTTATTGAAAATAATATTTATTAATAAAATTTTAGTATTAAAATAAACATAAATTCCTAATTTGTTTTAAAAATAATTTTTTTGGATACATATATATACATAAATAATAACCGGTATTACATTTATATTTTTAAACTAGTCAAAACATTTTTTACAGTTTAATTAAGGGTATTAAAATTGGACGTTGATTCTGTTTTAGTTTTGATTTATTTCACTATACAACTTAGGTATAGCCTTGTCAAGCGGGTTAAACCCGCGATCCGCCCTACAACGGGTTATATTAATTTTTTATCCGTATTAACCTGCGATCCGCGACACACCAGATTAAAACAGTTATTCAGCATCTACCCCTACTTAAATTTTTAGGTACCCGTGGATAACTCCTAAATATTTAAATAATAAATAAAAATTAATTGTTTATAATTTTATTGAAAATAATATTTATTAATAAAATTTTAGTATTAAAATAAACATAAATTCCTAATTTGTTTTAGAAATAGATTTTTTGGATACATATATATATATATATATATTTTTTTTTTTTTTACTTTTAAAATTTAACTACTAAAATTTATAAAATAATAATAATTTCTTTTTTTTAATGCGCATACTCGGAAACTCGCATAAAAAATATGATGATTCGTACCCATAATTTATAAAATATGACCATTTCGTAAAAACTCTTTCGTCCCATAACCATTTCATTTTAAAAAATTATCCATTCGATAATTTTAACAAAAACAAAATATCTTTTCGGCAATATTTGTTATAAAAAAATCGGTTAATATTTTTAGATAGAATACATGTATTTCCGTATGAATATTTAAATTTTATAAAATTATTGGAAATTATCCAAAAAATTATTCAATTATGATTTAGAAAGACTTTTAATGACTATAAAAATATGAGAATTTCATTAACTCTTGCACATTCTTGAATACATGTGAATATTACATTAAAGATTTTTTTTCTATATTCTCACAGATTTTAAAATATATTTTTGATAGAGTTTTGTTAACTTTGGAGTTATCATTAATATTTTTTTGATATTATCTTACCTTTTTTATTATGAAATATTTATTTGTCTCTGCTAATTCACTTTATATATTCATCGTTCTCAAGCATTTATTTTTATGAGATAATTCAAGTTCTCAAAACCATCGTTGGAGCTTAATTACAGTGGTTCTCAAAACCATTGTTGAAACTGAAGATCTATAAGCATCCTTGACATTATGTAATTTTATTTGTTACTTCTTCACCTTTTTTTTACATGTTTTTTGTATTGATTATTAATTTTATAAATTATCCGAGGATGTGTTTTCACCAAAAGCTTGTGGGTTGCATGTGTTGTTGCCTTGGAGCACTAAGCATAGAATCTGAGGATTTAGAAAAAAAAAAAGAAAAAAAAAAAAAAAAAAGACTTTGAGAATCTGAGGATAACACCTAAATATTTTGTAAGAGTTTTTCTATGAACAAAAAATTATAAATTCAATCAAGCAATAACATTGACTTTAATTTAATGTTAAAGTCAGTTAAATTCTTTTTATTTGAATAACACATGATTTTGATTAATTTTTTAAACTCTTTAATCCAATAATGCATGACTTTTAATGACTTTAAATAAAATTTTAAAACAATCAAAACCAATAACACATGATTTTAATAGAGTTTTGGAAATTTAAGATTGAATAACAATAAACTCTTTAAAACTTTTAACTCTTTAAAAATCTTAAAATCAATAAGCCCCCTAAATGTTTTCAAAATTTATTAGAAATTCCTAAAATAGGTTGATAGGCTCTTCTACTAGTTCTTAGAAACAAGACCACACTCGAAGCTAGTCCAATCACCGACAAGCATCCCCACCACACAAACGTTAGTAGATAACAGTCTCGTCCCCTACATATAACTGACTCAGTATTTGACCCAGCCATGCTATGGGATTCATAGACCAAAGCAGCTAAGAAACCGTAGACCAACGATCCTATCGGTATGTTTGTGATAAGTATGTTGTGGTTAAACCCGACACTGTTGGGTCCAAAAAGCTCAGATGTTATAGAAACCGCTGCAGCAAATATGAAACCCGAGCTTAGACTGTTTAAAGCAGCTCCTGCTTGTAATGCTGACAAGCTTCCTGATGATGCCAACAAGAAAGGCGCGATTGTGGTTGGGAAAAGCGCAACGGCTAGCCACCCGGTTCTAGCAAAATATAACTTCATGCACAATTTACATTGCAATAAACATCATAATCTTCTCATGATGCTAGGAACAGAGGAGTACAAAAGCTTGTACAAAGGACTTACGCTCTGATATAGTCTGGTGTTGCTGAAAGCAATCGACCAAAAGTTGTTGAATAAAGCGTAACAAGAGTTGTTGTCTCAGAGCTTTGTCCTAAAGATTGTGCAATCTACAAAAATATGCGATATAGTAAAGCCAGCAATCTGATCTGCATAAGAGCAAAAACAGAGGATGTTCTTCTCCAAGCACTCCAAGCTGATTTCTTGTTATGAGCTTATTCCAACAACATCCTTAGTCGTCTTCAATGAAACTTTTCTGATCAGGAGTAATGATGTTTCACACTACATCATCATTTAGTAACTGGTAGCCTTCGAGGCTGGCTTGACGTCACGTGTCACCATTCCTTTATGCATCTCAAGCTTATCGATATCAACAAAAATGAAGCCAGAACCTTCTAAATGGAAATTGGAGTGGATGTGTAGATACCAATTGTGAGCGTTACTAGACACTCTCAAGAACTAGTAAAGTTGGACCTAGTGAACTGCAGAGAACATTCAAATTTTCTAGTAAAGATCTACGATATGAAGTCTCTCGAATAGGTCTTCTGGCTGCACAGCGATTATCCCAAAACGAGTTGGGAAACTTCAGTATCTTTATCAAAGTGGTAAAGCCATATAGGAATTACACCCTTCACTCTCTAACATGATTGGTCTAAAAGTGCTGGCTGCTAGAGTGTTCATACATTGCCTCTCAAGAGAAGAATCATCCCTTGTAGTTGTAGCATTTTCTTAACTTCCTTAACAGTTATCCTAACAAATTCACTTTCATTACTGCGAGTGAACCAAAGCAGCGAGAGAATCTGGGGTCGACAGACACATATTTTTACTGATAACCAAAATCCTTAACTCATTAGTCAAACAAATCATTGTACTCTTTACTAATTACAGTTACAGTATTTTTGTTTTCGTAAATAAAATAAACAAGAATGTACGTTTTGAATTTTTTTGGTGAAAGTTCTTCAAAATTGAGCTTCAGCATTGGTTTTCTCCTCATGGTAAAGGTTAGCAAGAGGATTGGCCTCTTTCAACTGTGGAAATGGCTTGTAGCATTTTCAACACCTCCTTGACAATAGTTTCAATGAAATCAATCTCCAATACGCTGCTACACTTATTAAGAAAAATGTTGAGTTGAGATCTTCTAAAGTTCACACACTAGTGTGCAAAGCAAACATAAAGAAGTTGCAAATATATAAAAATTAAGAATTCGATGAATTTTATCAGATCTAACGCAAACTAATACAAAACATTTTTGATACATGAACATTTCCGAGGAACTAGTTAAGTTTGAAATATGTCAAATTTTTGTTTAGGAGATGAGAGATTTCTTTGGCTTCACAACAAAATATAGAATTAATAGTATGATGTAGACAATAAGTACCTTGTGTCATCGAACGTCAGGGCAAACTTATGGGAAACAAACACAATTGCCTCTTTCCATCGCTTTATCTTAGGTTCATCAAACTCGTACTTGTACTCTTGTTCTCTGAAGTTGTCACCAAACTCTCCCTTAAGTCTCTTCACATTGCCTGGAGTCACCTTGTAGAAGATGGGAAGCACCTTGTGATAGAGATTAAAGGTATTCCCAAAGTTAATAATTATATGTGTCAAAAAGTGTATAGTCTACACCTTCAATAGTAAGTAATAACATTAGTCTAGATCGTAACTCACTTTTAGTCCCTAGATACGATATATAATTATATACATGTATATATAGAGATATATACATGTTCATAATCACACCTTGAGCTGGCCTTGTTGCACACGTTCTTTAATCTTCACAAGCTCATTCAAGCACCATTCTGATTCCGTGTACCTGCTCGAAAACACAACTATGGCAATGCCAGAGTCTTCGATCCTGTTGAAAAGATTGCTAAGGTCGTCACCTATATTTGCCTTAGTGTCTATGAAGATGTTGACCCCACTTTTCCGAAGTGCATCTGCGAGATAGCTGATGAAATATTTGCGCAGCTGATCTCCGCGGAAATTGATGAAAACTTGAATTTTCAGCGGCTTGAATTTACTGTCCATTGGAGGATTGGTGAAAGTTCTTTACACCAAAAGGGATAACTTACGGTTAATTTGTTTTAGTCTAAAACTTTTAGAAAACCAAAGTGTCACAGTAGGTCACCTGTCAAGGAAATCAGCATTCGTTTTAGCATCTGAAGAAGATCTCCCAGGCTTTGCTCCATATTTACATGTGGGAACTTCAGTAACTTTGTCTCTTGGATTCTCTGTTCGCTCTGCAGAAATGTACTCTAGCACTTTTGGTATGTTCTCCACAATTCTATCGATGGCACTGCCCTCACCACTGGTAAGAAAGTGAGAGAATACAAAAGTGATCGTCAAGAATCTCTCTCCCAACAATAAATCAATTGACAATTATAAGTCTTTTAATACTTACAGTAAACTTGTGCTCATATAACCAACTTGTTGCAGACAAAAAAAGAGAAGCAGAAGACAACCTATTATCATTCCTAGCTGACTTCTAATTTTATTGAGATCCAATTTATCTCCCGACTCCTCCAGGGATGGTTTGATTCCAAAAGTCTTATCCTCATCTTTGCTTAGATGTAGACCATCATCTCTTCTGGACTTTTCTTCAGCTTGGACAGTCTCAGCCTCCTTTGGATTTCTATCTGTCTTTGTATTAACTGATTCTAGATACCTTTTATCTCCCAATTCCTCCAGGAATGGTTTGATTCCAAAAGTCTTATCCTCATCTTTGCTTAGATGTAGACCATCATCTCTTCTTGAATTTGTTTCAGCTTGGACAGTCTCAGCCTCCTTTGGATTTCTATCTGTCTTTGTATTAATACCATCTGGTTCGTTATAACTGATTCTAGACCCTGTTCTGATCTTCTCATTCCAACAACGTAGAAATTCTTCTAGTTCATCTCTCCAACGAGCCTCGTGTTTCCCGCAAAGCTCCTTTCCCAACTCCGTTAGAGCTCGTGGATTTCCTCCAGCATATTCAACAAACATTTTGGACATGTTAATGATATTCTCTGTGGGAGTATTGTCTTGGCCATTGAAAGCATAATAGCTAAAGAGTTGTAAGGCTTCTATGTCGTTCAGTCCAGGGACCACATAAGTAACGTGAAGCAGTCCTTTGATCCATGACTTGTCGCGCGTTGTAATCACAATCTTGCTTCCCATTTTAATCCGGTTGAGGTTTCTGAGCAGAAACTCTATCTGTTTCTCTTCGCTAACATCATCAAGAACAATAAAACTTTTGTTTTTGAATATTGGAGCCTCATCAGAGCTCTTACCATTTAAAAGTTGTTTCTCCAACCAAAAAAACTCCCTTGTCTCTGACTTCTCACGGATATCCAGAAAAATCTCGCTACATTTAAACCTTTGTTTCCACTTTTCGTAATGCATTTTTGCAAGTTTGGTTTTACCAATCCCGGCCATCCCAACAATGCCAACAATTTGAGTAACGTCAGAATCAAAATCCAACGTTTTTTCGAATTGCTTCAGGCGTTGCTCGTAAGGCGGAAGAGTGGCGCCTCTAAGGTGTTCGAAAGTTACAGAGGAACTAGAAGTCACCGTGGAGATATTCGTAGAAAGCATGTTGGCTCTGCTTACTGATGGAATTGTTGCCAGCACACTCTTGACTTCGGCGATGATATTTTTAACACAATCTTGCTCATCCCTACCATACCATTGATGAAAATCGATAAGGCTATAATTGGATTAGGAAAGAATGAGAATGATCAAACAATTTGCTTAGTCTTTACCTATAATTAGACAAACACACACCCATAATGTTAACAACAGAATTCAAGTCTTTTTCCCATTGCATCATATCAGGTAAATAATAGCGACCTCCTTGAGTTAAGTTCCTGCCAAACTCTCCCACTTGGCATGCCACATCATTTGGGGTCACATTGAAGAAGACAGGGATGACTTTGAGATTTTCTTCTTCAACTTCCCTCATAATCTTCCACAATTCATTCAAGCATCTGTCTGATTCTCCATAATGTTTCGAGAAAATCGTCAGTGCGATTTTGGACTCCTCGATCCTCGTGAAAACGACTTTAAGAGGTATGCTCTGCAGCTCGTCTCTGTCAATGTAGTACTTGAATCCACCATCTTCCAAGGCCGCCACCACATGACTGATGAAGTTGCCACGCAATTCTCTCCCACGGAAGTTGATGAACACATCTGGATGCTGCTCAGAGAACGCCATCGGAGAGTTTTGGTTGGATTGCAACTCTTGACCAATTCAAGAAATGCGCGTTAGAATGACGAGATCGGTCAACTTAAATTAGTCACTAATCCAACTTTTTTAATAAATTATTCCACAGTAGTAAGAGACTCCAAACTATGGTAAGATTGAATCATTATTTAATCATGACAAATTTGAGTGATTAGCACTATTTTAAGCTTCTCATACTATTTCTTTGTTATTACTTATTACTCTCTCTCTGTCTCTCATTTTTTTCCTTCATATTTTGTACTTCTTAATATAATTCATTATAATCTATATATTAATATTTAACTTATTATATATTATAATTTTAATATTTACAACATTGGGCTTATTGATAAATAGATTTTAATTTTTTTTTATTGTTATTGGTTTTAAGACTTTTAAATTCTATTAAAAATCTGAAAAAAAGTCTAGATTTTCCTGATTCTCTAATAGCTATTTTTTTTTAATTAGAAAACTATAATTGAACTTGGCGGTTTTTTAGTAAGGAAAAAATTAATAACAAAAAAAATATATATACAATAAAAAGGAAAAGTAAAAAGTTAACTAAGATTTTAAAGTAGTGGTGTGAAACCTCTGTAAATTAAAAGTTCGTTAAATTAATAATTTTTTTTTTGGTCCATATTAATATTTTGATTCAAATATCATTTATATAAATTAATAAACACAATAAATCAATAAAAAAAAATTTAAAATACATTTTTTTTTTTGGTATGAAAATTTTAAAATACATTAATCCCAATATTATTAATTTATAGAGATTTTGCTGTATATAAATAATCATCTGCCGCCTACAAGAAAAAGTAAAATTTTAAATATCACCAAGTTTGGATCAAGTCTTCACAAGTCCGACTAATTAAATTTTGCTATTCCATTTTTCTTTAATTTATAAGTCCCTTTAGTAGAAATTCCCTCAAATAGCACCAAATAATGTTTTTGTTCCATAATTAGCACACATTTTTATTTAGGACAAAAATAGCATTTTATAAGGTTCATAATTTAATATTTTTTATTTGGGTTAATTATATTAATATTTAGGGTATAGTTTTTAGGGGTAAGGGGGTAAAATTTAGGGTTTAGGGCTTAGGATTTAGGGTTTTCTAAACCCTAAATCATAAATTCTAAACCTTAAAAATGAGAGGTTAGGATTATCCTTTGATAAAAATGCTATTTATGTCCTAAATAAAAATATGTGCTAATTATAGAACAAAAAGTAGATTTTGTGCTATTTTTGAGAATTGCCCATATATTAAACAGTTTCTTTAAAAAAAAATATTTAGAGAACTACACAATTTATTAAATTACTAGATTTATATCCCCAGGTGTTGTACTGGATATAATTTTAAACTATAAAAATTAATCACTGAATTTTACGAAGTGATAGACAACATATATAAATATAGCTTTTTTTTTTTTTGGAAAAGCAGCAAACTTTTGTTGTTAGAAATATAAATACTCGAGTATCGTTTACCACGCAAATTAAATTGGACCTTGATGTACTGGTAAGTGGTAATGGTTATCTGGAACGAAGAAATCAGTAAAATCTAATGTAACTCGATCTACGCTTACATATACGCACCTTGAGCAATCCTTGATCATTGTTTTACTTGATCTTAACAAGCTCGTCTTAACACCATCTCACTTCCTTGTACCTCCTGGAGAATATGACCAAAGCTATCTTTGAGTCTTAGATTCTCACGAAGAGATTGGTGAGATCTTCACCTATTATCTTAAGTTTGTCATAAAAAACGTTGACCCGGTGTCTCCAGAGAACTTATGCTAGATTGCTGTCGAAACCACACCGTAGCCCCTGTCCTCGGGAATTAAAGAACACCTGATGCTGCATCGTATGCAACTGACCAGTGTGGACGTCGACTGAAAGAGCTCTTAATTAAGTTTCTACAATTCTACATATATAGAAACGATAACCAAAATCCTTAACTCATTGGTCAAACAAATCATAGTACTCATATACACAATTATTTTTGTTTTGTAAATAAAATAAACAAGAATGAGTTTTGGAATATTGGGTGAAAGTTCTTGACGTGTGATTCTTTACCATCAAATTGAGCTTCAGCTTGGTTTTCTCCGCATGGCAAAGGTTAACGAGAGGATTTGCCGCTTTCAACCGTGGAAAAGGCTTTTAGCATTTCCAAGACATCGTTGACGATAGTTGCAACGAAATCACTCTCTAATATGCTGCTACACTTGTTAAGAAAAAGGTCGAAATGAGTTCTTTTAAAGTTCACACACGAGCTTGCATGTATACATGTTGCTACTTGCTAAAAAGAAGGACTTCGATGAACTAGTTAAATTTGAAATATGTCAAACTTTTGTTTAGAGATTAGAGATTTCTTTGGCTTCTCAACAAAAACATAGAATTAAAAGTATGATTTAGAGCATTAGTACCTTTTCTCATCGTAAGCCCGCGCAAACCTATCGGAGACAGACACAATTGCCTCTTTCCATCTCTTTAGCTTAGCTTCGTCAGATGCGTACTTGCGCTCTTTATCTCTGAAGTTGTCACCAAAATCCCCCTTGAGTTGTTTAACATTGTCTGGAGTCACCTTGTAGAAGATGGGAAGCACCTTGTGATAGAGAGTAAAGGTATTCCCAAAGTTAAGAATATGTGTCAAAAATGTATAATCTATATCTTTAATAGAAAGTAATAACATTGGTCGAGATCGTAAGTCACTTAAGTTGCCTATATACTATATATAGAGAGATATATATATACATACTATATATAGAGAGATATATATATACATGTTCATGATCACACCTTGAGCAGGCCTTGGTGCGCACGTTCGTTAATCTTCACAAGCTCTTCCAAGCACCATTTTGATTCCGTGTACCTACTCGAAAACACAACTATTGCAATCCCAGAATCCTCGATCCTCTTGAAAAGTTTGTTGAGGCGTTCACCTCTTTTCTCCTGAGTGTCTATGAAGACGTTGATCTCACTTCTCCGTAGTGCATCAACGAGATAGCCGATGAAATTGTTGCGTAGCTGTTTTCCTCGAAAATTGATAAAAACTTGAATTTGTGGTGGCTTGACTTTACCGTCCATTGGAGAGTTAGTGAAAGTTCTTTACACCAAGAGAGATAACATTAATGGTTAATTTTGTTAGAGATGAAGTTCTTAAAATTTTCAAGTAACAAATGAAATTATAAGATTTTGCAATATTGGTACTTACATTAATGGAATTTTGTTCAGCACACTCTTAACCTCATCCACAAGTTTTTTTAGTGTTTCTTTCTCGCTGCTGCAATACGAGTGAGGAAAATAACTACTGACATCAAGACTCACTATTGTAAATCTTTAGAATAAATGGTTTAGCTTTTTGATAAGTTTCTCAAGGGCAAAATCAGTTACCTCAGGTTGCATGGCTTTTCTGTAATCAACTTCAAATATTTCTTCGACATCTCCTTGGGCGTTTCACTTTCCCTCAGATCCCTGAATGCATCAACGAATTGTATCACTATAGTAATCTATCTATAATTGTATTCACTATTGTAAACCTTTGGTTTAATTAGCTTTTTGGTAAGTTTCTCAAGGACAAAATCAGTTTACCTCATGTTTTCCCTAAACAACATCAAACATTTCTTCCACATGTCATCATTGGGCGCATTACTTGCCAGCTGATCCCTGGTGGATTGATCCAACTTGTAGAAGACTGGAATAGCCACCAGTTTACCTTTCTCCACACAATCCGCGATCTTTACCAGCTCTTTCAAGCGATCGCCTGATTCCGTGTACTCTTTGGAGAAGATAACCAGAGCAATCCTCGATTCCTCTATCGTCCTCATTGGTACTTCTAGCCTTTGGCATCTGCCTTCGTCCTTGTCGATAAAGACGTTAATCTTATCCCTTACCAAGGCCTCGACAATACGGTTGACGAATTCGTATCTTAACTTCCCCTGAACATTGATGAACACTTGATGTTGAGGTGGCGGTTGTTCGACCGTTGAAGATACCGTCATGGCGGGAAAAAAAACTGTTTCAGCTGGTCTGGTTACAGGTAACACATCAGAAATTTCAGTTTCAATATTTTCTGATGAAGTCACATAGGTTTCTTGGTTTTCCTCCGATGGAACTTCCTTAAACCCCTCCACAGTTTTGTTCCCTCCTGCAGAAATTTCAGTTTCAATATTTTCTGATGAAGTCACAGAGGTTTCTTGGTTTTCCTCCGATGGAACTTCCTTAACCCCCTCCACAGTTTTGTTCCCTCCTGCAGAAATTTCAGTTTCAATATTTTCTGATGGATCCACCGAGGTTTCTTGGTTTCCCTCCAATGTCAGCAAGAACTCAACCCATTTCACAATTTCGATTATTTTGCTCTCGTCGCTGCAATACAATTGAGGAAATTAAAATTAACTAATGAGATCAAGACCTTCCTTAATTTATTCCCCCATCAAAGGTTCGTACATCTATCAAGAAAAGTCATCACTATTGTAAACCTCTAGAATAAATGGTATGGTCGAGCCTTTTTGGTAAATTCTCAACCAATTGGGGCAATATATATATATCAGTTACCTATTCTGGTCCACTACGAAGCCCTTTTTGTCAGTAATCGACTTCAAAGCTTTCTTCCACATCTTCTTGGTCGCATCACTTTCCACCAGATCCCTGAATGCATCACCGAATTTTCGCCTCCGGTATCTCACAATCAATGGATTCAACTTGTAGTATATGGGAATAGCCACCAGTTTACATTTCTCCACACAATCCATGATCCTCGCCAGCTCTGTCAAGCACCAGGCTGATTCTGTGTACTTCCCGGAGAAGATAACCAGAGCGATCCTCGACTCCTCTGTCCTCTTCCTTATTACTTCTAACGGGACTTCTATGCCTTCGTGGCTGTACAGAGGGCCGACTTTAATGTTATTACTTTTCAAGTCTCTGTACAGATGGCCGACGAATCTATGGACTAACTCCTCCCCATGAAAATGGATGAACACTTTTTGTTGTGGTGGCAGTTCTTTGATTGTAGAAGATCCCGCCATTATTGTGGAGAATAAAACTGTTTCTGGTCTGGTGGCAGTTCTGCTATGTTAAATATGTAAAAGATAGTTGAAATTGGGACGAACAGAGTGGACTTAAAGAGTAATATCTTCGTCAACGCTCTCGTGACCACCACGCAATTTTTACAGATTGATATTTTTCCACATTGTACGTATACATGCAACCTTATCCTTTATTTTGACTTCAGCTTTGTCTTTTTTTGTAGTTTTTTTCGTAGTCTAGTTCCTTTCTCGGCCATTGGCCAAGGAATTACTTTTTCGACCAAATAGACAGCTTAACACTTTTATGGGTCATATAGGACAAAAAGAAAGTTTTGGGCTCTTAAATTTATTTATTTTTATATTATTTTTACTAACACCTTTTTAAAAAAAAATTATGAGTACTTTTTAGAATTTGTAATGAAAAGATAGTATATATATATTATATATATATATATTGGGACTCTTTTCAATCTAATTTTTTTTTATATTTAAATTTGTTTAATATAAAATTTAAAAATAAAAAAAATCAATCCTATTGAATTATTAAGACATGGAAATGCCCATGTGTTTCGTGAATTAGCAACAAAAGCTTGTTTTAGAGTCACCCAAAAAGATTGTTCACAAATAATATGTCAGATTTGGTATTTTTTTTTGCATATCCTTGCTGATTATAATTATATTTTTAAATTTATAATTTCTCAATTGCAAAGCTGGTTTTGTCAAAAGTAAATGATAAATATATACATAATATCTTTTGGGCAATTCTCAAAAATATCACAAATTATAGTTTTTGTGACATATTTAACACACATTCTCATTTAGGACAAAAATAATATTTTTATTAAAAGATATTTTTAAGCTCACATTTTTAAGGTTTAGGATTTAGGGTTTAGGATTTAGAAAACCCTAAACCCTAAGGCTTAAACCCTAAATCTTACTCCCTGATCCCTAAAAACTATACCCTAAATACTAATATAATCAACCTAAACAAAAAATATAAAATTATAAACTTTATAAAATGTTATTTTTGTCCTAAATAAAAATGTGTGCTAATAAAACAAAAACATCATTTGGTGCTATCTGAGGTAATTTATCTTTTTGATCATGTTTTAAATTAAAAAAATTCAAAATAATGTTGGCAAGTCATAATTTTAAATTTAATCAGAAATTGCTAACACTAACACCAATTGTTCATTCAAAATGTCAAAGTCTAAAACAAAACAAAATAAAACAAACTCTTAATCTGAACCCAGTTGAGGCTGATTTGGTTGGAAAATTCCAGGTCACTAAACCGTGACTTCGAATGTCCCCATGATTCAATTCTCCGGTTCAACTTACCCATCGATGCATTGCCGCAAAAAAAAAAAAAGCAAATCTGAACTCTCTTCTTCAGACCAAACTTATGTCCTATAACCCTCTTTTCTTCTTATTTCTGCAAAAAAAAATCAAAACTTCTGTGCACTAATAACATCTCTGCACAAGTTTGAGTCGTCATTTTCAACTTTTCCCCCCATTCATTGGACAAAATTCTAAGAATAGAGCATGCTTGAAGTTATCCTATCTTGTTCAAAACGTTGATAGGCTCTTCTAGTTCTCAGAAACAAGACAACACTTGAAGCTAGTCCAATCACCGACAAGCATCCCCACCACACAAACGTTAGTAGATAACAGTCTCGTCCCATACATATAACCGACTCAGTATTTGACCCAGCCATGCTATGGGATTCATAGACCAAAGCAGCTAAGAAACCATAGACCAATGATCCTATCGGTATGTTTGTGATAAGGATGTTGTGGTTAACCCCAACGCTGTTGGGTCCAAAAAGCTCAGATGTGATAGAAACCGCCGCTGCAAATATGAAACCCGAGCTTAGACCGATTAAAGCTGTTCCTGCTTGTAGTGCTGACAAGCTTCCTGATGATGCCAACAAGAAAAGAGCGATTGTGGTTGGGAAAAGTGCAACGGCCAGCCACCCGGTTCTAGCAAAATAAAACTTCCTGCAAAATTTACATTGCAATAAACATCATAATCTTCTCCTGATACCAGAACCAGAGGAGTACAAAGGCTTGTGTAAAGAACTTACGCTCTGATATAGTCTGGTGTTGCTGAAAGCAATCGACCAAAGAATGAGAATGACGAATAAAGCGTGACAAGAGTTGTTGTCTCAGAGCTTTGTCCTAAAGATTGTGCAATCTGTCCCAAGTTATTGCTATAGACAAGTCCAATCGTGCCACCGCAAAAATAGGCTATATAGTAAAGCCAGAAATCTGATCTGCATAAGAGCAAAGACAGAGGATGTTCCTCTCCAAGCATTCCAAGCTGATTTCTTGTAATGAGCTTATTGCAACAACATCCATCGTCATCTTCAATGAAACTTTTCTGATCAGGAGTAATGATGTTTGGCAATATATCATCGTTTATCAACTGGTAGCCTTCGCGGCTGGCCTGGCGTGTCACCATTCCTTTATGCATCTCAAGCTCATCGACATCAACGAGAATGAAACCAGAACCCTCTAAACGGAAACTGGAGTGGACATTATGCAGATACCAATTGCGAGCGTAAACTAGACCAGGAAGGCAGAGAGGAAGAATCAAAAGAAGAATTGATCCACCAAAGAGAAGACGAGCTGAGGTTACATCAGAAGTCTTTGAGCCAAAGAGAAGCAGATAAACACCGTTCAATACCGCTAATATGTTAAGCAATAGAAACATAAGAGAGTCTCTTCGAACTCCATCTGGTGGAAGAGGTTCAAGAGGCGGTTGGCGAAGAATAGGAATGAGAGCAGCGAAGGAGACAATAAGAGGTATAAGGGAGTTTAGAAGAAGGTATAGCTGTGTCGAAACAGGATTGATTGCGTTGTAAGCAAGAGTGTATAAAGCAGCACTTACACCATTGAAACTCACTGTGAGAGAGAGCGCAAGTGATCTATTTGCAGGGAAGTTTCTGATGCAGAGCACAAAACAGACTGTGTTAAACCAACAGATACTTAGCCCAGCTAACAAACAACACAGAAACACCTGCCACCACAAACATCAAATAAACCATATTTAGTCACAACTTCGATAAGACCATGACTCTTTTGTAAGAATCAAGAATTATAGAAAATTTAAAACTTTCAACCCCAAAAAATCAAAAGTTTATTTTTTTTTATTGACTATGCTCAATGGAAGATATTCAACTAATTTCATATAGAAATAACAGTTCTATCTGAAATTTTCAATATTATAATCATCACATGACAAAGATCCTCTAATGCCTACTCATCAAAAAAGAATAATTCAGAAGGAAACCAACTGTCATTTGTTGCAAGAAAAAACTCCTATTTAAATGATTTGGAGACAAAGAGAAAATATTTATATACAAAAATGAAGATCCAATCACAAAAAAAAACAATAAAGATTCTCAAGACAGTCATCAAACAACCCCAAGAAAAAAAAAGCCGAACCAAGCCAAAGCAAAACACGTGCGACCAGCCAGTCAAATAAAAAACTCACTTCTGAACTAACAATCTACCAGTCAACCATCACCGACTCTTCTTTCAAAAACTTGCAAATCTTGATTTCGTCCACATTCGTAACCAAGAAAATAATACTATATCTTTATATCATATAAAAAATTTAATTTTTAAAAATAATATGAAGGTCAAGATGTGAACTAAAAACACATCTCTAGTTAAACTATAAATTCATCAAGTCATAAACAACAATAAAATTGAAGTTTTTGAGCATATTAACCCTACATTATGAAACTGTATACTGTTCACTAAAGCAATAGTCAATAGAGTAATGATTAGTTGATAAATAAAATTCCCTGTGATAAAACCAAATTTATATATTTCAACAATAAAGATTAAGTATACTAATACACTCTCCATTTCTAATTGATTGTATTTCTAAGATCTTAGGCATATCAAAAAAACATATTAAAAGTTGATTAATAATACATTCTGATCAACAATTTTCTATAATTCTAAATCAATATAATTCAATTATTTTTTTTAAAATTTACAATTTATGATCAATAACTAATAAATAGAAAAAAAATAATTTCCTACAAATGGAGGGAGTACTACCAAAATTTTTTTTATTTTTTTGAATGAATTTTGTTCTCGTCATGAACATTATGAATCTGTGAAAATGATTTCAAAATAGATTTAAAATGTTGAGAAAAATATTTACCAGAATATAAGGCAAAGAGATAATGTTAGTGATGACAAGCCACTGAACACCATAACCAACGAAACCCATAATCGCCGCCGCGAAGAGAACCGTCCAAAGAGGGAAATACAAAAGTGCAAGTCCCGATGACCAACCGAAAACTTTACCGAGATCCGAAGCTACGGCGAGATAGTTCAATTGTACTTGTGAAATCCCTAGAACCGATTTCAAATTCGACGAATACGTCGAGAAATCGAAATTCGTACCAGTGAATGCTTGAATCCAGATCGTTGCTACTAGGATCATCCATTTCCGTGATTGTCCCGCCATTTCTCTTTCTCCACCGTCTTTAACGATCTCCGACGGTCGTTTCCTCAATCTCTGGAGATTTTGTTTTTTTTTTTTTTTTGCTCTCTGTTGTGTGATTTGATTTGAGCTTCTTCACTGGTTTAAAGAATAGAGAGAAAAAGTACGGTAAATAGAAAAAAACGAATCTTGTTCGGTTACGTGGCATCTTTATAAAAGGTATAATACCGAGATCGAATCTATTTTATTTCGGTTTAGGTTTGTTTGTTTATGGTTCAATATGGTTATGGTTCGGTATTGAGAAAAAATATAGATAAAAACCAGGTCAAACCAGATCAATAATTTCTCTCCTGTTTTAGGTCGAAATATTAATAATTGATTCACCTGTTCCTTTTTATAATTGGAAACTTTTCATCAAATACTGTAGTTACCAACTTTATAAAAAACCATGAGTTTTTTGTGGTTTTAAAAAAATATACACATACGTACAAATTGTTATACAAAGAATGCACTATCGGAGTTGGTAAAAAATTATTGGATACTTACAAATCTATGTGAATGACGTTTAATATTTTAAAACAAAAATTTATAAAAGTCATATATCATATACAATCTAAATTGAGAATTTGGGGAAAATACGTGACGGGAAAAATATTCAATGTGGTTGTGTAAAATTTTCAATATCCTAGAAGAAACAGCGTTATATTTCTCCAGCAATTTGCAGATTTTATGTCTCTTAGGCTCATCCTCAAGACAAGTTTTCTTCATTCACAAGCAATGACAAAATAGCCAAAAAAAAAAAAAAAATGTCATACTTACCACAATTTTCGATAGCTACATTGATTTAGCAAAGTAATTTGACCTAAAACTAGGGGAATCGCCTTTTTCGATTGCTATGTTTTATTGTTTGTCTCAAACCACTCCCCACCTGCTAGACTGCTTCGGGATGATTCGAGCGACCATTGCCTTGAGATTGTCATTTGCTAGTGTATATATTAGACCGACCTTAACCGTTATCGTCACATATATCTACATTGACAATGAATAAAATACTTCAGAAAATAGTGGACCATTTGCTAGTGTAATGTATATTGGACCAACATTAATCATTGTTTGTATTATTATTATTATTATTATTATTGTTTGCTAAACTGCGGGTGTTTCAAATTGTTGGTCCATAATCTTCTTCAATATCTGGAGTTAGCTTTTAATCCATTTCGAATTAAAAAAAATGTATCTCAGTTCTAAAAAATATTAAATTCGAAACACAAAGGAACCAACTTTTTTGTACTACCACTAGACTACCACTTGTTTGGTTAATTTGTTTAAAATTCAGTTTTGTATAATCACATTTATCTAAATCGACAATAAACAGAATACTTCATGAAATATGAAAAACTATTATTTTTATTAATCAAAATATATAATCTTGATGACACAAGATTTATAGAAATATATAGGCAAAAACCGCTTACATTTTTTATTTTTTTTGTAAGTACTATTTTATTTTATTTTCCTGCTAAAACGAGACTATTTGTGAATGTTACAAACTGAGAGAAAAAAAAGAGACTAAAGAAAAAAACCATAAAGCACACGCAGGTGCAGCAAGATAAAAGTTCAAAATAAAACATAACTTTAAAATTATTGAAACACAATACGAAACTGAGTTATAAAAGAAGAACGACAAGATTGTAGATCATCCGACAATTGGACGGTTTTGGACCGGACCGTTGGGACAATCGTCCGGTGGAACATAGAGCAAGACACGGTTACAACAACTGATGGCTGGAAAATAAACACCTTCAGGGTAAACAACAGCAGTTACATGTGGATTATCATTTTCTATTATTGCCTTTGCTTCAACTCCACTCATTCCTTTTAGCTCTGGCCACTCCACCTTTAATCCTACACACACCAACTACAAATGTTTAATCTTTGGTAGCATATATGTTATGTTTCGTAAAAAAATGGTAGAAAAGTTTCCTACAGATTTTTTTGATGTTTTCTTGAAATTACTCCATTTCACATTCGGTACTATTGAATCATGATATTGATACATCACACAAGATATAAAAAGATCATATGGTTGACTACTCGACATAGATACAAACTTAGTATTCCAAATGAAAATTAAAAAAATCTAACTCGATCTGGAACACAACTAAACAACTCAATCCAGCTTATGACGTATTGAAACGATTTGGTGGAAAAGTAAAAAGTTATTGATGAACAATTTACCTGGGAATCGAGATTGGCATGCACTGCCCGAGCAGTCACAAATGTCACATTTCGGACCAGGGATCGGACAACTGTATTGCATTTTGTCTTCTTTTTCGTTAAATTTTACTTTAACAAGGCAAATGATAATAATTTTCAAATGATACTCTTTTCATTCTACCTATTGATATATATAGCAAAATGAAAAGAATAAACGTTTTAAAAGTAAATGGTATATATCTTAAGTTCAAAGATACGGTGTCTGTTATAAATTACATGGCTATTTGTGGTATGATAAAAGAGTTAATGGTAATATATATATCTTCTTTGACTATGTGTTAAGAGTTAATGGTAATATATATATATTCTTTGACTATGGTTAGACACAAATCGAAACGTATATAGTATTATCTTAAAATTAAGTGTATATAGAATATAAATTCTAATATTTTTAGAACATATACAAATTTTAAAGAGAAATTCTCTCAAATAGCACTAAAACAAGTTTTTGTTTCACAAATAGCTCACATTTTTATTTAGTACAAAAATAACATTTTATGAAGTTCATAATTTATTTATTTTGGTTTGGGTTGACTATATTAGAATTTAGGGTATAGTTTTTAGGGGATCGGGGTACAATTTAGGGTTTAGGGCTTAGGGTTTAGGGTTTTCTAAACCCTAAACCCTAAATCCTAAACCTTAAAAATATGAGGCCCTTTAATAAAAATGCTAATTGTGTCTTAAATGAAAATATGAGCTAAAAATGTCACAAAAACTTCATTTTGTGCTATTTTTGAGAATTGCCCAATTTTAAAATATGAATTTTAATATTTTCAGATATTTTAAAACTTATTCTAATTTTTTTTATAACAACTTTAAAACCTTTAAAAATCTACTTAAAACTGACTAAAATTAAAAAAAAAGTTTTTTAAAAAACTTTCTTTAAAATTGTGTTTCTACATGTTTATCTGGTTTTGCTTTAAAAATTGGTACTCCTTCTGTTCTATTTTATTATAGGTTTTGTTTAAAATCACATTTATTAAAAAATCTACTTTTTTAACAAAAATATCATTTAATGTTTTACTTTAAAATCATTCAGAATTCATTTTGTTAACATGATTCCTCAAAAAGTCATTATTTTATTTTTGAACTAATCAAAATTAAAATTTTGCATAAAAAATTGCAAAACATCTAATAAAATAGAACAACCAAAATAAGCTAAAACATCTTATAAACTGAAACAGAAAGAGTATTAATCTAATAGTAGAGATAATCTAGAAAAAAGTGACAATTTAAGAATAAATGTATAGATGGATAAAAAAAAATTGGTAAATCTCCTTTATTTCTAATTTTTCCTAAAATTTTATAACACGACTTGGCCCGAAATTATAAATGTCTTGTTTGGGATCTCCGAAATATAGTAAATCTTAAATCCCATATTCTACAATAATTCCTTGTCAACTTATTTATCGTTATAAAGTCATTTCGTCATTAAGAAAAAATTACGGTCAAAGATTTTACTTTTTTTTTCTCTGTATGATATCTTTACTATTTTGACCCGAATAGAAATGTATTATTAAACTTCTTATATTTTAAGTAGCTAAAAGTAATTGTGTAATTGAAAAAATTGAAAATTAATTTTTTAATGTAGAAAAATGCGTGGATCATATTTTCTATTTTGATACTGATTACCATTTTTGCATTTCGTTGAATCTTTTATGGTTTTGTATCACCAATAGGAGAGTCAAAATGAATAAAAATTAGAAAAAGAAAATCGAATAATTCTATTATCCTCCAGCAAAAAACTGAGGTTTTTGCAGTAGAATCGTCATCACATCCATTAAATTTGTCGCTTATATACTTATTTACAAATATATAAACCATATCACAAATTGTTAGACATTTAATAATTTGTCATTATCCCACACGATAGACCTTTTTCATAGCATCGATGGGAAAGTCATGGATACTGACTATTGAATGAGGCTGATCCCACATCCCCCACCGTACGAAATGAGATAAGTGAGGAACAAAGAACGCAAGTACTCCAACAATGGCAACAACCAGATAAAGAATGCTTTAAAAGTGCAATTATGACGCAAGTATTATAATGAACCAACAAACAAAAGTGTGGATGAGTAATTAAAGATGAAGATGGCGTTTACAAAGGAGTAGTAAATGCAATTGGAAACGAGGCTACATTGGGCTTCTAAGAGAGTGAATTTCAGGCCTTGATAATGGCCACCAATGGCCATGCAATGTCTTTGGGCAAAATATGTTTTGAAAATAAAGAAATGCATTTTGGACTAGCAAACTGGATAAAAAATGTACTTTGGTGGGAAAATAGAGTCTGAAGGAGTTACATATAAACGGGTCCCAATTATAGACATCACATAACTACAATCCATGACTAAGTGTCGAGTTCACAGTTGTAGATATGTCTATCATTGTTTTGTACCTAGTATTTGTATTAGTTAGTTCCCTTGGTTTTATATATAACCAGACCGATCCTACATATGAACATGATGACTTTTGTTTTTTTTTAAATAGATTTATTAATCAGACTTTATTTTATTTTATATCAGTTTTCTCTCTTACTAAGTCTGAAATTGTACAGCTTAAATGAATTAGACAAATAGGTATGGTGGTGAAACAAAGTTTGACAAACATTGTCTGGCGCAGTCAATGATTTAACCCCAAAAAAAAAAAAAAAAAAAAAAATCGGATAAAGAGTATTTAGTTAAAAGATTTTTTTTTTTTTTTTTTTTAACTTCTTAAGGAGGGAGTCCATAAGTTCTTTTAAAATAAAATTTTGTCTTTATTATATAAATATTTTAGTCAAAACATTTTGTTTCATTTTAAATGATATGTTTTTATATATCAAATGTAAAACTAGCTATGAACTATTTTCTTTAATTAATCTTGTAATAAGTATTTAATTCTTTGATTTTTGTTTTACCAATTTATACAAAATAAGGGTATAATAGAAGATATACAATAATATTTTAATTAATGTATTAGATCTTTAAACGTCACTTAAAAAGATATGGATAGTGTATTATCTTGACTAATACATATATATGTTACAAAACCTATAGAAAACTGGAAGTTAAAGACAACACATAAGATCAAACATTTTATCTGGCATGTCTTAACAGAATGTGTGTAACGAACCAGAACTTTCTTAACCGGCGAATAAACACATATGGCTTCTGCTCGAGATGTGAATCAGAGCCCAAAACGACTAATCAACTTATTACAGTATTTAGTTGTCCTTTTGCTCACCAAATCTGGGGGCTTACACTCGTTATGCACTTGTGATGTAGAGAAATAATCTAAATATTTTTATTATTAATTTTATCATTATTTAAATAATTTTTTATTTTTATTTATATTTTAATGTTTATCTTTTAGAGATTTCTAAAATATTTTAGATATTTAAAGGTTTATGTTTTATTATAAATAGCCTACTTTTATTGTATTTAATAGTTATTAATTTGATTAATGAAATTAAAGAGTTTTTATAAGCACTGATGATATATTTAGGTATTTTTAGACTAAACGAATATCGTTATATCTATCCTAAAAATTTCAGCAACATCACTTGGTATCTCCCCCTTCGCCCACTTTATTATAACTTTTGTTTAATGGACTCAGCTCTTGTCGATTTTGAGCATATATTCAGATTATTCAAATCTAAACATCATGTGGAATTATTCAAATAATTGTAACGAGGTCTACTCAAAAGTCAAAACCCATATGCTGTCTGTATTATTAAACGCGTTTTCGGGTTTTGGAATGATAAAATAATTATCTTTTAACAAAAAAAAAAAAAAACTATTCAAAAATTGGTAAATTGCAATCGAGATCTTCCGGGCCGCTTCCTTATCCTTTTTCATAGTCCTACGGACCCTACCACCTCTTTCATCATTTTGTAATCTTACCAAAATTCATTTATTTTATAGTTAGACATTCTACATCAAAATCAAGACTAATTATAGACCTATATCACCTATACATGTGATATATATCCCTATATATATCGAATATTTATTTATTTTTTGTTAAGGATATATTAGATTTTTTTTTTATCGATGTCATGATGTGGTCCGCTAAAGCTATAGTAATAAATACGAATATATATCTCTATAGGCATACAATTTTATGTTCTAAAACTATTAAGCTTGAATGAGTTTCATTTTTTGCTAAAAGTTAATATATGTGGTGTTTTTATCGTTGTGTAATTATCAAATTCAAAACTAAAAATATCGAAATTTGTTCTTGAATAAACTAAGATTCTTTTCTTTTCTTTTTGTCAAACCAACTTAAAAATGATCATATTATGAAAAAACGAGTTTCCTTTTTTTTTAGTACTAGATTTCCAACTACACCGCCAATCAATTCACAATTCTAACCAAATTAGTAATAGTCATTTGACCTTTAATAAACTTTTCTCATATTCTCTAACGATTTGTTAAGGTCTTCACTTACGGAAGACAAAATGAAGACGAAGGAGAGAAAAGTCAAACTTAATAATATAAGTAAACTACCATAAGGTCTTTAAGTATTCGGCATATATAATACAATGTTCAATGCATATGGAGAACCGACACGACAATACAGGTGGCGAATTATTTTCTACTAGCAAAAATCATTTAATGTAATAATTTCAAATTTTCAAATTTTGAAAATAAATCATCTACAGGAACTTATAGGCTTTAGTAAATACTCCCTTTTTTCAAAAATTATCATTATATAATTTAAATTTTATTTACAATATGTGTCGTTTTACATTTTCAATATAAATATTTGGTAAAAATTCTATTTTATCCCTACTATTTTAATATATTAACTAATAAATCTTTTTATATATTGTATTAATAAAGAATAAAATAGATAATTAAATGATTTACTTAATTTGTGTGCAAAATTTTAAAATAAGGAACGCATAGATAGAATAATTCAAAAATAGTTTAATTAGATCCCCTCCAGACATCACTTTTGATTTTGATATGTAGGTCATTTAGTCATTAGTTTACTTTACCTAATTTCATATCATTTTTCATTGTCTTTTTATAGTTATAATCTTTGTTTTTAGGTATATTTTTGTTTTGGTAGGTAATCCACAAGGTGATAGAACAATGGAGCGATAGATTGATATATTTTTTATTTATTTTTGTTAAAAACGATAGAGTGATACTTATTATGTTTTAACAAGATTTTAGCAATTATTCACATTTAGATGAAATTTTCTATTTATGTTTCCGTCAAAAACTATATGTTAAAAATATTTATATTTCCGTCAAAAACCGACAATGGCTCCCGTTTGAGGTGTGGAGTTCTATGTGGATATAGGCAAAAAATTATCTACTCCCAAGTGTGATGATTTAGGAATTTTTGTGCTTCTCATAGCTTAACCATCCGTAGATGCCTTTAATGGCAATAATAGATCCCAGATATTTGGTCTAGGTTTTTGTCTAGGATTCTTCCAGTTAAAAAAAAAAAAAAACAAAGTTAAAATTGTAAACTGTTTGACAAAAAAAGTTGTAAACTACAAATTTTTATATGAAAACACCGGTGGATGTATTGACCCAAACATTTGAAAGAATTTGTGTTTTAATAAATTTTTAAATATTTTTGATGAATTTTGGTGAATTAAAAAACTTGTTATCATTTGCTATTATAATTCTATGCAATCTTATATAAAACCAATATATCTTAATAATATTTTACTACAAAATATTTCCGATAAAGTGAATTTGAATATACATTTTCAAATCATGAATCCAAAAATACTAAACTTAAAAAAGATTTGAAAATTTATTTTTAAATAACATAAAATTTATCGATTTAGTATAAATCATCACAAATTCTTAATTGAATACACCTTCTAAGTTGTAAGAAAATAAAATGTTTGAAATGTGATTACGGGTAAGCTGAATAAGGGATTATGGTTTTTTAAAATGTGAATAAAAAGAAAAATTCAAATTACTACAAAGGGAGTTTTCTTGAGACTCTTTAACATTTAATATCTCGTGACCTGGCGAATACATGAAAGAAACCTAAAAACTTTATGATTATTAAATAAAGCAGAAAAGAAAAAAAGAAAAAAAGAAAAAAGAAAGAAAAATGTATTCTTACAACGTGTGGTATTCTGTATCCATCTATATAACTGGAAGACAGCAATAGCTTCTCTATGAACTTCTAAACCTTACTCTTGAAGACAATAGCTTTTATACATTTCCTTTTACATTCAAAAATCATCTTTTTGTTTCGCCGTCAATAAGAACTCGAAGAGCCATCTCAAGGTAAAGCTTCTTCTTCTTCTTTCATAAAAATGAAGTTTCTATAAGAATTTCTTAGATATTTATTAATTCTTCCATGTTTTTTTTTTGTTAAAAGATATAATTCTTCTATGTTTATCTACGAAAAACGAAGTTTTATGTGTTGATCTAAATTCAGATTTTAGTATTCTACCGTAGCTTATAGATATGTTTTCGAAACTAATTAATGTTTATTCGGATTATTATTACTTGTGGGATGTGAATAATTTCTGGAATTTAACTTAGTAACTACGGTCGTATTCTTTATCAAAATTAAACATAAAGACTACGGTCGTATTTGTACCAAATGTTATCAAAGAAAAACAAAAATACGGTCGCATATTTTTATGAAAATAAAAAAACAATTACGGTCGGATAATTGTAATGTAAAAATCTTGCAAATTTTGGTATCAATCCTATAATTGATATTTTCTTCCAGGAAGTGATTTGCTTCTTCTTATTTTTTCCGAGTAGTTGGCGGTCCAATAATCGTAATACAAGATTTTGGTTGCAACCGAATTGTTTTTGAAATTAAAACTTATATAAATCGTATACTCGTTATTTTCATGATTCTCATTTTGCCCCTCCCGACGCCGTGAATTTCGGTCTGTTTAAGTTTGGCCAAGAAGGGTATTTTCGGATACTTAAATTTAAATTCATTTATTGTTCATAGAGCTACTACTATCTAAATAGCATTTAATACAAATGCAATCTAACAAACATAGAGATGAAAAATATACTAAAAAATATTGCAACTAATTCATTTAATAGATCGTGTGTACTAATGACTAAAGAACGTAAATTTTGACGTTTATTTTATATTTTCCTACTTATAGACTTATAGTAATACTATAAATAAATTTTCGGTGGACTACACCCATCGAGGTGAATAGTTACTACTACAGGCTACAGCCAACTAAACACACACATGGACTGGTCATTTTGTTTCCCGACTTTTTAGTGCCCCAATCGACCAATCGTGATAATTTAAGTTTAAATACATATATATATATATATATATATTTTTTTTTTTTTGGTTAAAGTTAAATATAAAATATTTACGACCTTAGAGATCCGATCACGGGATGTTTGGTTGAAACTTTTTGTTTTTTAAAATATGTAGTGATTTATTATCCATCGTAGAAACAAAAATATTAATAATTAGACTACCAGGGTAGAAATTTTAGGAACATGTTTAAGGGTGTAAAATATGATTTTAAAAGCTAATTAAAAAGAAATAGCTGCAGCATCAAAATTACTAGAAACAATCATCCCCATGAACATCTAGTGATCTCTAAGCTTTTGTAACAACAATGCTCTAGAGTATTTTTTGGGAGAGAAACAACATTATAATCGAGTTTTCTACCATTGTGATAAAAATTACTTCGGATAAGATTAATTTAACTAATTTGAGAATTATTTATTTATTTTATTTTATGTTATTACAGAATGGGGAAGCTAAAGCAATTGTGGTCAAGTCTTTTAGTGCTAGCCGTGGTGGTGATCGGAGTCGGAGCTGTGCCCATCACATATCTTGAATCCGCAGTGGCTAAAGGAGCCGGTACGTAATATCTTTCTCACCAAAATATTTAATCACAGGTTTTACCGTTATAGTTAGAAAGTTGACCGGCTAATATTTTCATTTAAGTTATAAACTATCGAGATTTATAATTTTAAAATCATATATTTTTTATTTCTATTTTTCTAAATAGTTTCGGATCGAACTCAAACCAAAATTTACAAGCCGGTTTTTGTTTTATTTAATCTGTTAGATAAAATCATTAATATATTTAATTTCTATATTTGTTGTAGTGTGTTTGGATGGTAGCGCACCAGCGTACCATTTCGATAAAGGCTCTGGCTCAGGAGTGAACAATTGGATTGTTCACATGGAGGTTAGTTAAAATAATTTTACAGTTCATTTAATATTATTATGAAAATTTATGATTTCGCTAAGTTAATTAAATATATATTATTATGTGAATATTAGGGAGGAGGATGGTGCACTGATATAGCTACATGTGTCCAACGTAAAAGTACAATGAAAGGTTCATCTAAGCTTATGAACACAGACTTTGGTTTCTCCGGTATCTTGGGTGGCAAGCAAAGCACCAATCCAGGTTCTTATTCTTTTCTTTCTTTCTTATCATTTTTGTTTACCTTATTTTATGATTTGTTTTTCATGTTTTTGATGCAATGAGGTTGAATAGGATTTGTGGTTTTTTTGCAGACTTTTATAATTGGAATAGAATCAAAGTTAGGTACTGCGATGGTTCATCTTTCACCGGCGATATAGAAGCTGTTGATCCGGTAATTCATCATGCCCTAACCATTGAAAAATAACAACTTGAATTTTAGTTTAAAATTCCTAATTTATATGACTAGAACTTCAAAATTTTCAGGGGAACAAGTTGTTTTTCCGCGGTGCTAGGGTTTGGCGTGCGGTGATCGATGATCTTATGGCTAAGGGAATGAGCAACGCTGAAAACGTAAGAAAAAAATGAAAGTTTCACTAGTTTACTTGATTACTTTTGAGATTTTGGGAAATTGAGAATATTTTGGTTACATAAATTTTTCAGGCGATACTCTCTGGTTGTTCAGCTGGAGCATTGGCTGCGATTCTACATTGTGACGAATTCAAGTCCATTCTTCCCAAAACGGCCCAGGTCAAATGTGTTTCCGATGCTGGTTTCTTCATTCACGGGTAACATTTATATATCTTTATAGAATTATTCACAAAAATTACATAAATCTCCAAATAGCATCGTAGAAAACGAAATAATAACATTTGTTATTTTTTGCGTTTTGAATAGTAAGGATATTACAGGAGGATCTTACATCGAATCATACTATAGTAAAGTCGTTGCAACGCACGTACGATCTCTTTCTCTTTTTTTTTTTCTTTTTTTTTTTTTTCCGACCACATTTTTTTAAGACATTAGATTCTTCTGGTCGCAGCTAATCTTGACCAATATTTATATAGGGTTCTGCAAAAAGTCTACCAGCTTCTTGCACCTCAAGCATGAAACCCGAATTGGTAAATCTCTAAATGAAAACATATAGTTGATATATTGCATTTTTCGCCTTGGTTAAATCGTATTAACATTATATTTCATCGTTTTATTTTGCAGTGTTTCTTCCCTCAATACGTTGCTAAGACATTGCAAACACCACTTTTCGTCATCAATGCAGCCTTCGATTCTTGGCAGGTTCGTTTTTTTAATCTCATCATTGAATTTTAGGCATAATTATTAAACCGCAAAATCGCAATTTGATTAGGATTTGTTTTATATATATAAATTCTTTTGCAGATCAAGAACGTTTTGGCACCAACCTCTGTTGATAAAAGCAAAGCGTGGAAGACTTGTAAGCTTGATCTCAAGAAGTGTACAGCTTCTCAGCTTCAAACCGTTCAAGGTAAAGAATATATGAAGAAAATTAACTAAACCGGATCTAGTTTGATGTCTACTTGACTAAACCGTTTGGTTTATTTTAATCTCTCAGGGTACAGAGACCAAATGTTGGCTGCATTGGCGCCGGTTCGAGCAACTACAAAGGCAGGATTGTTCTTAGACTCGTGCCACGCTCATTGCCAAGGTGGAAGTGCCGCCACTTGGTCCGGAGACAGTGGTCCCCAAGTCGGAAATACGGTAATTAATCTCTTGATTTTCTTTAACAATATAAAAAAATATAGAGAAAAACCATTAAATATAACAAAACAAGTTTGAGTTGCAAAAGTAACCCAACTTCAAATTCTTTAAAAATATTACAGACTTTTAGATTTAAGAGTCCTAAAACTTTAGGAAAGATTTCTTTATAACATTTTAGAATCTTTCATAAGTCTGAAGTGTATTTTGAAATTTTAAGAATTTGGTGATGAGTTTAGAAAATAAAACAAAAATAAGTAATATTTTTGAGAATTTATCTTTATCATTAACTTACTTTTTCATTTTTTTCTTTTCAGAAAATGGCTAAAGCTGTTGGAGATTGGTTCTATGAACGAAGTACGTTTCAGAACGTAGATTGTCCATCGCTAAACTGCAACCCTACTTGTCCTGCAGTGTCTACGGAAGACTAAACTTTATTCATTGATGTTTTATATTGAAATAAACTATTCATCTTTGGATTGTTGTTCTTGAAATTTAAATATGATGTATAATTAATACAATTATTTATACATTAAAGAATAAAAATAGCATCATACGTTACAATCAATGTAATTTATTTATTATTATTATTATTATTTTTTTTTTTTTGTGCGTTTATTGAAATAGATATTAACATATTGTAAAATTGATTAACAGCTATACAAAGTATAGTCCAACTCATGGCAGCACATCTAGACTATATCAATACCTATACGAAGAATTGAGTTTGCATGGTGATATGCATAAACAAACATAAGTTTTGTGATAAACACCATAACCATCATTTGTATTGTTTCTCGGTTTGATCTGGCATCTATGGTAGACGCTATATCATTCGTGAGGGTTAATGCTTTTCTACCTTATTGCTGCTTTTTTTTTGTTCTATGTCTACTGGAGTGGCAAAATAATCATATAACAAGTATAGATTCATTAGATTTTATATTTTTTTCGTCGGTTTCATCTTTTGAATTGATTTTGATACCAATGTTGAATAAGAAAAACAAAAATATTGGGTCAAATCAAGAAAACATAAATGATAGTTATGGTGTTACTTGTTGAGCGTGTAATACAACGAGGTGTAGTTCGGTGAGTTGTCGGTAAGAAAAAGGGGACCTAGACTTTCCAGGGATAAGAGAGTTCGAGGATGACTCAGCGAGACGATACGTGCGGGCCGAGTTAGCGAGGCGGGTCGCACGAGCCAAGCTACGGGGTAACTTGGGATTCCGAGGTCCGTAATGTTAAGAATGAGTTATTGTTGTTCGTCAAGATGCTAGGATACGAGCTCATGGGGTTGAATGTTCAACCGAGGTTCAAGACCGAAGTTGAATGTTCTACCGAGGTTGAATCTTCTACCGAGGTTCTTGTCGTCGGATCTACTGTACGTTATTTGTCGGAATGAGTGTGGAGTTAATGCTCTGTATTTAATGTGCAACCTCCTTTCTAAGACGTGGGGGTATCATATTTATAGCCCTTAAATTCACCTAATCCTCTACCTAATACTCCTTCCAGGGGTCCGCTTGGAACAGTAAAACGCAGAGTGGTTGGGATGCACTGTTCTGAGTTGTACCGTCGTTTAATGGACTTCCGCTTGTGCTGCTTTCGTAAGTGGACCCGAGATGAATTGGGCCGAGCGATCTTTCAGTGCACGGTCCGTATCCAACATTACTCAGATATTTGTTTATGTATATCATCATGCATATTCAAATTTTCGTGTAGGTATTGACACATTAATTTAGTCTATAGATGTCTTGGCCTAATCAATCTTGTATATTTAGGGTTCATGCTTTAGTTTTGACAAGTATACAAAAAAAAACTTCCAACTTTAACGACATTACCAGAAGTTTGCAATGCAGAAACAACGATGATCATGTAACACACAACATTAATGGATAAACTCGTTTCTTACAGATATAATGGATCAATTTGGTTCAGAAGTTTACATTTTTAAAATTGTGAATTTTGTTTTTCCAGTGTAAGCTACAAACAACAAGCAAAAACACAACATTTTGATTCAACCCCAGACAAAACAACCAATGAATGTTCTTAGTCTTTTGCAGAATCAGAATCTTTCAACATTATGTCTCTATACGACTCTGTAATCAGTGTTGTTCAGGTGGCTGGATCATGTCTACAAATGTCTCCTCGACATAGTGGACATACTCTGCATTATCGCCATTAAATCATTCATCAGATCTCAACTTAGACACCGAAAAGACGAAATATTGTTTACCACAAATTAGATTCATACCTGTGAATCTCCTTGAGCCATTTATCCACACATGTTCTATGAAATTCATGATGACAAGGAAGTGTCCTTATAGTGTCTCCTTCTTCATACTCCACAAGGCATATGTAACATCTGTAAAAATTTCGAGAAAAAAAAAAGAAAACATGTTTAACCATAATGTCTCAGCTATCGACAATGACAATTGAACAAGAAGTATTAGTAGGTATTACTGTGACGAATCCTCGCTTTGTGACTTAGTATACAGTTTTATTGGTAATAAGTCCACAACATCGTTAGGTGCAGGTACAGATCCTATAGATGACACTGATGGTTGTTGAGAGGATAAGACAACAGATTGCTGATGAATCTCATCAAGAACCTACGATGCATTACGAATTAAACCCTTATTAGTCTACAGAAGAAAGAGCGTGGCAAAGTTAATGGGAAGATCGAAATGTATTTACCTCGAAGAGTGCTTCAGCTAGCAATACTATCCTTGAGATGCTTGCTCTTGCATTTGTTTCATCGGTTGTTGCTGTTGTAGAACCACGGTTAGTAACTGCACGGCAAGTGCAACGACCTGTTTGATCTTGACCTGATAAGACACAAGATCTATCATGATGCCCTGTGACATTTTCAAACCGGCTTCCTAATCTTTGAAGAGCTCGAACCTGTGGAATTAGTTACATTGGTTAGTTATATCTTGAGTTGATCATACTCATCAAGGAATAGATAATCGACAAGTTTCAAACCTGAGATCGTATTCTCCTTCTTCTTTCAAGAAAATCTGATCTGTGTTCTAATAAACCTTGATACCTTCCTTCTCTCGCAAGAGGAGTTGGGATCTCGTGATCTTGAATGCCAAATAAGGTCCTTCGGATGCTAGAGGCAGAGCGATTTAGTATAGACGTTGCAGTCACAGGAGCATCCTCTGCTGCTGCGGTTTCAGTAGAGAAGAGATCAGTATCTTCCTCTCCCTGATGTGCTGAAGGACGGAATGTGAAATCAGAGAGTGAAGATCGGCGAAGAACTCTGTCACGGAGTCTTCCAACACTCAGAGTTCTGCTAAATCGAACATTCCGGTCTATAGAAGGTTCCCGAACAACATGTCTTCTATCAAGAATTCCAGCATAAGTACTGTCCATACCATTAGCTACTCTCGGAGAACGCAAGCTACCGTCTTCCCCAAATCTCATGGCATCAATATCTCTAACTACATTGTCAATCACAGGAATTCTCGGAGATTCGAGCCTAATAGCAGATTCTGAAGGTGAAGTAACACCTTCTTCTCGAGATGAGGAAACTACTGGATAAGTAGTGTTGAAGGATCTTGAGCTTGAAGCTCTACTAAGTCTAGAGCTTATATTACCAGGAATGAATTTGAAATGCGAAAAAACTCGACCAGGAGTAGAAGATTCTTGAATCGAATTCGAACCGTTAACATTTCTCATCTGTACATTGCTTACACTAGCTTCCTCTTCTTCATCTTCTTCTTCAATACCACAATCATCATCAAGCTCAAGCTCATCATTTTCAGATTTCTTCTTCTCATCTCTTAAATCTTTATCATAACAATCTGATGCATCTCCTTGATTCCTTGATTCAATTCTACGCCTTGAAACACTTCTTCCATGATGACTCTTCCTCATCCATCCATTACATACCTAACACAAATTTAACCTAAATTTCAGATTTTTTTTTAAAACCAAAAATAAATGAAATTGCAATTAAAAAAATTCAAAAAAACCAAACCTTTTCATCATCATCATCATCATCATCAGTATCATGAGAAGTAGTAGAAGATGAAGCAAGACAAGAAGAGTGAAGAGAACAAAACAGACTCATTGATCTTCTCCTCCTTCCACCACCACCATTACTCAAAGACGACGGAGGAAGAGCCTGAGCCGCCACGTCGGAATCTTCTTCTTTCTTCGCCGTAGACGATAACGAAGACCCTCGACATGATTTACTCCGCCCAGATCCCATTTTCTTCTCAAAAAAAAAAAGCTGAAAATTACATCATTGCCACACAATCTTCCTCCAAGTCAAAATCCGAAAAATCGAAACTTTATTCCTCAGATCTTTACATTGAGACTCGAATTCGTCATTGATAATGAAGAATCGAAAGCCCTAATTAATGGGTTTCAGATCTGAAACTCAAATTTACAAGAATACCTCGAAATCTTCAAAAAAAAAAATTTGCTCTGTGAGGATTGTAATGTAGCAACTAAGCTAATGTATATGTTTGTTTAATCAAAAAAAAGAGAAATGCTTTGAAATAAAGGAACGATTTTTATTAATTTTTATTGAGGTGATCGGAGTTATCGAAGAAGGAGACAAAGCACCTATCTGCGATAGAGAGAGAGACTTTTACGGGAAGAGTGTGTTGATGTTCGAACGAGAGGGAACAATAAACCAAACTCTCATTTCTTTAATTTTTTTCTCTCTTTTTTTTCTTCTTTTCAAATTAGTATAACATTTTTTTTGTTTGATTGAGTTCAAATTTTTAATCTTTTTGCAATTATAATTGGACTCTGTTGAGGACTATAATTGAAAAATGTTTGAAATGGTCAAGAGTTAGGTGTGGTAATTGGTATAAGGTAACCCCAAACAGTTAAACCGAATCAAATGAAATTGTTCAAACCGTAATCAAACCAAGTTTGTGTTGGTTTATGATTGGTTTGCGTCTATGATTAGGCTGCATATCGAACTAGAAGTCACTTACATTTGTCTATAAAAAATAAAATGCAGAGAAATAGAACTTTGTGATCACCGATAAAAAAAAAACATTTTAAATAGAAAAAGCTTCCAGAAATCAACAGGAAGGGCTTTTGAATGGTGACTAGTGGTAGACTTCCGTATGTGATTTCAATTTTCAACTCCAATTTTTGCATCTAATTTTCAGTCGATTCCATGCCAAATTCATCGACTAAACCGAACTAAATTATGTCTTTGATTAAACGTTTTCGCATAAAATTTTAACAGTTTGTTTATAATAATTTGAAAAAACAAATTTTAGTATATAGTATAAAGTATAAACCAAACCAAAATTAGTTTACATTTTATACATTATGACATAAATATTGTTGACCAGAAAATGAAATAAATCTAATGAAACAATTAAATCATTAAGTTATTATGTTTCTTAAGAGACTATTAGTAAATGAAACTTGACTAATAGACTCAAGACTAAATTAAATTACCTGCAATGTTATTTAGTTTCAATTTATATAAAATCGAAAAAGAGAGTCAAACTTAACCAAACCAAACTAGCCATCACAGTTACAACTTACAACTTCGTCAAAGATATTAGTTTTGTTACCTTTGTAATCCTGTTTATTACAGTCCTTTTAAGTAATTAATCATAATTACTATACTCATTTGTAAATTCATAAAAGTTACAAAAAATCTCAATGTACA